>JAUESI010000029.1:13297142-13308732 GCA_032275145.1 Synergus laeviventris
ATTTTTCAAAGATTTTGTAGAATTTTAAGGGATTTCAGGATATTTTGTAAAATTTTAAAGAAATTCATTTGGGATTTTGAGAGATTTAAAATGTGAAATTTTCAGAAATTATGTCACGGAATTTCCAGGAATTTTAAGAGCATTCAAGAGATTTTTATGATTTTAAAAATATTTTATAGAATTTCAACAAGTTTCTATTAATTATAAGACATTTTCGCGAATTTTAAAGGACGTCGAGAGATTTTTATGACTTGTAAAATATTTTATGTGATTTAGAAAATGTGTATAACTTTTAAAATATTTTATAGGATTTAAAAGATTTAAAGAGATTTGTCTAATTTTTAAAAAAATATTATTGAATGTGAAAGGATTTCGTGGAATTTAATACAATTTCTAATAATATTAATGAATTTCAAAGGATACAAAGTAATTTTAAATCTTATCATAGAATTTTAATGAATTAAAAAAATGTTCTAGTCCTTTTAAGAGATTTTCACGAATTTTAAGGGATCTTAATGGATTTTAAACGATTTCAAAACATTTCTAGGAATCGGAAGGGAGTTTAAATGTTTACGTGGAATTTCCAGAAATTTAAAGAGAATTCAAGAGATTTTTTCGATTTTGAATAGATTTTATTGAATTTTGAAGAATTTCATACTTTTAAAATATTTTACGGGATTTAAAAGATTTTGCAGTTTGTCAGGGAGTTTTATTCATGCAATTTTAAGGGATTTTAAATGTTTTTTTTATGGAGTTTCGAGGAATTTTAAAAGAATTTAAGAGATTTTAAAATTTTTTTAAAAAACTTTATGGAATTTTTAAGGATTTTATGGAATTTAATACAATTTCTAATAATTTTAATGAATTTAAAAGGACACAAAGGCATTTTAAAAGTTACCATAGAATTTTAATAAATTTCAAAAACTTTATCTGGTCCTTTTAAGAGATTTTCATGATTTCTTAGGATTTTTCGTGGACTTTTAATAAGCGTTTTCAAAACATTTCTAGAAATCGGAAAGAAGTTTAAATGTTTTCAGGAAATTTCCAGTAATTTTAAGAGAATTCAAAAGATTTTTTCGATTTTGAATAGATTTGATTAAATTTTGAAGAATGTCATATCTAGAGGTTTTTATGACTTTTAAAATATTTTATAGTATGTCACAGAGTTTTATTGAGGAATTAAAAAATATTTCTAAGATTTTCAAACGATTTTATAGAATTCGCTTGTTTGCAAGAAGACAAGGATTAAATGTGGAAATCTCTAATTGTGTATTTCTTATTAACTTCATGAACGAATGAAGTGCTCAAGATATAGAAATATTTAAAATTGTCACTGATTATTTCTGAAAAGACTAATCTTATTAACTTATTTATTGATGGAATCATGAATCCAGAAAGTAAAAATCCACTTCTACAATATTCTAAGAATACCATATATGTGAAAAATGAACATATTATTTTCATAATTTTTAGCAACACCTACAAGTCGAATTTCTATTTCTTGCATCTTGCATCGTATAGATATGTATTTGTCTCTTTTCCATCTTTAACTGAGTGAAATGTATGTCCACTCAAGTGAATAATGTCGCGCCATATGACACCCCTTATGTATTTATCCACGCAAGCAAGCGTAAATTTCCTGCCTTGATATGCATAAAACCAGTATTATGCGTCTTATATCTACTTTTATACCTTTTACTTTTATACCGTTTATTTCGTAATCATTTTTTTGTTTTACAGTGAAATTTTCTCTCATTTTCTCAGCTGATATTACTTTTCTTGGAAGAAAAATAACAATACAGAAAGTGAATTTACTTTATCCTTAAATTCTTCCCTGAGGAAAGCGTGAGATGCTTTCTTGGTCCAAGAAGTTGAAACACAGTAAACAGAGGAAGCGCTGCGAGTTTCCGGTTGAGCTTTCGGGCGAGTATTACTTGGATAAAGAATCCTAAGCGTGCGACTGAGTTACTAGAAGAATAAAAGCGCGATGGAAGAAATATGCAAGGGAAAAACTTTTCATAAACTGGAGAAGTGCTTAAAGGATCGAATTTGGAATTTTCAGCATTTAGGAAACTATAGGCATTTGCTGCTTTTCTGGTATTTTTCTTACTTCTGAAGTGTACATGAATAAATTCAAAAGTTATGAGCTGGAAAGCTTCAACTTTATAATGCCTATATTACGACAAAACTTTACCTGATGATATATTTTTCTACATATATGTAAAAGCGTCAAGGGTGTCACTGAAAAGAAGCGGCTTTCCAACTTTCTAATACAATTGTCCTTCTAAAAGAAAGTAAAAAGCATCTCGCATATTTAAATTTGTAACATCTGTCGCGCTTTGTCTTTGTACTTTATTTTCCCCAAAGCACAGTCCTATAGATGTATACCACAATTTCAGAGCTTTGTGAATCGCAATGAGAAATAAAGTAGAGAAATTGCTGTTGAAATCCTTGAAAATTAATTGTGCATGAAAAATAACAGTGTGTCGCATTTCAAGTGCATATTTTTCATTACAAAAAATATTCATTCGATGTACTGGAACACATGAATAAAATTATCCAAATTTGACGTTTAACAATGTTTCTCTGACTGGATCTGAATATTAATGAAGAATTTTCCATTTGGCAAACTGCCATGTTACCGGGTTGAAACAGATTCGTTTGATAGAGTGAATTGCTTTACTGACAATTGAACGTGGATTGGAGAAAGGGAAGGGATCCTGGGTGATATAAAATACGTGCAATTTGACATTCAGCAGCCATGTTCTACTCATTGAAAAAACTTTTACGTATACAGAGTTTGCTCGTTCACTAATTATTTCCAGATAATTTAGTCGTAAGCGATATATTTCGGAATATAAAGTTCTATGCTTTCATGTTTATACAATGAGAAATATTGTTTAATTTGGTCTGAAAGGATGTGAAAAAGTGTGGGAAAAGGAGATCCCAAAAGATTGAATTATTTCCATCAGATTTAATTAGAAATTTGAATAATTCTAAACTCGATTGTAAGACCATTACCTCCATGTTATAGAGTTTAATAGTTTGAACTATATGGTTAGTAAACTACCAGTAGACAAACTCTCCTGAGAGACTCGGAAGTATGTTCACAATATTGTAGGTGCTTAAATTGGATCCTTAATTAGCAATTTAACAATTCAACGACCTTGTTTCTAACACAACTCCTATGCATAACAGAGTAGGTTCTCCATCTTATTCTTTCATTTGAAAGGATACAGCAAACTATACTGATGTCTTTGAAAATTTATGAACTTTTAATTATAAAATTATTTGCATAAACTGGAACTGCGTTATTAAATTTAAATATTTGTATATCTCACTGCGAAATGTTCTTACTCTGTTATATTTTAGCTTTGTCAGATTTCAAGCTATAAACTTTATTCGTGATATATATTCATTTTATTACTGCTGTACTTTGAGATATTAATTTAAAACGTCAGCAATTTCGGAAGAAATTCTGATCTTTTTCCCTGTCACAATTTCCTGAGCAGATATCTTGCCAGAGTAATTTTTCAACCTGAAAGGAAAAAATGAGTTATCCTTGAAATCCGAAATAAAAATGAGTAAATAATATAAATCAGCAGATGGACCTCATTTATTACGACATATATATATGATGAGTTTAGCTGTTCATTAATTATAAGTGCAATTGACATCAACCACTGAAATATTTAAAGTATAAAATAATATGTCATTTTTTACATTTATGGCAGATTTCACTTATTTAACTGCCAACATCCGTCTGCATTTTTTGTCTGTCCTCCGGAAGATAAGCAGGAAACGAACGTAGTTCATTGCTAGATGGATCTTTTGTTTTTCCCATCCGCAAAACAGGAGTTCGTAAAAACCCTGAAATATTTACTATTTTTATAAGTTCTTTAGTTATGTCATTGCAAAAGAAAAGAATCTGGAACGCCAATTTAATTCAGAAGAATCTAATTTAGTCCAAAATATACGGGTCAGAAAACAATCATCTTCAGAATCCACTGCCGTAACAGAATATCCTGAAATTGATCGTCTTGACCCTGATTTTTTATATTCTCTCGCTGATCCTTGATTGAACTTCACTTTAAGTAAATCGAATCAGTATCAATAAATTCAATTTCTTGTCGTCTCCCCTTTTAGAATATTTTCCACAATTTCAGCTATTCAGTCTCTATTTGAATCTTTTTCTATTTTATTCTCATGTTCTCTCTGCGTCTCGTGCATTTGAATCTTTCCGCGAAATCACTCGCAAAGTATCCTCTATACGAGACTTCTCGTACGTGAAATATGCGTATATAATGTGCTCGAGTGGTAAGAGATGGTCGAGTGAAGGGTAGTTGAGTAGACGAAACAAAAAAATAAAAATAGAGGAACACACAGAACAAACTGCGTGCCGATTGAATGGTCCATGCTCATCCTCTTCTCCACAAAGCCAGCTCCACAGATCTCATTTTGCCTGACAGAGGGTGGCGAAATAAAATGTCCGGAAAAAAGAGCTGAAAGGAGTAACGACGCTCTTTTATCCGATTTTGGTGGCCTCGTGCATAACATTTTCCACGATTTCATGAGCCGCAGTTTTACCTCTCCGTTTCTCTCTCCAAGATAATTAAAAACCAAAAACAAAATACAACCAAACCAGATTACTGTGTATACTTAAAGCAAACGAAGTTTTAAATCGATCTTCACTTTAAAAGTTTTAAGTTCTGGCATTAGTATGCTTCTAAATACCAATTCAAAGACTTTCTGACATGATAAAACTTTAAATTTTATACATTCTTCAATTCTTCAATTTCGTTCCATTTATAATTAAACTTTTTTTAAATCTATTAAATTTGATCTATTTATGAAATGAATAAGATAAAAATGTGTCTAATTTCTAAACAACATAACTATTATTAATTTAAGGAATACAACAAAGGTGCATTCTTTCATTTCTCATATATATATATGAGATTGGACTGGAAATTTTTTAAAATATACACATATGAGCGGTTGAAAGTAAAAAGTAGAAAAAAAAAATTTCTATTGAAAAAGTGAGATGTAAATTCAGAGTAAAAATGGGACAAAATGGATTCTCAGAACAAAACCGGAACAGGAATACGAACGCTGATTGGTTTTCCTTATTCCGCTTTTGCTCGGAGAATTCATTGTATCCCATTTTTACTCTGAAAAATTTCCATCCCACTTTTACAAACGAAATATTTTTATCCTTATTTATTGGGTTTAGATGCGAACGCGTGCTGAACATGAAACTCGATTTCCAAAGGGTATTTTATTATGTTGATTTTTCTATATATGTATAATCGTAAAATTGTATCAATTCCTGATTGTTACAACAGTCGTAAAGATATCTTGAATACATAAATCTGAGGAAGCCAGTTTTCGTATAGTCTCAGGCTCTACTTCGCCAGATTTCTAAGCCTTCGCCTACATATATATTATATATATATATAATGTATATTCACCATTAATTCAATTTGCAAACAAGAGGCAAATAGGCAATTCGAATTGAATGGTAGAATTATTGTTGCTGTTATCAAAATGGTTATGCTGTAATGAATCCCTACGGCTGATTGCCTGTACAATAACTGGTATCCGTGTAGAAATTGCATCATTGAGCCCTATTTCAAATGGGGTTCAGACGAGGGCCTGGTCGGGATTTCAATTTTCAATAAAAGTATTTTTTTATAATTAGGCATTTATAGGACAACGATATAGTAGTAATATCTCATTAATACCGATCTTAGATTGGTATCCTCTGCTTACAATTATGTAATAAAACTCAGATATTGTTGATAACGAAATAGGGCATTGAAGACTTTTCCACGCCAAAACCAAACATCCGGTACAAATAGAGAATTCCCGACATTTTTCACACTTCATTATTTATGATAAGATAAAGGATGGTTATATTTAAGTATTTAAAAATTAACTAATATGTATATTGTTGACAAACACAGACATATTTCTAGTAACTTTAAACTGCTTTTTAATGAAAATTGTTCTTTCTTTGAAGAGATTTCAAAGGATTACAAGAGTTTTTAAATTCTTTCACATGTTTTGATAACTCCGCTATTTCTTGAATATTTATACATTTTCTTATGGTATATTCTTTTAAACTCATTTAGCATATTTAAAATCTCTTGAAACCCTTTAAAATTCTTTTAAAAATTCTTTAATATCACTTTAATTCTATATTGAAACTCTCCTGAATTCTTTTGTAATTCTTTAAAAATTTGAAATCACTTGAATTTTACATTGAAATCGCTTTAAATTCTCTTAAAATCATTTTGGAAATCTTGTAAAATTTTTTTAAATCCTTTGAAATTCCCGAGAATCACTTTAAATTTCTTGAAATCCCTTTTCCTTTAAAATCGCTTTTGAACTCTTTTGAAAATCCTATAAAATTCTTTAATACCATTTAAAATAATTCCTCGAAAAACCTAACAAGATTTTCAAAATTACTTTCAAATGTTGAAACTCCCCTGAATTCTTTTGTAATTGTTTAAAAATGCTTTGAAATCACTTGAATTCTATATTGAAATCGCTTTAAATTCTCTTAAAATTCTTTCGGAAATCTTGATATCTTTGAAATCTTGTAAAATTTCTTAAAATCCTTTTTAATTCCCAAGAATCACTTTAAATTTCTAGAAATCCCTTTTCCTTTAAAATCGCTTTTAAACTCTTTTTAAAAATCCTATAAAATTCTTTAATACCATTTAAAATTCCTTGAAAAACCTAAAAAAAATTTCAAATTACTTTAAAATCTTGAAACTCAATTAAACTCTTTCGACATTATTTTTAAATTCTTTAAAATCACTTAAAGTCTATTAAAATCGCTTTAAATTAATTAAAATCATGTAAAAAATCTTCTTAAATTCTTTAATATAATTTTAAATCCCTTGAAAAACTAAAAAAAATCTTTATATTACTCTCAAATCTTAAAACTCCCCTGAATTCTTTTGCAATTCTTAAAAAATTCTTTGAAATCTCTTGAATTTTATATTGAAATCGCTTTAAATTCTCTTAAAATCGCTTTTGAAATCTTTTAAAAATCCTTTGAAATACTTGAAAAAAAATTAATTATTTTAAAATCTTGATACTTCCGTGAATTAATTTGAAAAATTCTTTACAAAATTTAAATATAATTATTACCTCTATTTTATATTAGGATTTTTGTTTTCAGAAAATTAACTAGTTAAGTAATCAAATATTTCCAATAATAAAATGAATACTTTTTAAATTTTGACGGGGTATTGAGCAGTTTTCCCAACGTTGGGTATTTACTAGTAAGAGCGTGACGCACGGGTAATGCCTTTCTACTTTATCTAATTATATTTCATGCTATTGTTATATTAATCTGCAATGAGAAACTTTAGTGCATTTTTTAAATATTATTTCCTGATATTATTATTAGATTCCGTACTCTGTTAAAACGAAAAATTACGAATTTAATATTATAAAAATAAAACTAGGAAGTTAGCAGCTACTGAAAAAAGAATGTATCCTATTTCATAAGTACGTTCTTGAATTTGATTATTGACACTAGTTGATTATTGGGAAGTTGGCGACAATGCTATCGGGCACACAAGTAGCAGCAGGGAGTAAACTGATATACCTTATACCTTATATACTATATACCTTATATATGTGTGCAACAACAGTGTTGTATACCAATACAGAGAAACTGTCGTCCATTTACCCAGAAGTTGACCTACCTCTCAGATTATATACAAGTCAATATCTGAATCCTCTCAGACATGACCTAGCTACTTCAGTTGAGATTGAAAATCTGAAATTCGTTCAGTGGACGGAAATGAAATATGTAATAATGTGCCATTTTTCTTGAACCCGTGAATAAGCCATGGTATAACGTCTGCAACATTGACTTAACCCTTTTTCCAACTCAATTCTCAATCTCAACTTCAATATGGTACTTGAGAATTTTTAAATTCTGTCGAAACAACCGAAGAAAAGATGATTTGATTTTATAATATGATAACGTGGAAGCTATTAAATATTTATCTCCCATTTTATTCAACGCTGTGTTTATTGGATTGATCAGCTTGAAGCGTGTGAAAGAAACATAGAGACAGAAAAAGATATTAATATAAGAAAGTTGCGCTGGAGGGGGTACTTCCTCACGTCGACGCGAGACTTATTACAGCGGTGCGATCCATTTACGTGGAAAATCGGAAAAAATAAGAAAAACAACACTGCGAAGCGACCGAGTTTCCTTCGGTTCTCGATTCGAAGTTTAAAGAACACTTCAGTTTAATTTCTTTCCGATTACTCTTAAGGAGCTTAAAGACTGTAGGAAATTGACTTTCAGAAAGCTTAAGCTTTTTGTTTGTGATGTACGTATCCAAAGATGGAATTCATATAAGAAAATTAAATCATCATTAGAAAATCAATTTTTCAATCTGAATATCAACGGAATTTTGCTGATTAAAATTTAGAAAGCAAGTTTAAAACAATATTTTTTTCGAGATTTTGGAGACATTTAAAATGTTGTGAAATTTTCAGGAATTATAAGACATTTCTACGAATTTTAAGAGATTCTAAATGTTCTCGTGGAATTTCAAGGAATTTCGAGTGATTTTAAGAGGTTTCTAGGAATTATAAGAGATTTCTGCGAATTTTTAGTGTTTTCGTGAAATTTCTGGGAAGTTTAAGAGCATTTAAGAGGTTTTTATGATTTTAAAAATATTTTATAGAATTTTAAGGGATTTCAGGATATTTCGTGGAATTTTAAAAGAATTCATGCAATATTTCAAGGGATTTTAAATGTTGTTATAGAGTTTCAAAGAATTTTAAGTAATTTCAAAAGGTTTCTACAAATTTCAAGAGAATTCAAGAGATTTTTCAGATTTTTCAGATTTTTTTTTTAATTTTATGGAATTTTAAAGGATTTTATGTAATGTAATGAAATTTCTAATCATTTTAATAAGTTTAAAAGGACATAAAGGCATTTGAATTCCATCATAGAATTTTAATGAATTTTAAGAATTTTGTGTGCAATTTAAGTGATTTTCACGAATTATTTTGATTTAAAAAATATTTTATTGAATTTTGATTGATTTCGTGGAATTTTGTGAGATTTCTAATAATTTTAATGGATGGATATAAATATATTTCAAATGGATATTTTTTGCAGAATTTGAAAAGAATTCATGCACTTTTGACATATTTTGAAAAATTCTTTGGGAGTTTGACGGATTTAAAATATTGAGAAATTTTTAGGAATTATAAGAGATTTTGAAGAATTTTAAGGGATTCCAAATGTTCTCATGGAATTTGAAGGAATTTCGAGTGATTTCAAAAGGATTCTAGGAATTGTTAGAGACTTCAACGAATTATGTAAGGGATTTTAAGTGTTGTCGCGGAATTTCCAGGAATTCTTAATGAATTCAAGAGATTTTTATGTATTTTAAAATATTTTATAGGATTTGATGAAATTTAATGAAATTGCTAAGAATTTTAATAGATTTCAATGAATTTTAAGCGATTTCGTAAGTTTTCGAGTAATTTTAAGGGATTTCAAAAGGTTTTTAGGAATCGAAATGTTTTCGCGGAATTTTTAGGAATTTTAAGAGAATTCAAGAGATTTTTTTTATGTTGAATAGTTTTTATTGAAGTTTGAAGAATTTTATGGAATTTGATGAAATCTCTAATAATTTTAATGGATTTTAAAGGATATCAATGTATTTCAAATGGATATCTCATATAATTTTAAAGGAATGAATGCAATTTTTGAGAGATTTTACTGAATTTTTTGTTATTTTGAGAGATTTAAACTTTTGTGAAATTTTCAGGAATTATAAGAAATTTTGAACAACTTTAAGGGATTTTAAATATTCTCTTACAATTTCAAAGAAACTCGAATAATTTTAAAAGGTTTCTAGACGAAATTTCCAGGCGTTTTAAGAGATTTTTATGACTGTTAAATTATTCTAAAAAATTAAAAAGATTTCGAAGTTTGTCAGGGAGTTTTATTTAGGAATTTAAAAATATTTCTTTGATTTTCAAAAGATTTTATAGAATATAAAAAAGGATTTGTAGAATTTTAAAGGATCTCCTGAAATTTGATGACCAAATCAACACGCGTGATTATTTTGTAAAAAATTTCGTAAAATCACTTTTTTCAGATAGAGCAGATTTGTTCATAAAAATTTGTTAACTATTTACCAATTCGTCTCACTACATATGCGGGAAAGTAATTTTGAACTATAAACATATTGGAGATTTGAATGTCATGTATGTTTCGTGAAAAAACAAGGGAAAATGTGTACTTCTGAACACAACTTCGAGCTCGTTTAACAACTATTGTTATCCGTGAGGGTTAACTTCCGAATCGACTCCAGTCTTTTGAGAACAATAATTACAAAATGCTCTCCAACTACATCCTTATTATAACAATTTTTCGCAACATTAGACCAAGTTCTGGTTTAAAATCCCGGTAAACATGAAAGAAAACTCATATAATAAAATTTTGAATAGTGCAAACAATTCAGAATTGAAGGAGAAAAGAAGTGTAAAATTTGCAGTAAAGTATTATTTCACAAAGAAATAATCGAAATGAATCTACGGGCTTAGACGAAAGGAAAATATTTCCATAAAAAGCGCACTTCCAGCTAAAAACATTTTACATTATACGTTACATATTCAGTAATTAATCAAAATATTTTTCATCCCTTCACGCGGTAGGAGAAATCTTTTTCAATATTCTCTACCAGGAGAATTATTACATAAATATTGAGCTTCAATTTATCTTATTTAAAATTCAAATTTATTAATCTGACAATTCTTTGTTTCAGGTAAGTACTAAACGCAGATTCGTTTTCCTCTCAAAGCTACGAACGTAAGTGCTTATAATTACATATTTTTCACTTATGAAAACTGAATTGAAAAGGCTCTGAAATTTCTTTATAACGACAGAAAAAATTGTATTTCCAGTGACATTTGCAATTTCCTTTCATTTTTTTACTTCTTCATCCTACCATTATTTCATCAGAAATGGTTGATATCACGATCAGACCTATTCTACCGGAGAAATATAATTTCTTTTCCTTTCTGCGTAAACATCAGAGGTTCTTTCAGTTTCTGCCCCATAATTCGTCCAATGACCACTCATGCCACTCACTCCAGTATCTGTCGAGGGGGAAAAGTATTAAACGAAATACGCAACAATTTAGGATTATAGGAGTAGACTTCCTCAAAGCAAAATGACTTTTACTCGAAAACTCTACTCTAAACGATGGTTCTAACATTAAAAGTAATTCTTCCTCATTCCTTGGTATTTTCTACTATAAACCCAAACTGAAAATCTCTAGTAGGGAGGATAAGTAAGATTGAAAGAATCTATAAAGACCTACATTAATCATCAAAGATTTCTCCGAAAGCTTTATAGGAAGAAAACAATACAAGAATGAGGAAGTCTCTTACTAATTAATATAATAGTTATTAGTTACATATATGTATATATACAATATAAGGGAACGTAAAAAAAATTATCTGTAACAGAGATGGCGGAAAAAGAACTGATAAAACTTTGATGCAACTGATACGTAATAAAGCATTGAGA
>JAUESI010000029.1:13319404-13344321 GCA_032275145.1 Synergus laeviventris
ATATATAATGTGTAACTCGAATAGCTTGTTCCATCTTAAGCAATGAAAAAAATGCAAACTTCTAATTAGCATCACATTATAGTGAAAAAACATGTAGCAATAATAATTTTTGTGAGTCTATTTTGTTATCACAACCAAATTTTGTATGTTAAAATAATATTATTTTAAATAGTACTTAAATATTTAAATATGTATAGGTATCAAATATTGAATATTAGTATTAATATTTAATATTTCAATATTATTTATTTGACTCTCATAATATGGACAAACAAATAATGTTATTGGCTGGAAAGCGTTTTATTTGTTATATAAGCGTTAAAATCTACAAATATGCATTAGTTATAATCATATCAATAATATATCTGCAAATAAACCATGCACTCAATTAACAACAATTTTTTAACCATTAATTAGCGTTTAATTTTTATCTGCTCAATAGCTAAAAATGTCCATGCAGGTTTCTTTAAAATTAAAAAATAACAGTGTGTGAACAAGACAGAGGCAAATTTTGAAATATTAGATCCTTGTTTGTGGAAAGTTATAGAGAAGTCGAAAACTGTATTTTACAGGAAGTAATTTGACCTACAAAGGAGTAATGAGATCAGAAAATGTAATTTTCACAAACATACTTCAATTTCCTAATTTCTTAAAAGAGTTGGGAAATTAACTTTTGTAGAATGGAAGAGAGCACCGAAATGGTGAAGTTTAGTCCAACAAAGTTCAGTTACTTTCACATGGTTCTCAGGAAAGAATCTACCACACCACTTGTTTAGAGTGGATAATAGTATTGTTCTTCTTTTTGCGAGAAGTTTCCTTTTCCATAAAGTAAATTGTAATAATGAACGAAACTTTAACTGGCTTCAAGTTTCGTAAATTATTTTCAAGAGTTCCTGAAGGTTTAAGTTAATTGCTGTACTTTTGTAGATTAATTAACCATTGTTATTACATCCCTGCTGTTGCCAAATGAGAGGGAAATATGTTTCCAAGTAAATTTATTTTCCAGTTATTTTTTAACTCGTTTATGTATTAAAGAGCAACTTTTAATTATTTTAATCAAAGTCTGTTTCGTGAAAATCGATGTTTACCATATTACGAGCAATACACAAAGGATTCATGCTTCCAGATTTTGCGTATTTATGAGAAAGAGCTTTTCTACGCCCACTGCCAGAAAACACGGATTTTGCATATTGATATATTATTATATTGGCTTTTGAACTTTTACACAAAGGAATTGGGCACGATATTTTGAAATTGATAGGCATTGACCATATTTTTAACTTCCATAACCGAATCACGTGAACTATTGAAAAAACGCCAGCTTCAAAATAAAATAAAATTTTATTGTAAAATGTATTTCCTTCAGTATTATTTGATTTCCAATGCAAACCACCCGAAAATAAAATACTTATTGTGATAAAGAAAAGTTTCTTCATCTTTTCAGGGTTCATAAAGCAAACAATTTATTTGGAGATTAGCTTGTATCCCTTAATCCTAAAACAGATTCTTTAAGCTTCGGTGTAGGGATCGATGGCGTGTATTTTTTTTTTTCACGGTCGAGCTCTAATTAAATGCTTCTCTTTATTTACCAATCTTTAACCAAACGCTATACCATAAAAATTTCATCTATATAGTAAACTTTTTCCATTTGCAAATAAAATCTTCAACGACGACTGGGCGCCGAATAAAATTTGGATAAAATGCGAACGAATTAATGTTACTTCGCATCGCATTGAGCCGAATTGCTGATTTATTGCTGGAATCTGATTTCATTAGAAAGTAGCACTAAGTCTTGCAAATGCGTATTCTACATAAAATATTGCCTTTCCCGCAATCGACCCTCCACATTCGCCTCGACATTCGTCTGATTTTCTTCGATTTTATACGAATAGAAACCAATGGAGCTAACAACACGCACACCACTGTGTAAACAGAATTGACCCTAATGTTTAAATTTTAACGATGCGCCGCCCTTTCGCGGTAACACGCAAACCACCCCACCATAAATCTGCAAACAAACAAGGGAATAATGGTAAGAGCTTTACTTACCCTGGCACTTTCTATGAATAAGAAGTCCTCGAAAAGTTTTTTTCTAAATAATTAAACGTGAAATCACGCCGCTACCCTTTTCAGTTCCACTTTCAGAAAATTGAAAGGAAGAAACACCTTGGAAAAAATCCTATCTATTCTCAGTCAGTTTTACAATTTGAAATAGTAAAACTGTATAAGTTCCACCAGGAGAAAATGTGTTCATAAAACTTTACTGAACTGTTCAGCAAAGTTGGGATATAATATCAATTTGGAGATTTTCTCACAGAATTTTACTGTACATTATTAAAGTTTACCAAACTGTCATATATTTTACAACATTCGGTATAAGTGCTACCAGAATTTGAAAAAATCTCCAACTTCTCCTTATATCCCAACTTTTTTTAACAGTTCAGTAAAGTCTCATGAACACGTTTTCTCCGTGTAGGAAAAATGCGTTCAGAGCACATGTTGACTATTTTATATTGTAAACTCAGACAATTTATTTTTCATTATACCGCAAATTGAAAATTCGATTTGAGATGCTTAGAGCGTGGTATTCATGGTTTTTTGCCATTCAATAAATGTTTGATATGCTCCTTTGTAGCGATCTATTTTTTTTTACTGTTTATTGTAAATAATGACATTTAAACTTATCGATACATTATGATGAGAATCGATAGGAAAAGGAAA
Source organism: Synergus laeviventris (assembly GCA_032275145.1). NCBI lineage: Eukaryota > Metazoa > Arthropoda > Insecta > Hymenoptera > Cynipidae > Synergus > Synergus laeviventris. The sequence goes on from JAUESI010000029.1 coordinate 13,322,126, forward strand.
AAGATAAAACAAGTGAAATGCGAATACTTTCTACAGCATATTCGGCGCTAGTGTAGCATATGTAAATTTCCGAGTGGACAGAAAAACACCGCCATTTGCATTTATCTGTAACTTTCTTCCCTAGGGTAGAAAACTCTACTTTCGACCCGCTCCACAGGTATCGAAAGTCAAATTTTCGATTGAGGCGAAAGGCGACAACTTCACACTCATGAAATTGTCGCCTTTCGCCCTTTGTTGTGCAATATACTATTTTGTAGGTTATTTACTCAAGTAATCTTCAAGAGAACTTTATAAAAATCACTTTTCTCTAGAAAATTACCAACGTATCAACCGTTTCCAGAAGAAATCGAAGGGTAACTGGCAAAAAAGGGAACATATGGTCTTGTTAGAAGAGTTTGGGTGTGATATGTGGAAGATATTTTATAACATCGTACGTGATCAATATTGGTTGACTGCTACGACTTCCAACAAATCTCAATCAGAACAACAGCTGTAGATATGTTAGAGTGTAGAGTCAACCTATAATTCCTGAAGCCATACCGTGCACCAGCGATCAACGAGAAAACGAATGTCGTACATTGTAACCTTAGTCATCTGGAGGGCTCTTACACTATAAATAATCTCAAACATATTGTCTCGTACTTCCAGTTATCTTCAATACCTATTATCAGATTTCAGGAAAATTATGGGTTTGCATTAAATGCATATTAAATTAGCCATATCTGTTTCAAACTTTGCATGCCTATCCAATATTGGAATATACTAACAAGGAAGGTTAATGTCCGCCTCCTAAATTCGTTCTGAAATATGTTTTAGGGCACTAAAATTAAGGTACACGTATTTTTTTATACGTGTCCAAATTCATATTCAAGCGATGAAATTTCCTTCCAAAGTTTTCCAAGAATTTTGAGAAATAAAATTTTGCAGTGTAAACATTTTTTGAAATTATGTTAGTAGATTGCAGACTCCGTTTCAGATTTATAGAGGGTAAATTACTCTTAATTTTTATTTTCTTAAACAATTATCCTCAGGACAGGAAACATTGCGATAATAGAAGACATCGCAGTTAAATGCCATAAGGCACCCCTATTCTAATTCGTAGTGTGTAAATTACCCTCTAACCATTTTTCACATTCATACTATAGGGAATAGATAAAATCAATTTCTTTCCAATTTCGTATACCATAATAATTAACTTACAACACTTAAAATACTTCAAATGTCTAAGGGGGTGATGATTGGAAAATAAATATTTTACTGCAATCTACTAACATAATTTCAGTTTAAACACTGCATTTGAATGGCAATTTCATCCCCTAAATAGGAATTTCGGCACGTATAAAAAATACGTGTACCTTATTTTTTAATGCTCTAAAACATACTTCAGAACAAATCAAATTGAATAAATTTCATAAATTAAAGAAAAAGTAATGGATATAAAATTTATTTGACATAACGTCATATATTATAGTATAATATATTATGTTATATTTTATTATATTCAAGTTTGCTAATAAGTAAATCCTGACAAAGCTCTCAGCTCGTTATGTGCGGACTGAACCTGTCATCTCTCTTATCCCCTGGAAATTTTCGCTTTTGCGTTAACAGAAACTGAACCCGAGAGGAAGCACGTTAACGAGTTTTATTACAAACCCTATAAGTCCACTATTTGAGGATGAGTTTTAATACCGATCCATGCTAAAAGTCCCGGAAAGGATCCCGGATAACACTCTCACAAGGTTCAATTTTAATCTTCAGTTCAGTTCCTTTATATAGCTTAAGTCAAAATAAATAAAAACTTCGGTAGATTAATAAAAATTTAATCAGTTTTTAGTTTACTAATTCATAGAATAATCTCTACTTTCATAAAATCTTGAGTTTACCAGGTCTAGAAGTATGAAACCGTAATAATAAAATTGTTTTGCAAAAATTACACGCCTTTTGCATAAAAATGATCAAAACTATTTTATTCAAAGTAATCTCCATTGCTATTTACACATTTTCCCCGCCTCTCCCTTCTGATCCCTTGTCATCGAACTTCTTCGGTCAAATTTACCACTTTTTAATTTTTTAAACCACTCGAAACACTATGTTTTGCCACGAGCATGTTTACCGTAAGCCTCGACAAGAATTCGATGGGATTCTGCAGCAGTTTTCTTCAAGTGATAACAAAAAATGAGTGCTGTTCGCAAATCGCAGTTCTACTGAAAATCTTTCTCAGCTGCTAGAGGGAGAAGATGGCGCTGCAAAAGCGGTCATACGGTCCCTAAACTGATGGCCAGCACCATCTATAGGGAAATTCCGGTTTCATAATTCTAGACCTGATAAGAGCGAATGAAAGACGTTGAGAATTTCTTAAAGGGAATAGGAGAAACTATCTTGAAAAATGTTCCCTGGTACTCTCTAAAAAATGTGACTGACAAAAATCTGACGAGCCAAGAGAGAAAAAAGTGTGATGGTGATATTACTTGGAGAAATTACCGCAATCGTTGTAGTTTTTTTATGCTTGTTGCATGAAGAAGACTTCCAGAGAAGCTCTTTCTTTGTAAACTGTTGCTGAGAGAAGAGCAAGAGTTAAAATTAGTTCTTTTCAGAGCATGAGAAAATAGTATTATACTCTTTAAAGCACATTCTTAGAGTTTTGTAAAAAAGGGAAATTCCATTAGATGATTCACACGATATTATAAAAGCGGAAAATCTTAGAGAAAATTGATAATTGATGATAGGTTAACTCCTCGAGTGAAATTGTTAAATTCCCATTCGTTTATAAAAATTATTAACAATCCACTTTCTTAAAGTTTCGTGCATGAATGACACCAATCGCCTTATTTTTATTTAAATCGTTTTACAAATGCACTTATGTCGGGGTCGCAGTCTCTTACCGTGAACTAGAAAACTCTTTTCGCTTGGTAAGCGGACAGCGAAGACCTCCCCTGAAGCTCCCCGAGTGGCTTCTTTTATTCCCAAAGAGCTTGCTTGATTGGTTGATGATCTACGATGCATTCAGGACCCCTGGATTTTTTCTGCTGACGTCGGACACTCTCTAGAATATATTCGATTCGAAGGTTTTATAGCTCCATAAAATACAAATACATCCCTCTTTAAAAAAATGCGCTCATGCCTCACTTTCATCAAAAGAGAAATTGAAAACAACTGTTTGTTTGCTCTACTATTGAACTGCAGTCGTTAATATTTTATATCTTTGTTTTACGCTTGCATTTCATTGTGAAACTATTTGCTGGTGAAGCTTTTCCTCCAAATAAAAATAAGAAAATCGTACATCGTTGCTGTAATAACATGCAATTTTAGTGAACGAAATTTCAACGGAGAACAAAGAAAATCAGTATCATGTTTGCTAAAGAGGCACATAACTTTTGGGTAACCTGAATTTCAACAATGTTAAAGATCATTTGCCGGAAACGCCTATCAGGTGCTCATTAAATTACAACGTCCTCATTTTAGGGAAAGAAAATGAGGGTTTCATAGTGGAAAACCACGCCCCAGAGTGTTGTTAAGAGAAACACGTATATGAACGGCATCCCGTTATCACTTTCGCCCTTCGGCAGCGCTGCAAAATCTCATAATTTATTAGAGGGTGTTCAAAATAAATTATCGACTCGAGCATGCACATCGATTGAGAATTCTTCGAGTGGCATTAAATCTAGATGGTGCTTGTGGCTATATTTATACCTCACGACTGCGAAGAAAAACTCGATCGTTTTCATATAAAGATGTCTATCGATTTATATTAACATTTTACACAATTAAAAATTCCCGTTAAAATTTTGGTCAAAATGTTTTCTTCAAAAATATCGATCCGATCTCACTGGAGACGACGTTATTTGTAAATAAATGCTTTCAAGCACTCAGGAAAAATGTATAGATGTGTACGTAAATCAGCGAAGCTTTATACAGACGTGATTCCGCCGCACCCTACACTTACTTAACTACTTGGCTGCGATGCCGAAGGACGTATTAGGTCACAAGAACATCGTAAACGCGAAAGCTTTCATCCAATGAAATTCGAATCGACCCTGAGAAAAAAAGAAGACGTTTCAAACTTTCAATAGGATTCTTAGCAGCAAAAATTGTTGTTATTCATTCGTGTATATTTCTATTTAAAATGCTTTATTTCATTAATAATATATTGCTTTATTTCGAAGAGCTCTGTAAGCTTCTTACTATAAAATAATTTAAACTTGTAGATATCGGTTGCTGAGGAAAGAACAGTAAGCTGAACTTATAAAAATAGTTGCAAAGCTTCTGAGAGCACTTCCTCCTTCGTTTCTGAACCTCAAGTCCTTGAAAGAATCCTGGAAAAATAATGACTTTAATTCTACTCAAAAAACGAAACCCTTCAACTGTAGTTTGACTCTTGTTTTTAATTCAAGGATCTACTCTTGAAATTCCATTCTTCCTCTCATTATTTAAAAATGCTAGAGCTGACATTATTATTATACGAAAGCTTTATTCTCAAATAAAGGTACACACTTGAAATTACTATCCTCTGCGATTTATATTTTTCTTTTTTTACGAAGTTCAAAAGACGAGTGGAAAAGGAAACTCTAGCTTTGTTAATTTACTCCGTGAACACTCTTCCACTCTTCTCCGACTCCTACTTGAAGCAAACGCTGTGCTGAGTGAAACACAATAACAAATGATGATTCGTTTAAAATTAACAGTCAGGAGAGAGAGAATACAATTGAGTGAGATAAAGGCGACATGAAGTTAATTACAGTGGTTACGAATTTCATTCTTTGTATACTTCCCAGTGCCTCTTCAGTAAAATAGTTGTTCTGGCATTAATTACATGAAACAAGAAGTGTTATTCCTAGTCCGGTGTGAAACTAAAATTTATTCTGTACGTGACATCATGGCTATTGTTTCTGAATATTCAACACCCGAATATTCAGCAGTAGGATTCTCGCTCTAATTAGTCACTATGCAGCCCTATGTTTATTCCAATGGTACCTCCCTTTGGCAAATTTTTAATTTGAGATCAGTACTTTAGAAATATTTTTAAATTCAGTTATTCATTTTTATCACCCGACTGTCATCTGCAGAGCTACAATACAATTAGTTAAAATACCCCATTCTTTCTATTCCGAAAGAAGCTCTGCAAAATAATAAATTATCTTGTCCTTTAGATTTCCCTATCTCAGCAGCTCCCCAATGGAAACCCGACGACACATAAAAACTCTCTATTATGATTTGAAAAATGTCATCAAAGCGAAAATTAGTAAAGCATGAACATTATGTCTCGTCAGTGAAAATCTGAGCTCGGGGCTTTCATTCGCAGAATCAAGGGAATTTATTCACTTTAATAGGTGACGTAATTTTCTGCGAGCCAGAAAGTCACATTACTTTGATACATAATTCAGAATGAATATTGTGCAATTCATATGCGTGTTTCAGAAATTAAATCAAGTTATGCTCAAGGTTCACGAAAGTTATGTTGTGTTAGAAGGAATATGGAACTGAGAGTAAGAGGATAACTGTTTTAGAACCTCAGCCCTTAATCTGCCCGGATTTTGTAAATGAGCATGTTCTGATCCCACGATGTTTCTCCTTAACTTCGCTACTGAAAGTTACAACTGCGACTCGTTGACGATTCCTCAATTTGAAGTTTTAATGCTCTTCGACAAGAAGTAATTAGGATTTGTGTCGTTTAATATTTTGTTTAAAAAACATTAACTCTTGTTTTTCATTCTTTCTAATAATTGATGTAATTGCATGTTTCAGAATTCCATTAACTAACCACGTCAATAACTAACCCGCAAACAAGCAAGAGCACTATGGTCTCTCCAAAAAAACCACATCGCCTCAAGTCTTGAGAAGATACTTCGAAAAAGTGGAATTTTAGGTAAGAAATGGCTTAGCTTGTATCTTCTTTATTTTTACTTATATTAATTTACCCTAGATTTCGTTGTGTAACACTTTAGTCAGTATAACATTGAATCGAGAGGTACTTTTTTTACTTATTTTCTAAGAAAAATAGTGTATTAGGATACAAACGCAGTTGGTCATAAGATGTAATATGTAACCGGGAGAAAACCTAGACAAGAAATTGTGAAATTCTAGATTGGATGGAAAGATCGCTGACATTGGAGAATTGAAACATGCGCGAGTTTACTTCCGGTGACGATGTAGCAATTTTAGCACAATCCGAACAAAAAGTTAATCGAAAAGCAAAGCTGCGTTCCTAACGCGGCCTATGTGATGTTTCGCGGATGCTCGCTAGTTGTTGTTGCAATGTAATTCTTCCTGAAGAAATTTCTCAAAGTAAATAACACTACAGAGAAATTTCACGTTAATTGGATTTGAGACGTCTGATCTGACGATTTTTTTTTTACATTTATAAGATTACAAATGTCCAAAATAGTTCACCAAACCACCTTAACTTTATTTATTTATGAGATATAAGCAAAAGAATTATTTGCAGGTTAAAAGAAAGAAGTGTACCATTTTTGGGCTCTATACAACAATACATACATCCATTCTGTATAAAAATTATGTTTTTAGAATTTTTTTTATGTTGCGGACAGAGGCTAAATACGAGGAATCACGCTTGCAAATTACTATGCAGACGATGGCGCACGCCAATTGTTATGCGGACGATTTTCAGTTTATAAGCAAAAAGTATACCATTTTTAGGCTCTCTACAACAATTGGTACAGTCGTTTTGTATAAGAATGATGTTTTTAGAATTTTTCTTATGTTGCGGACAGAGGCTAAAAACGAGGAATGGCGCGCGCGAACTTTTATACGGACGATTGAAAGCAAAAAGTGTACCATACCTCTGACTGCACCATGAAAAAATTCGAAAAATGTTTTTCTTATACAGAATTACTGTATCATTTATATTTGTTTTACAGAAACCAAAAATGGTACACTTTTTTCGTCTAAATTCGTCCGAATAAATTGATCGCGTGCGTCATTCCTCGTATTTAGCCTCTGTCCGCAACATGGAAAAAATTCTAAAAATTATTTTCTTATACAGAATAACTGTACCAATTGTTGCACAGAGCCCATAAATGGTATACTTTTTGCTTTCAAACTAAAAATAATCCGCATAACAATTGGCGTGCGCCATCGTCTGCATAGTAATTTGCATGCGCCATTCCTCGAATTTAGCCTCTGTCCGCAAGATGAAAAAAATTCTGAAAATATCGTTCTTATACAGAATGACTGTATCTTTTGTTGTACAGAGCCCAAAAATAGTACACATTTTGCTTTTTCAACCTGCAAATAATTCTTTTGCTTAAATTTACTGGCTTATTGTTTATATCTCACAAATAAATAAAGATAAAGTGGTTTGGAGAACCATTTTGAACATTTTTAACCCAATTTGTAGCTAAGCTGATTGATTTAAATTTGATGTTAGATGATTGTTGCAACTAGAAAAAAGTGAAATTCGTTTCAGGATACACCGGGCACGAGTTGGCATTAAAAAGAGAAAAGAGTAAATTCCTCCTGGAGACAAAGGAAGACAAGGTCAAGAGGAGGGGGGTGGAAGAGTATTTGTGGGCCCGTCGTGGTGTTGTCCGCCGGGGGTGGCGGTGGCGGTGGCGGAGGAGGGGGCGGGGGTGGGGGTGCTTGTCGTCGACGTGAATTCGAACGACGTGGGGGTGGCGGTCGTGGTGCCTCCGGTCTTTCCACCATCAGCTCCTCTGTTGCGGGGAGCGCGGGGGGCTGCGGCCCCGTGGTGGGGCTCCCCTCCTACAAAAAGCGACAAGGTAGTTTACTCATCATTTACTTTATCAATTTACAATTATAAAATACATCTAACAGAATTCCAAGCAATACAAATTATCGTTCATATTTTGTTAATAGAAAGTTATGGGAAATTATCTGGAAAACAATAATTTTAATGTGGAGCATAATAAACCCGTAATGTGAAGTATAAATGTTGAAAATTAGTGGTCCTTCGCGAGTAAAAACCGGAAATAATCCAGCACGGTCAGTCTTGCCGGAAATGGCAGCAATTATATCCGTTGAAGCGAATACTGAGTGTGCAATGTGCATAATTCAGTGCGACCGTAACCATCTGGAGCACTGATTTTCAGTCATTAATTGTATAAGGGAGGAAAATGTAGAATCAAATGGTAGAGTTCCGAACTAACTTCAGAGACTTCAGTATCCATATTAGGATCCAGAAGTTGATTCTGTTCCGTAAACGAAATTAACCTGATCAAAATTATTAAACTTGCTTAATAAACATTGACTCTATGAATAACTAATATGATGGAATAATAGAGTAAGGTATTTCTGATGCTAAATGGTGCCAGGTATTAAATTGTCAACTATTATTGAACTCTTGAATTCAGAAGTATCAAAGTAGATTTTAAGACTCATGATTTTATGACCTAATTCATATGACGAACACGAGTTTAATAGACGCTCTCGTTTTATGATACAGGGATTATATTTAATATTTGTTAAATTTACATATTATCGGAATTTTGCTATAATCTCCAGATTCGAGAGTGTTGAATATTTATTCGTAGAGTCTGCATGTTTGTTAGTTTTAAGAGCGAGTGAGGTTAAAAATTGCAAAAGGTATTAATTTGAAAAAGGTAGCGAAGCAGTATACGTAAATAACCACTAATAAAAAATCGCTTTCATGTCGATGCGTCGAAGGTAGCGGCACCGCATGGGGTCGAGGTGGCCGGGGTCGAGGCAGAGGTCGCGGGGGCGGCGGTGCGATCCTCCTGGGGTCCGGCGTCGCCCCCGCGAATTATCCCCCAGGACTTCAGGGCGTCGGACTGGAAGTCGTAAACATCCTCGGGGAGAGGAATCAAATTGGGACGCTCACTGGGGTGGGTCCACCCCCAGGTACCTCTGAGACCGATGGAACCGGCGACGAGGAGGAGGGAACCCAACCAAAAAGGCCACCAAGGCCTCTCTACAGAAGGCTGATCAACTACGTCCGTCAAGCTTGGACTGGTGTCAAATTTGCTTTAGGTACATCTAATTTACTAATACTTATTGCTTCTAATCCAATCCTAAATATGTATATTTATAAGGTCGGGTTTGCTTTCGATGTCTGAACCACTAACCCTTCCTTTTCGATATCCAGCTGACATGATGTGCGATATAGGTATTTAACCCGCTTGAGCATGCATTTTAGAACCTTATTAATTATAGAGTATTATATTTTATCTTACAGATAAACTCTTTTATCTTTTCAACTTTTAATTATCCAAGTTTGTTTTACATATTTATTTACTTCCAACTTTTGAGATCCTTGCTTGTTATTATGCAATGTTCACTTTTCACGTGTCTTAATTAAATATTATTCAGCGTCTTGGTTTAGAGATAGAGGTGAAAATACTGGAGCTTTGAAAACACCTATTTACCAAGAGTTTATTAAATAGACTTCCATAGTCCGTTTTTCCTAGATTTTGCTTATCAAAACTTTTTAAATCTCGTTTGATTCTTCTCTTCTCTTGAATTGAAACTCTAGCTAGGTATATAATAATTCTTTGCGATGAAATTCAATTACAAATTACCATCAGCATGGCGACTGATAATAGTGCATATTAGATCGCTGGTATGAATAATTAGCACATATTCATCAGAATGTAATTTAGCACAATGACAAAATTAATTATAAACGGAAACATCATTACCCTCGCGAAGTGCTGAATATCCTAATTATTAGCTTTATTTCTCTGTATCGTGATAAGTAGGATGAACTTTATATCTCTATTTAACCTATATTTATTTATATGTTAGCGTGGAAGCTGAACCTTTTTCACTCCTGCAATTGACTACTTGAGCATTTAAATTAATTATTTGTGTATCATTTATGTCGCAAGCAAAATGTCAAGGATTTTTTTAATCAAAAGTGCAAACACCCCTCGACTGGCCTTTCGTTTATGAAAGTTATAAGAAAAAGTGGAGTTATACGTGGTGTCTATAAACCTTCGAGATTTTAAGGTCAAGCTTGATAAATGACGAAGTAGAGAGAACTGTTGAAACACGAGAAAGCGATACTAAATGGAAACAGTAGAAGCAATGGATGAGATATATTTCTGAAACTTTAAAATATTTACTCATGGTGTATCCACCAGTCTATTGTGCTTGTCTCACATGAAAATTGGATTTTCTTAAAGCCACAGAAAAATAACTAGTAAGAGACCTAAACGCCTTGACCTAGTATCCATTCTGCTCTTTTTTTTAGAATAACATTAAAAGATGAATTTCAAGACTCATTTTAATATATGGAAGATATGAAAATCATCTAAAGCCTCGCATCCCGTGCAGAAATTTTGATGGGGTTCTGATAGGGTCCTGGCCAGGTTTTCCTAGTTCCAGCGTGGTCCTGATCTGGAAAACTAGCCCCATCAGAATGAAAAAACTATTCTGAATTCAATAATTGCAATACTTGATTACTTAGCTAATTAATTTTTTTAAATCAAAAATCCTATTATATGCTAAAAATGGGTGGTAATTATATCGAAAGGATTTTAAGAGAATTTAAAGCGATTTAAATATATTTCAAGTGATTTTAAATAATAAATAAAAATTTAAAAGGACGATTTTCAAAAGATTTACAGTTATTTTATGAGATTTGAATTAATTTAAAGCGATTTCAAGAGATTTGAAGTGATCTTGAAGAATTTTTAAAGAATATCAAAAGAATTCGAAAGAGTTCCAAGATTTTCAAGTAATTAAAAATTGCTTTTAAATTTTTTAAGGGATTTTAAATGACATCGAATTTTAAAGGATTATGAAAGAGGACTCCAAGATGTTCAAAATTACAAAATTTAAGTGATTTTAAAGAGTTTTTAAGGAATTTAAAAAAAAATTCATAATTGTTGCATCATTTTCAGTTATTTTATCATATATGCCCCATTTTGCCCTATTTAAAATGGGGTTCTGACGAGGCGCTGGTTGGCATTTCTATTTTCAATAAAAATATTTTTATATAATTAGGCATTTATGGGACAACGATATGATAGGAACATCTCATTAATAACAATATATTGTTGATAATGAAACAGGGCATTGAAGAGTTTTCCACGTCAAAATCTAACATCGGGAAAAATATGAAATTAACAACATTTTCCACACTCCATTATTTATGAAAATATAAAAGATGGTTATATGAACTTTACACAATTTTTCATGAAAATTATTATTAAACTATATTTTATATTATCATAATTTTTATTAAATATAGATTTAAAGATGTTGCAAAATATTACAAGAATTTTTAAGTGATCTCGAAAATATTTCAATAGTTTTTAAATGGTTTCAAGGGATTTGAAAAAATTACAGTAGATTTCAAGGGACTTAACATATTTTAAAACATCCAAAAACATTTTTTGTTATCAAAGTACTTCAAAATCTTGAATTTTTTGAAATTTCTTAAAATCACTTGAAATCTCTTGAAATCCTTTCACATTCTTTGATAACTCTGAAACTTCTTGAAAATTCATTTTCATAGTACTTTTAAATCCTTTTGAAATTGTTTAATATCATTAACAACCCCTTACAATATTTACAAATATTTTTATATAATTGAAAATCCTTAAATGACTTAAAGTTTTTTTTAAAAGCCTTTAAAATTCTTTAATATCATTTAAAATCCCTTGAAATACTTTACAACATTTTTCAATTACTTCAAAATCTTCAAACTCTTTTGAAATCTTTCGAAAATCTTTTAAAATTCTTTAATACCATTTAGAATCTTTTGAAAAACCTGACAACATTTTTAAATCACTTGAAATCTATTTAAATCGCTTTAAATTCATTTTAATCTTTAAATTCTCTTTAATCTCTTTCTTAAAATCCTTTTAAATTATCAAGAGTCACTTGAAATTTCCTGGAATTCCCTTAAACACTTTAATATCACTTGAAGTCGTTTGAAAATCCTTTAAAATTCTGCAATATCATTTAAAAACCCCTGAAGTACTTAAAAATACTTTTAAATAATCGCAAATTTGAAAATTTTTTTGAATTTCCTTTTAAATTCCTTAAAAATTCTTTTAAGTCCTTCAAATCTCTTGAACTTCTGTAGCAAATTTCAATATCTTTTAAATCTTGTAAAATCCCTTGAAATCCTTTTAGGTGTCTTGACATTTATTAAATCGTGTGAAAGCTTTTGAAAATCCTTAAATTCATAAATTCTTGAGTTCATTTAACATTCTTTAAAATTGTTTAATATGATTGAAAACCCCTTGCAATGCTTGACAAATTTTTTTTAACTATTTCAAAATCTTGAAACTCATCCACATTCTTTTTAAATTCTTTTTAAATTCTTTAAAATCACTTGAAACTATTTGATTCGATGTAATTCATACCTTACTTTTATAATAGAATTTTTTTCAGATCATTAACTAGGTAACTAATCAAATATTGCAAATAATGAATCTAGAATAGTTTTTTCATCTTGACGGGGTATTGACCAGTTTTCCTGCTCAGGACCCCATTAAGATCCCTTCAAAATTTGTTCTTGGGATGTAGTTTAATGATAATTTTCATAAAAACATTTTTAAAGTTCCCAGAAATAGGTCCATTTTTCTCAACAATATTCATATTAATTAATTTTCTAATGTATAAATATAACCACCTTTTATGTTTTCATAAAAAATTAAGTGCGGAAAATGTTAGAAACTCCTTATTTTTATCTGTTGTCTGGTTTTAAGGTTGAAAATTCTTCAATTTCCAATGTCCTATATTTTAAATATGGAAAAATAGGGCAATTCCTGCACAGGATCTTATAACTCACAAGCTTAATATTAAAAGTTATACACAACACGTAAAATAAAAGAAGAGTAGAAAGGGTTGAAGCTATGCTGAAGATATTACGAAGCTTTGAAACTTTTCATATTCATTTTCCTTGATTTCATAAGCTTAAAATTTTTCCATAATATGTAACGTATTCAAATTTTGAAGCTTTTTGATAATAATGTATAACGAGCTTTTCGCGTTTTACATCAAAGAGAGGTTCAAGAATGAATGGATTCCCAAGAGAAAAATGAATCTCTCGTTTTTTTCCAGACTCTGCAATATTGTTCCTAGTCTCGAATTTCTTCCCTAACGTACAATACCGTCGGTGTCAGTGAATAACCTCCGAACAATATTGTTGAACCCAACGGTAAGTCGTTAAGGACTCGTTTGAGAATGCTAAAACTTTTTCACCCTAAAAACCGGTGGGTTTGAAGTGGTGTGAAGTATTCATGAAAAATTGCTGGTCCTCATTCTTACGTTTTACATCATTCTTGTGTTAAAAAACTTGAGAGAAAGAAATTTTAAAACCATTTTATTTAATTCAATTAAAATGTCACATTTGTAATTTATTTCAATAGCAAACGATATTTTCTTGAAAATTTGATTCTTCTTTTATATTTAATTCTCGAAAGGTAGGAAAAGGGGGTTGGAAGGAGGTGTGAAAAAAATGAGAGACAAGTTTGCTAAAAATAGAAAAGTAACCTTTTGGGTTTTGTTTACTCTTAAATTATATAATTAAATATATATTGATAAAATTGATCAAAATGAAACCAAAATATTTTGTTAGTCCCCAAGGTCTAGTTTAAGGCGACCTTTCTAAATAAACCGCAAATAAAGTACTGTATCAATATTCCGTGAATGACGACATTCCTAAAAAAACTTTTAAAGTACCGGAATTGTACCGGAAATAACCACTCTATGTTATATTGGACTGGACCTGTGGCTTTCTACAGAATTTTTGAATAATCATTTACGATGGCAATCGAGTTGTAAATTTTAGAACATTCATCACTAATGAGGACGTGTGGTGAAAACAAATATGAACACATGCCTTCACGCAATAAAAACTTCAATGGTATGAAGAGCAAAACTCGAAATATTTATTCGAGGTACTTTGACAAATGTGATAGCAGGATAATTTTGGCTCTGGAAACATTTTTTCAATATTTATTTTAACTTTTCGGGTAAGAATGTAATATATTGTTTCACTGCTGACGATTTTTCATTTTCTATGCTGTGGAGCATCAAATGGCCGGGAAGGCATGCAAGGGATTTAAAAATCTGAATTTATTATAAAAGAGCAATGAAGATAAATTATTTTTTGCTTCTAGAACGTTATAACATAATATGCATCGCATTTTTTATGAGTTAGATAATAAAATGATGTAATACCTGTTTCAATGAAAATTTTTATTCGCTGGTATTTTTTTTATAACTTTTTGGAGTTGAGGAGGCTACTTATATCGTTCACTGGTAAATGTGATCATTTTTAAATTACAAATTTGAAGGGAAATTTTGTGTAAACACTTGACATCTTTACAATTCCTTTCTCCAAAATTTCCTAATTTAGCACCTTTAATTGAAATGCTCGAATTTTGCAAGCTTAAATTTCAAAGTTTTCATTTCTGATCCCTTTCTAAATAATTACCATACATGTAAATTCAAGGCAGGATTACGATCTCTGTAACATTTCCGTTTGTGATATGTAGTCGAAAACCTGATTGGTTGGAATTCTCTCGAATTTTGTCCATGTGCCGAATTTCAGGGGATTTTACGAAATTTCAATGCATTTTAAGATATTTTAAGGGATTTCATGAGATTGAATAGGGTTTGAATAATGTTAAGGAGTTTAAACGGATTTTAAGAAATTTTAAGAGCTTTCAAAAGATTCCATTCTGTTTTAAATAATTAAGAATTTGACGATATTTTGAGGGATGTTCAGCAGTTTTAAGGAATTTTAAGGGATGCAAGAGATTTTATGGAATTTCATTGGATTTTTAGGAAAATTTGAAGAGATTTCATGGGATTATAAATCTTTTTAGAAAATTGTACGGTATTTCAAGAAATCTCAATTAATTTTCTCGCATTTTTAAGGATTTTATAATATTTTATGGCATTTTAAGTAATTTTAATGACTTTTAAGAGATTTAAGGAATTTCAGCCATTGGATTTTCAAAAATTTCAAGAGATTTTGTGAGATTTTATATGATTTTGAGAAATTAATTTTAAGGGTTATAACGAAAGGTTATGAAATGTTGAGGAATATCAAGAAATATCAAGTGATTTTACGAAATTTAAAGGAATTTCAGCAGACTTTGAAGGATCTTAAAGGGATTTCAAGAAGTTTTATGGGATTTATTGTTGTTTAAAAAAATTGTTAAGTGTTTTGGCAAGATTTAATACAAATTTTCAGAAATTTGTATGTATTTAACGAAATTTTCATCAAGGATTTTTAAGGAATTCAAGGGATTTTACGAAATTTCAAGGAATTTTAAGTAGTTGTAAGATATTATACAGTTAAGATATTATTTTATAGGATAGTGTTAAGATATTTTAAAAACTTGATGAATTTCAAGAGATTTTACAAGATTTTACTGGATAGTCAAGAATTTTAAAGGATTTCATTTCATTTTATACGATTTTCAGTAATTTTAAAGCATTTCAATATATGTTATTTCGTGGAATTTTAAGTAATTTTAACGAGTTTTCCGATATTTTATGTGGAATTTAATAATTCTTAGGACTTTCAAGGGATTCAAGGGATTTAACAAAATTTCAGTGGATTTTCAGCAATTTCAAGAGATTTAATGAGACTTAATCGGATTTTGTGTAATTTTAAGTAATTTTAAGGAATATAACAATCTCTTGTTTTATCATCAATTTTATCATACTTTATGGAAAATCCTGAAATCAGGCAAGGAATTACAGGTTTTTATACTTGAAAAATTCAAAATTCTCTCAATTATTTTATACACTTTTGAAATCCCTTAAAACATTTTACTATAGTGGGTTTAAAAACTGCATATAAAAAACGCCATAATGTTTAAAAAAGCCAAGCACCTTTTCTAGACTCGAGAACAATAATTTATAAGCTATGTGTATTTATCTCGAAATTACAATTTAAGGTAGAATGAGTGAAATGATTTTTTTGTAAGATCATTGCCTAATGTCTCTTAAAATCAAAAACGTTTATTATTTGAAAGTGAACATCAATTAGTGATCGCGATAAGTCTTGGAAAACATTGCATGGCACACGCGAATGGCGGTTTACCCTGATTGATGTAAGCAGAAAATTCTTTTGTAGGACTTGTCACACTGTTAGGAATATGCAAGTAAGCGTGACTCGATCAGAATGTGGCCAAATCAGTCAACTGAAAACCGTTCCCTCGACGAAGTCAATTTATCGAGTCACGACATCGTCACTTAATACTATTAATCAGAGCTGAATTTCATCGAGGAGTGGTAATTTAATAATAAAAAGATACATAAACCAGGCTAAGCCGCATGTTGTCGGCGATATTAATATGAATGAGCTATATTCAAATATACCCCTTGATACGAAAAGATATTTGAAAATATTAAGCAAATGCGACTAATGATACGACAAGGCTGTTACATCAAATTCTGTCCATATTAAGCCATATTTTTAGCTCAATCCTTATTTTATATTCCTACAATGTGATACTCTATTCTTATTCGAATTTACATTTTCAAAAAATTAGCCTTATTTTCTTTCAGACATTTTTCAAAGACGTACATTTTACGTGCCATTGTAGACTGAAGTGTAATAAAAAGAAAAGTATGTATATAGTCTGCAGTGAAAAAGTCGATTATTTTCTGCGTTTTCTTTGTCGGAGTGAGAAACAACTTTCTTATCTATATACGGTGAGGAAGATTGAGTCCCTTTTTACAACTCTCATAAGTAAAATGCAGTTGCACACCACCGCTCTTTTCTTTTCTCCCTTTTACAATATTTTTTCCAATTCCTTCACCCTCCATCGTTCCTGATTTTACAACTTCTCTCTATCTCGGTACCATTCTTTGTTTGAATTTCTAGACTGATCCAGTCACAGCGTCCGTATTTTTCAGATCATTCGTGGCATCTTCTACTCTTCCATTCGTTCATAAATGTGCATCCTCTGCGTTCGAATATTCTTGTCCTAGACTCCCCAGGGCTCAATTGTTCAACATCTCTGTATTCAACAAAATAGACAATCTCGTGGGAAATAAGGTGTTCACTTTGATAAACTTACATTGAAATGAAAATATTAAGTCAATGGAGAGGTAGAGAGAAGTTGTTCAACTAATTCTACGATAAAATAATACTAATTTTCCAAATTGATGTATTTTTAATTTATGTGCAAATATTTTCTACATAAAATAAATTTTAATAAAACGCACATTTTCCACTTTTGCAAAATTAATAAGTATATTAATTATTTACTTCATATTATTTTCTTTATCTTCGTCTAGTTCGATCTAGCTATCTAGAAATCTTGACACTCTCTTCTCTACGAAAGACTTTTTTCATACTTTTATTCGATAATAATCTTTATCTTTACCAACAAAATTCTTTTGCTTGAGACTTATTAACTATTGAGCTATTTTTTGAGAAGAGTATTTAACGTGTATTTTATTTTGTGTATCGTTTCGCAGATTCTGAGTACGAGGAGGAACAAACACCTAGGTACAGGCCGGACTCATTGGCAAGTCTTTGCAGGGCAACTCGATTTACAGAAGCTGAGCTGAAGAGGATATATCGAGGGTTCAAAGCAGAGTGTCCCACGGGAGTCGTCCGAGAAGAAACCTTCAAGTGCATCTACTCCCAGTTTTTCCCTCAAGGAGGTGAGTCTTCATTGAATCACATCCACGTAACGTATAAAGGACATTAAAGTGACACCACTCTGGATGTAAACAAGATGGTCTACAGAAGTCTTTTTACTGTTTCCACCTCCTTACATCACATAAAAAGTTAAAAACAGTTCCTCAATCGACTTTACATGTTATAGAATGCAAATTTCAATTCTATGGGAATTAGACCCTTTCCAACCCTTTCCGAATTTCAAAGTGGGCAGTGAAAAGTTTATATATTTCTAAGGAAAAAGTTTTAAATTGTACAAATTTAAACAAAAATCGGATACAAGAAAAATTTTAGATTACAAGGTAAATATATATCAAGGCATTTAACAGTACTTCAAAAGATTTCAAGGGATTTAAAAAGAATAAAAAAAAAAACTTTTCGGGATGGGGGGTACTAGAAGTGTGCAGTCCAAAACTTAAAACATTTTAGGCCCTGATTAAAGCATAATGTCCAGCCATTTCGATGCATAACTAGCATAATATTCGAAACGGGCAATAATTAAACCCATAGACTTTCACAACAACCTCTACTCGTTTAAGAGAACCTATTTATTATTTTATAGTAACCATTACCGTGAAATTTGTTTCATATATGCTTATCCGCGGGCGAACATTTTGTATAAATATAACTTAATTTTCCCCTTTTATCTCATAATGAAATATTTATATATAAATAATATTTATATTTTATACTAATTTAATTTTTTTTAATGGATATATAATTTATTATATTTTATATTGGTTTAAAACTTTCAAACTTTAAATTGTTGGAAGTAAAAGTATAGAAAATATATCTATTTCAATCTCTTGCAATCGTCACGTATCCAAATGTATCCTTCCCTATCCATACCAATCTATTTCTATCTCTTTTTTAATTTACAATAACCTCTTTACTTTTAAATTTCAGTATTTCTATCTTTCCTTATTCTCCGCCTATCCACGCCAATCTTTTTCTGTCCCTTTTTCAGTCTACTACTGCGCCTATCTTTTTCAATCCCAACTGTCCTAATCTATCTCTTTTACAATCTAAGGCCACGCTTATCCTTTTCAATCCCTACCATTCTATCCATATCTATCCTTGCCATAATCATTTCAATCCTTTTCAATTACTACCTTTCGAGCCATGCCTATCCTTAATCTAATCATCTGAATCCCTTTCTATCTCTCTTGAAGTATACTACCAAGCCTATCCATTTCAATATTTACCTTTCTATCCATATATTATATTTGGTATATTTATATATTTCTATCTGCTTAATCATTTCAACGCTGCTGTATCTCTTTTCGCAATTTGTATTTCTTTTAAAATCTAAAAGCATGAATCTTTTGCATTTTATTATATAATTTTATTTTTATAATATTTATAATTAATATCTATTGAGATAGAGAAAAGCGGATTAAAAGATCCGCTTTAGATAAAAAGATTAAAGATTACAATAGAGTTGAACCATATTAGTACAAGAAAATAAAAAATAGTCAGACATATCAGACGTCATACCTTCGGTAATTTACTTAGTTTTTTACATTAAATACGTACGTAATTGACGTGCCTAATTGTTTACATGTAATGCATGTAATTTACGTTTTCAAGATGGACTGCGCTCATTTCATATAGAAAGTAAACATAACCTAATTCTTTAATACGCCGACATGTGGACAACACTGTTTGCTTGATAGCTTTTTAAATTATTATACAATTAACAAAAGATCAGCAATATTAACATACCGATCATGAGCTAGAAGATGACCGACGTAGCTAGTATTTTTTAAAATACTTTTACAAATTAAACATTTTGAAACCGCTTGATTTTCAAATTCAGGCGCTCAAACTTGAGTTCTTCCCAAGGGATTTTTTGTCCCTTTGCACTTCCAACTTTTGATTTACTCATTTTTTTAATTTTATAAAAAATAATTCATTTAATCTGCATTCCGGAAAAAGTGAGGTTATATTATGTTCTTTTCTCTTTTCTTTTCTCCCACCCCCCTGTTTGTTACATTAATTACATTTTACGTATAATACGTAAATTTCGTATCATACGTATCAAACTTCGAATTACGCGTAACCGTGCAACCCTGGACTCATACGGTCCCTAAACTGAAGACAAGCAATCTATAAAAGGAAATTAAGGTTTCATACTTCTTGACCTGGTAAAACTAAAGTTAGATAAAGATTGGAAAAGGGAAACAGAAAGTAATTCAAATTTGTTGAGAAGAGACCGACTGAAGGATAGAAAAAGATAAGAAAAGATAAAACCTGGTGAAAACGATGGATGCAAAGTGTATATTTGGGAGAGATAGAAAATTTCCATCCTTTTCTATCTTTTTACATTCAGCAGGGTTTTTGTATTTTTAAGACCGAGTGTTAGAAGAACATCTTTGTGAGACCCAATGAAATATATTCCCAGCAATGAAAGGTGACGGTGATCGATGAAATGGAATGAGAGAATGCAGATATCATAGAATATCTCTGGGGTTCTTCCTCGGACGCGTCATGGTTACCATGGAAACAAACGCGAATCAAAAGTACGTTTAGGTACATCATCATTTGATTGAAGTATAGATGTCGGTTACATTTAAATCCTTTTATCTTAACTCTAAAAATCGCTTTATTCTTCAAATCCACGTACAGAAATTCGTAGGAACCTAAACTCGCTTATCTCCTATAATAGCATTAGAAATTTCAGATCATCCGGTCAAATCGCATTGCGGATATTGAAGATAGGATTACCTACTCAAATGGCATCGCTCTCCTATGTTACCTCATTCGATATTTAATTCAATAGTCATTACAACCGACAACGATGAAGATATAAATTTAATCCCAAAATTCTAGAAATTATTAATGAATTCATGTCAGTTTAGGATAATAAATTGAAGAGAGTACTAGTTGCAAATATGACAATTTAGGATTGATAGAAACTACAATTTATGATCTTTGGAAGCTACAGTGTAATTCTTCAAGAGTTAACATTCATTCTTTTATTAAAAAATTCATTTCTCGGACTGTCGACTTTTTAAGAATCTATTTAATTGCGACTCGTTAACCAACTGGAAGTGTATTTCATATCTTTATCACGAAAACGTTCTGCTCGCAAGCCATTAAGCAGCGAGAGTAATAAACTTCTCGTACGTGATCTTCCGTTGCATTCGCACAAAAGGATGGGAAAATTAGAAAAAAAAAATGACAATCCACAAATCCTCGGAAATAGAAAATAATACGTGCACTACGTCCATGAAATTATCGCGCCTCGGTGGTGACGCCGTTACGTGTCGTAATTCAGGACGAAATGCAAAAAATTAACTATGATCTGTGGCATTGAATAATGTACGACGTAAAATGCTGATTACGTGACTATTCCCTCGACTTTTTTTATCACGAGATGCATTTTCCTTTTCTCTTTATTTAGCAATGAATATGTGCTTGAACACACTGATACAGCTGATGCGGTTTCAATTTACGATATAATATCCACGAACCACCATTGCGTCCACTTCCGGTATTGGAAGTCGTGAAGAGTATATTCCACAGGATTCTATATCGTGAAAACCCAGAGACTGTACGTGAAAGGTAATCTTTCACGCCCAGTGAACAGGCACAGACAACCTTCCAAGCAAAGATGGTTCCTTGAGCTTTACTTTACGTCTTTTCTCTAGCGCAACTGATATTTTTCGAATTTCCATGGATTTGGAAGAATACATTTTTATTAAATTTCCAGAAAATCGTGAAATATTTCAGTACTAGAATCATAAACCTCAAAAGTATTGATTTTATACTCGCCAAGTTCGTATAACTGATATTACAGTAATTTTTACTGCAGCTTCTCAAAAGGGAATTAAAAAATTACTGGAAATAAAAGTGAAGAGCACTTTAAACAAATATATGGCCCTATAAATTATAAAAAAAGAGCAAGTCATTAGCTTTCTACAATATCTTGGAAAATTAAGGAATTAGGGCAATTCTAATGAAGGTGTTTGATATGCTGTTCAATCTTCTATTCACCAAGGTAATCTAGGTGCGGATATATGAGAACATCGCACGTTAATCAACTCCATTTGAAATCCGACCCGTGCTTCACAGTCAGTTCTAAAGATAGGTAACAATAAATTATAATTAAAAACCAGCAGTATTTTTTAGAAAAAGAGAGCTTTTACTATCGCCAGCAATAACAATCGTCATAAATTTTATTTTAATAGTTGTTGCGTTTTTTTTTGAGATAATTTTAATGGTTTTTTCCTGCGTGGAAATTTTTAGCTGGCCCTGGAAGGGCCCTACGTAGTTTTCTCCTTTACTATGCTGGTTCCACGATGTAAAACAATAAAGGATTTGCAAAAAAAGTGAACATGATAATGAAGAATGGTTTTTTGCATTCTATTAACACATCCTTCGACTAGAAAAAAATTGTCAAAGAACATTTTTTCCTCAATAATTATGACTTTGAGTGTCCTTGACCGCGCCTCTGCAAAAACAAATTTTTTGTATAAAAAGCAACATTTTTCGATTTTTTTCGGCAATTTTTTAAACATATTTAATATAAAAAATGTTACTTAATTTTGGCATAAGTTGATTGAAAAGGATTTTTAATATATTGCAAATT
>JAUESI010000029.1:13345807-13358392 GCA_032275145.1 Synergus laeviventris
AAATAAGTCTATTTTACGACTTGCCTGGGGTAACATGCGAGATCGAATAAAACCTGAAGAGGAACGAATAGCACGTGATGAGAATTTTGGATGTGTAATCCGAAGCAAAAATCAATTCTGAGTAAACTCTAGAAATCTGAAATATTCGGCCAATTCCCATCTTCCCATCTTTTATCTTTTAAAACTCTCAATTTTATTTTAATAAATGTAATTTTTATTTTTAGGAAGAACTTTTTAAGTTATTTATTTGATGGAATGTTGAGCAATTGTTGAATAGAATCTAGGAATCCAATGGTTATAAAGTTGCTCAATGGAATGATGATGTAGAGGTTGAAACTATGTATGGTATTTCTACTATTTATACATGCCTCAATATTATCAGAAAATTTAATTATGAAGTATCTACACAGAATTACAAACATATATTTAGCGATATTTAGATATTTAGATACAATTGTGGACCATTGAGGCTAATTTTTCTAAGAGCTGAAAGTTCGAGGAATTAAAGTAAAAAAAAACGTTTATGAGAATGGGAACTGGAATAAGTAGTGCAAGTCGCGCTTTTGTCAGAGATAATCTTAAAAAGAATAAGAATCTAGTAATGATAACAATAATAATAATGATTTGGATTTACTTTGAATTTACAAGCGTAACCAATTGTGAATTGTTAATTTAACGAATTAATTAAACAAAGTAGCCCGAATTTAATAAAACTCGAAATGCCCAAATATCGGATGCTATAATCATGAACCTATAGTAATAATTTATTCTGAACAAGGGATAATGAAAAGCAGACACGGCGAATTTCAAGAGAACACTATAATTACCTAGTTATCGTTCTAGAATAATTACACATTGGACCGCGTTAATCTGCCTCACCCCCATTTCATTCACGTTGGCAAACATCAATATCGTCGCCTTCGTCTGTCTCAACCGATGTTCAGAACATTAATTAAATCGCTTGAGATGAGAATGAACATCTATTAAGACCAACTCGAAAAATTCATTGGATAGATATTTAGAATTGATAGAGGAACATCAGTTTTCCGGAGGTTTTTAAAGAACAACTGTCCTACAAAAGTGTACCTCGATAAATCTTTTTCGACCCAAGATGGCTTAAAATACAAACTTACTGGGACATAAGTAAGGGGGCTGTGTGCAGTCTGTGCACTCTTTCCAAGTGGAACAGTAATAGCAAGTCTTTGGCCAAAAGTATCTCCACTTTTCTTCGGAACAGTTGCAAAAAAGAGCAGATGGAAGAAGCAAGAACTTCTCTCGTCTAGCTTACATGCGCCAGCTGACATCTGACATGATGCGAAAGCCTTTTTTGACAGGTGTAAAAGAGACTCAAGATGATTCCATCTCTATCCTGGTAATAAAAGAATTAAAAAACTAATTCATTAATATTTGGTCCTAAAGGAGACCCATTCAAATAGTTGCAAATGTGTATTTCCTTGACGTATATAAACACGAAAAGCAAATCGTAAACTGTAGATATGGAGCAGCGAAAGCTTGAAGGGTTTCTTGTTTGCGGTTTCCGATTTCAAACTCGGTCTGTATGGAAGTTAACCTTAGATCCCAGTTCTTGAACCGAGAGAGAGAGACTTAATATTATTATATTATTAAAAATAACTAACCTGTTTTGGAGATCCGCTCATAATGATAATTGTGTTTGCTTCTTGATTATCTAAATACCCCAAGGGAGTTTAACAAGACATACAAAATCGGGTTGTAACATAAAGTTTGTTACGGTTACATCCTTAGTTTCGACTCCTTCCGTTTCCTTGAAGATCCGAATTTTCGAGACCTGCGGGTATGGTGCTAAAGATAAAGCAGAGAGTAACCACTAACCAGTAGATATATCTTCACTTTTAGGGCATCGCTAATTTCCCCTCTGATTAAACTTTTAACTTAATTGACATACAGCCTGCGGCGAAAGTTTCAGTAAAATGTTTCAGCTACTTAAAATTAAATTGCAATTATCATATCATGAGAATCATGTATTTTAGGATTTACTGATTCTGAAATCAGACAATTATATTTGAATTGCGATTATAAATCATGTATATGGAGCTATTATACCAAATATAATCTGCCTCATTGGACTTATTAACATATCAAATGTATAAGGATTAAGTTCACCAAACCCATTCGAATAATTCATGCTCATAAATTATCGTCCTTGTAAATTATGGTCCTCATTTATAACTTATATATATATTATATACCATACATAATATATAATATACGTTTAAATCGCTTTTAACTTGAATTATTGAATTTATTTTTCTCACTAAAAAAGCGACCCTTTTTTCGTTTACGTAGTTTTTATTCCAAGCCTAAAAATCGAAGATTTTTTATTGCTGATTTATGACCAAGTGAAATACATAAATTGAGCTATTTTACTTTTCGATCCCCCGTTCAGATCCACTGTAAGACTCTACTTAAAAAAAGGCCTATGGAATGTATTTTATATCCTCTTTGAGAATAAATACATTAGGACTATTATTATTGAAAATTTGCAAAATTCTTTCTATTTTGCATCATTTATTACATGATTGAGATTCAATAAAAAGTTTGATCTTCTGAGTGTTTTGATAGTAAATAAACGACATATTGGATTTAAGAGTTGGACTAATACTCTATCACTGTCACGATTTTTTTTTTCAAGAACAGCAAAAATTCCCCCTTTGTTCTAGAGTCTAGACTCTGTCCTTGGCTTAAGTGACTTACTACGTCAAACATCAATTAATCTAATGCATCTTGGTTTTTCAATCCAAGCATCTGCTGATGAAACTGTCTTAATTGCAAATAAAAATTAACTTCAGGAAAACAAAATGATGAAAACATAGAAGCAACTTCTTAATAAAGAATCTCTTCAAATGAAAAGCTTAATAACATAGAAATTACATATAGTATACTCTTTCAAGCATCAATATTCATCAACTTTTTCCCAATTATAAAAGCAAAACTGCTTACGATGCAAACGATCAATCACTACTAATTAATCAGCTTTAGTACCAACTCGAGCTAAAAACATGCGCAACCACAATATAAAACAAAGAAGGCATTGAGATATTGAGATATAGGTATTGCTTATATGCGTGAGCTTTAATTAAAGCCAAAGTAGAACGATTCACAATCTGGTTCATTAGCTCTTGTCATTTACTACAATTGAACATTTATTTGTTAATCAAACTTATTTACACAAAAATCATTTTCATCGAAAAAAATGATATTATGTTATTTAGAATATCACCAGTAGTACATGTCACTGTATCGTCAGCCAGCGGCCATAAATCGATGTTTTATAAAAACGAATAAAATCAGTGGAACTAAATCACACCTACAAGTATATTTCATAAATCCACAACTCGTTTTTAAAATGAAATTATATTTAACATTTTGTCAGTAGTACATGTCGGTGTATTGTCAGCCAATACATTTGAATGAATACATGGACGTTTTATAGAATCTTGAATGAAATCAGTGGAACTAAACCAGTATATTTCATAAATCCACAACTCGCTTTTTAAATGGAATTTTTTTTATTACCAGTAGTACAAGTCGACGAATAGTCAGTCAGTGGATTTAAATAAATACATCCACGTTTTATAGAAACTTGAATGAAATCAGTGCAATGAAATAGCACCTAAAAGTATATTTCATAAATCCACAACTCGTTTTTAAAATGGAATTTATTTTTTTTTACATTTGACCAGTAGTACAGGTCGGCGTGTGTTTAGTCAGCCAGAAATTCTAAAACCCGTGTGTTTGAATTAATACATTGACGTATCAAAAAAAAAAAATAACTGAAATTTGGAAAACATCTCCATCGGAGAGTAACGCAATCAAACGGAAGCTTCCATTGTTATTGATTGTGGTATTACTAATTCAGTTGTAGGTGTTGTCACGTCGGTCGAAAACAAACGCATAGACAAGTTCGCTGGTAGCGATGATCGAGTTGGGGTTGAAAGCATGAAGGGGGTTGAACGCTTGAGGGTTAATTGAAATCACGCATTACAGGCAGCGGTCCATTATCAAGCAATTTCATTAAAATGGATATATAGCTAACATTATACGAATGACTGTACCTTCATGTGTACACATTACGTCTAATCAAAATATAATATTAACAATCTGTGCCATCTGTACAATACATATATTGTTAAACGTGTGAAAATTATCATCGTAAATTCTCTTCCTTCATGAAACATGTTTTAAGTTTAAAAATTCCTGCTGAAGCTGCAATTGTTTCTAATAAAAGTAAAAAAATGTGTTGCAGAAAATGGATGGAAACAAGGATGGCGTGGTGACCCTTTCTGAATTCCTGGAGGCTTGTCGAGCAGATCCTGACATTTCCGCCAACATAGCAGCCTTTGACACAGCCTTCTGACACTCGATGCGACCGCTTTCAACGCCCTGGACCTGAAAATGTCCTGCAAGGAGGAATGATTCAGCATTCACATTTTACTTTCTGAACTTGAAGGTAAATGCGCACTAAGAAGTTCTTGTGTGACGGTTTACGTCGCTCTGGAAGACGGGTCCATTAACTGAAAAATACCATCCCTCGAAAATAGTCGTACCAATGGTAAGGGAAGAGAAAAGCAGAGGAGTAAAAGCACAAGTGCAGAAATAGATATTGTAGAAGCTCAACTGTCGACACCTGCTCTGATTCCCGGGCAAAAAAGTTTGAAGTTAGAGAGGGTCTCCCTGAAGAGAAAAACCGAGATACAATTCAGCGGAATCAAGTTTTCATGGTAAAAGATATATAGATGTTGGAAAAAATGTTTCAGGTTTAAAGCTCTTCTTTGAAAAAGAAAAGCAAAGTTGTTCAAGAGCAAAATATAAAGTTTATCGATACATACGACGAAATTACTAATATATTGTTGTAAAGTTGCAAAGAAATGAACTTCATCTGTAACATATGGTGCCAAACGATTGCATTTTGCTGAAATTTAACGAAAGAATCATTTCAGGCACATTTTAAGGTAGTAGCAAAGTGAAAGCGCAAAGACTGAATATTTTTATTGGACGCTGACATAGATATTTTATTAATACTCATAAAATGCGGATACCCATTTCGTGATATTTACTGACAATGAAATTCATCCACGGGCTTTGCGATTCACTTTGCGATTCACTGGTTCATATGACAGATTGATAAGGTGTCGATGTAGAAATAACATTTCAAAAAATAACTGATATACAATGCTCAGTAAACTATTGTTTATATAACTGTATAAAAAATATTTTGAAAAGTTAAGATCAATCTTTTTTTCTCTTCAAGCCCGTTGCTTGCATCACTTAATTAAAAGAAAAATGAACAATTCTTGTCGATGAAGTTTTTCCTTATTAAACAATGTGTTAAACTTCAATCCAATTTTGTATAGAGACACAAAAAAATATATAAATAGTTATATTCTCTGACGTAAGTGAGAAACGTGTGCGCGTATTCGAATGATTCGTATAGAATATTATTATTTTCAATTAAATTCTCGTTTAGGAGCTTCGAAAGCCGACGAAAAGTTTTTGAATCGTTGTATCTAGTAAGTAAGTGTGTAAATGTAAGCGATGAGAAGTATATTTATTTTTGTGACAGATAGGGCACACTAAACTTAGTGTTAAAAACGCGCTGCTAACAAAAGAAACGATTCGAAATTATTATTTACACAACAATAAACAATGAAAATAGCTTTTCACCACTGCCTAACTTCTGGTTATAACTGTAAATAATAAATACGTCAACAGAATCATTCTTTATCTTTTAAAAATATTTCAGATTTTACGACTTGGTAAAAATAAAATGGTGAAAAAAATGAAAATTTTGAGATTTCGATTTTTAGCAGCGTATATGGTAATGTGTAAGTTTAAAGTATAAATTGAGACGAACATCGAATGTTGTCTCATAAAATCGATCACTACCGCATGTCTTTGAAGTTACTCCGTAATAAATGTATAAAGAAGGAAGGAGAAAGTTACCTATAGTACCTATATATTCCGAATGAAGAAAGACTAACGTGTTACTACTCTTAAAGAACACTATCTGCGCAATGCAACTTATCTTTAGTATATCTGTAGTATCAGTAAGCTCTAATATCTTTGGTAGCTAGCTATTTCCAACTCATGCTACTACAACACCGGAAGTTAATCCACTTAAATTGTTCTACGTACTTTAACTATCTCTTAAAACTGTGTCGAGTTCCAAATTGATGAATTAGTATCAATTTTTCGAAAAGTAAAACCATCTATATCCCAAAATTGAGACATCAGTAGCAAATTCTTAATTAACGTTCGACTCAACAACCTGAATTTGTTTATCAATTTAAGAGTAATTTTTCAAATCATTCAAAGTCATTTTCAAAGTCTCTATGTCTCAATTCTGAGTAGATTTACTTTCCTTGACCTTCTCAAGAAGTTTAGAGATTTATATCAAAAGCGTAAAGTTCTAGAAGCAGGCTTTAACGCACCCTCTGAATATATCGTTTGCATCTTAATCTGTGTTTTGCTCGTATAGTTCAAACTTGAGTTTGGCTCGTGCCAGCCTCTGTATATTTAAAGCTGACATTCGTAAACTTTTGTCAAACTTGTTTCCTAGAAGATAACATTTCATGGAAGAATCGAATCAAAAACTTTTGGCTTTTCCTCTCTCTATTTATGTTGTATCTTTCAGAGACTTCTGTCTTATAAGATCTTGTCTAGATGAAAATTCTTAACATGCCACGCAACTAATTACAGCGCAGAAAAAGGAGACGAACAGAGTCGAGCTAATTTGATCGAAAATCAGTGTTCTAAAGATGATAAATCCTCATTCTTTTTAATTTTGATGAACTATTACACATTTTATTTAGCCACCAAGAAAAATGTTTTATCGGTAATACAGGGTAGGAATCTAGTTAAAGAGAAATTAAAGCTAATAATTAACATTTGATTACGAACGCAAGATGTAATATCCCATCAGAAGGCACAGTTACAGAATAGTTTTTGTTATAAAACAATTACTAGCTTGTGACAGTAATTAATTATTAATTAAATGCTGGTAAATCTCATCTCCAAAACAAGATTTTTGATCGATTTGACTCGATTGGAAAATTATAAGCAGGAATAAACCAAACTCATTAAAAAACTGCATAATAATGGTAAATAGAATTACTCTGATCGGGCTGTGCTTGTAATGGCTGACAGATGGTCCAATCATAGTCTACGTATGTATATATAAGAGAATTATATAGTTGAAATAAATAATAACAATAACAAAAATACCTCACGGTGTTTGAGAACTACAGGGACACTAAAACGAAATCCCTAATAAAAATCAATCTCTCTATTTATATTGAAGAATTAAATAAATTGAGAAAGTGAAAAAGGGCCTATGGAACGAAGAAAAGATTCCCTGAGAACTCAGATGCCGTTCGGTTAACACGAGTTAAAAGCGCAAATTGATATATGACGTTAAATATGACGGATTTTAAATGATGGTAAATATTCACATGGCGATATATTTTCAATGTAAATTAATGATATATGTATACATCCCTGATAAGACTACGTATGTATCTAATAGTTTTAACAACTCGTCCAGGCCGCAATGGAAACGGGATTTGCCGGTAAAGCCCTTTGCATTTTATAATTGCAAGCATTGTGATAAAAAGTGGTAACATTATCCCTTCCTTCAAAAATAAAATACATTTTTTAATCTTTCCCGGGAAAAATCGTTTCCGCGAACCGTTGAACGGGTGTGTAAACAAGTAATTGTTTGGGTGTTGGTTGTTAAATGTTAGATTAGTCAAACAAGATTCGAAATCCCATTGGAATCAACGCTCACTTTACGTATTGTTGATCCTTTTACGTTTTTCAAAATTTACACAAAAATAGACTCAAATTACATAAGAAATATATATTTATTTTTAAAAACCTTTAACATATTTCAAAATTTTCTTAACTCCAATGAAACAAAAACTAATTTGTTCTTGGCTTCTTAATAATTTTTTAATGTATCTACTACCTGTGAATAATTATTATTTTTGATAGCTGACCCAATAAAGTCCAATGTTTGGCCTCAACTCGATTACCGAATTAAAGAGAAAGAATATCCTACTGTATTTTCTTTAAATGAGAGATATAATAATTGTTTTCTTCTTTAAGAAAAGAAAAACAGATCAAATATATTTTTTGCTATTATTATAATTTAATACCGTACAAAAATCTTCCTCGAAATACAATAAACAATGTCTTTTAGGGACATTTTGTGAATCCCCAAAGTCCTGAGTCCACTTTGGTGTGGTAGGAGGATATATGGAGAGAGAGAAAGAGAGAATATATTAATGCCATGTTGTCAAGTGTCATTATATCAATAATAGTATCAACTACAATGGAAATAGATTATACGTATACAAATCAATATAAATTATTAAATTATTTGTCAAATGTAAAATTCAGGTTAAAAACGTACAGGTGCAATGTAATTCATCGAATGTACTGCGAAGTATCGTTTATATAGTCACAAAGGGATGAACTAATTCTCTTCGTGCTTTACATTAACACATCAACTTTCAAGTTCAATTTATCTATGAATTAGTAAGATTGAACTAATTTAAATATTCAAAGTCATTTAGTAATTATTAAGTATAATATTTCTGTAAATAAGTAAAAAAAATTACTAATTTATAGTAGTTTTCTACTTACTAATTTGCTTACTAAATATATTAGTCAAAAACCATAACTAATAAGTGAATTAGTAGAAAAGTCCTATGACTTAGTTAATAATTTACTGATTTAAAAAATAAATGTATGGTAAAAAAATGAGTAAGTAGCTAATCTTAGTAGTTTTATACTAATTTACTTGTTTATTAAAGTAATTAGCCAAAAATCCAAATTCCAAACCAATTTGTAGAAAACTGCTATGGTCTATTAATTTTTTACTAAGTAGTCAAGTCTATACAAAATAATTAGTAAACTACTTTCACTTTTTGAATCAGTTAAATCTTATTAATTCAGATTTACGATTGGATTTAGAAACTATACCTACTATACTAAATTTGAATTAAAAGAATTCAGTTTAGTAAGCATTTTTACTATCAATTAGTAAGGCTTATTAGTTGATGTAATATTTTACTATGAAATAGTAGTTCTTAAGTAATTAATCGTAAAACTGCTTACAGAATTGGCACGATTTCATTCGTAACTTCTTTCTAATTCACTTAAAATAAAAATATCGTCGCTGACAAGATTAATTTGACAGAATTTAAAAATGATGTCCATCTCTCAAAATTACCCGGAGGTTTCAAATGGCACGGAAAGTAATAATGGATTGGGTTTTCTAACCGCTTCAAATTTTAAAACTAATAAATATTAAATTTAATGGAAGTACTTAACTCCATTAACTTTCATATCCAATCTGCCCTCTGAAATGTTCCAGAATAACTTTATTTATATTGCTTTAAAGTATATCGTCTACCAAAAATGCAAATTTAAAAAAATAACGCTTAAACTAAAACGTCCGTAAATACTGTGCCATTAAACCAGCCAATAAAATCACTTTAGCTGCAGAAAAAATTGATAGATATAATTTACAACCAAAATTGAACATTTGGAAGCGGAAGCGATGTAATAAGTTAGCAAACCTTGCGATTGCGTAAAATATGTATATGTTTTTGTAGGAAAACAGCTAAATTTATTTGAATATTTCAGCAGTTTTATTTTTTTATTTTTAATTTGTGCAGTTTTTTTAGCATTGCAGTCACTGCCGCCGCTTGTCGCCTGTCGCAACGAAATTTGCTTACATGCTTCGACGTCTAACTAAAAATGCCCCCTTGGCGCGAGGGTATATCATATCAGCATTATATATTATACATAGTAATTTTGATAAGTTTAAGAACTCGAAAAATAACTCGATTAAATTATTTTACCGTATGAGTGAAAAATCTCGTATACTTTCGCTCGCGATTGTTAAATAGATCCGTTCAAATTCGGCTTAGTTTATGGCAAAGTCTAGCCTCCATTATTACCATTAATCTTATTATATTATTACGGATTCATTACTGTATCATATGTGCGATTATGTAACTGTTTTATAAATAAATAGATAATCCATGTTTGTTAGTCTACTTCATTTCTTTCATATAATGTAATTTCATTCCTATTATGTGAATGTGAAGTGTATAAATTCTAATTACTCAAAACTTGTTTTTACTATGCTTTTAATATATTTTTTATATTCTTTTAATTCCAAAAACATACAATTTTTAATTCTACATTCTCTTCTTTAAGAAAACATAAACTACCATAAACACTATTCAATATTTACACTGTTACTTTTCCGCACAGTTCGTGAAAAAGTAGCAAAAAATGGAAACAGTCAGATCGCTTGAAGCCTGTATATCTATTTCTTATATGAGTAAAGTCAACCAATAACAACTCTGTGATTCTCATGCTGTCACCTATATTGCAATCACATTTTACATAATAGATTATAATATACTATACAATAAAATGGAATCGCAAACTGGATTTTTTTCTGTACAGTTTAGCAATACCTTCATTTAAGTATTCAATTCATAAAGTTACACTGTGTAATACACAATTATTGTTCATATTTCATAGTATCCCGTTAACAGTGGACCACGGAAACTATAAAAGTTTTTGAAATTGAGATAGAAAATATGTTTTATAAAAGAGACTAGCTATTGGAGATGAAAAAGTCTTTACAAGTATAAATTGAATTACAAAAGACTTGTGATATTACGAAGTAGAACAATCTCTGAATTTGTCTTCCAGTTGATCACTCATGAATTCCCAGTACCTCTTTCGTATTTTATCGTGCTCCTCTGCTAATTCTTTACAAAGCTGAAAAAAAAAGATAACATATTAGTTAAAAGAATTATTATAAAACAATCTAAAATCTATAAAATCTATAACGAGATTCTTACCTTGAGTGCCTGTTTAAAGTGAAATAACGAATCTAGAGATTCGTCCTTTTTGTGCCTCTCTTGGCAAATGTCTATTATGCAAGCCAGTAAATGATTTGTTCTAAAACCTTCGGAGTATAGACCTTCACACATCTTCATGACTTTCTCATTATAACCTAAACCCTTAGGATCCTTCATTAATATTCTGGAATCATACGGTTAAATAAATCATTAATTAAAATAAAATAAGCCAAGAAATAATGAATTATTAATGTAAAATGTGACCTACCCTCTTAAATAATTCCAAGGGCTTTCGTTCCCTTTCACTAATAATATCTTACCAATAGCAAAATCGACTTCGCGATCAATAATCTCTGGTTCAAACTTTGTTGTGTTATCTAATACAAAATAACGTTGATTCCATGCTGAATTATTCCTCACATCTTCTATCAATAATTTTTCAACATATTCTAATTCTTCATCGTACAAACTATAACAAAAATAATGACATGAAACAAATTTCATCAAACTAGCTTATAATAATAAAAGTAAAAGTTGAATGAATTTATTTACACTCACCTGAAAGCTTTTATAACCCACTGACGATGTTGCCAGGCATGGTAGTTTTTAGAATCTTTTTCTAAAATTAATTTGGTAAAGTCTAGTTCATGACTAGGATCTTTTAGCCATTCAACTATAACTTGCCTATGATGCCAAACCTGGTAGTTCTTAGAATTATGCCTGATCATAAAATCAATGTACTTCAGTTCTTCTTTGAGGTCACTGCCCAAGGCTCGAAGAACCTCTCTTCTGTACGTCCATACTGTGTAATTTGCAGGATTCAGCCAGATACAATCGACAGTTAAATCTAGAACTCGTTCTGATTTCTCTCCAGAATTTAAAATTGCTCGAAAGTAATCGTAGACGTCCTTAACTGTTAAAAAAAAGATATGTATGAATTTTATATTACTTATTTTTTATATTACTTACTTTATATGTTTACTAGCCTTCGAGCAATATTCTGAATTAAAATAAGTGGAAAATTCAAGATTATTCATTTTCTAAGCTTTAAACTGTGCAAAACAGAAAAAATATCAAGACATAAGAAATACAATTGAATTACGAATGTGAGGTTATGTTTTAAACTGAGTGTTTATTGACCTTATTTCCCTGGAAAAAGAAGTCCTAATCGTTAATAAAAACTTATAGGAATAGTAAAATGAAGGATTCCTTGCAAAATGAAAGAATAATTACTTACAGTTTTCGGAATACGCTATCGCAACAATTGGATGTGGACCGTCATCCTGAGGCACTGGAATAACATCTTTCCATTCCTCCCTGTCTCTATAAAAAAGCTTGAAGTGTTTCTCGAATGTTGTTTCTTCGTCTGAACTATCCGACATTTTTCTTATTTTCCTTATTAACTGCAAAAAGCACTCCAAATTTACAAAATGATATAAACAGTCATTGACTCTTGGCGCTCTTAGCTCTTACTTGCTCTTACTTGCTCTTACTCTCATGTTCTTTATAGCCTCTTACAGAATACAGCGTACAGCGTTAGGTAGTTGGGGCGGGGAGACGGCCAAGCGATTCCGATTCTTTGGAATCGATTCTTGATTCCAGTAACAGGTTACAGGCATTGGCATTACCCATAACCCATCTGTGAAGCAGATGTCCC
>JAUESI010000029.1:13358492-13389272 GCA_032275145.1 Synergus laeviventris
ACCCGTATAAGAACAAGTAACAAAAACGCTATATAGTTGAAATTCTATAAAAATCCAGGGGAATCATCATTTCCGAGCACCTCTCCTCCACGCACACACACACAAGAAAAGTAATATTAAACAAAGAATATAAATTTAAATTCTTTTTATTAAATAACACATTGAAAACATACATATTATAGCTAGCGGAATACAGTATATTAAATAAAAAATATGAATGGAGCAGAAATCCTTTTATTCCTAGAAGTCATTTATTATACATAATGAATATCTTACGTTTATTAATATCACGCACTCATCAACCATTCTCTTACTTTTAAGCATTCAAACGTAGAATTTAACTTGTTTTTCATACAAAACTTAAAATGTAAAAGGATTTCCTTGATTTGGGTATTTGAAATGTACGAAATACTGATATTTCATAGCAAAATAGGAAACTGTAAAAATCGTTAACACTTAAGCACATATGTACACAATTTACATAATGATTTTCCAGTCCAATGATAATCTACCAACCTAATGTACGAAATAACTACTATTCCTACATTATTAAATATATTTAATTTTTCAAAGTTCTAAAAACTGAAATCCTGACCTTAAAATAACAATTTTTAATTTAAGTAATCAAATGTTCTCAATTTTCTAAAAAATTGAAGTGAACTGACATTAAAAATGCATTTAACTGTAAGCTTAATTACGAAATTTAATTCTTCTCTTCCTTCTTTTTCTCATCCTCTCCCTCGGGTTCCTGCTGTGTACTTTGGTTGGCAGTGTTAGCACCCTCACGCTCAGAAGCCATCTTTTTGTACGCCATTTCGAATAATTTAAGGCTGGCCTGTTGAAGTTCATTTGTTTGTTTCTTAATTTCTTCAGGATCGATCTCATCTTTCTTCGCCAAAGTTTCTCTCATCTTGTTGATCTTCTCTGACAAATTAGTGGCCTGAAATAATAAAAAAAAAAGTATAATTAATTAACATTGCCATAAGTAATGAAGCTTCAATATCATCAAATCTTAATAAATTTGATTGAATTTAAGTTAATTACCTCGTCTTGAGGCAATTGAGCCTTGTATTCTTGCATCTTAGATTCAGTATCGTGAATAATTCCTTCGGCTTGATTTACAACCTCTACTCTTTCCTTCTTTATTTTGTCTTCCCTCGCATACTGCTCAGCTTTCTTCACCATGTTTTCAATCTCATCCTTGCTAAGTCCCCCACTAGACTGAATGACGACTGAAATTGACAAAAATCATTATAGCGTGTTTTCAATAGCAGTAGCATACGATTTCGTTTAGAAAGGTATTCAGAAATTACTGTCCACATATACTACTCCTTAAAGTAACTTTGAGAGACGAAAAATATGAACATCATAGTAAAAAATCAAGCTCTTAAAAAGTTTGATCATCATAAAAAGACTTACTTTGTTGTTCTTTGCCGGTGCCCTTATCCCTAGCAGAAACGTGAACGATGCCGTTGGCATCAATGTCGAAGGTTACTTCGATTTGTGGAACACCTCTAGGTGCTGGTGGGATTCCAATGAGAGTAAACTGTCCTAATATTTTGTTGTCAGCCGCCATCTCTCGTTCACCTTGATGTACTTTAATTTCGACCTGGGTCTGTCCATCAGCAGCGGTGGAAAATACTTGACTCTTCTTGGTAGGAATGGTTGTGTTGCGAGTAATCAGCTTTGTGAAAACTCCTCCTAGAGTCTCAATACCTGCCAATATAGTTTAAGGTTAGAGAAATAAACAAGATAGACTTAAAGAGTTCAATTAAAAAAAAAAAAAAAGAATTCAGGGTTGACATTTCCTCATTACTATCAGAGAGAAGATTAGTCTAAAACATCATGTGAAATTTACGTAAAAGAATAGGCAATTACAATCAAGTTAATATGAAACTCACCAAGTGAGAGAGGAGTGACGTCGAGGAGCAAAACATCAGTGACATCACCAGCGAGAACTCCACCCTGAATAGCAGCTCCAATAGCAACAGCTTCGTCGGGATTAACTGCTCTCGATGGCTGTCTACCGAAGAGTTCTTGAACGGTCTGACTTACTTTAGGAACTCGGGTCATACCTCCTACCAACAAAACCTCCCCGATATCAGATTTCGTTACATCTGCGTCGGAGAGAGCTTTCTGGCAAGGCTGAATTGTGCGTTTGATGAGGTCTCCTACGAGGCTTTCGAATTTACTTCTTGAAAGTTTGAGGTTTAAATGTTTTGGTCCACTTGCATCCATTGTGAGGTAAGGAAGGTTGATGTCCGTTTGCAACGAACTGGATAGTTCGATCTTTGCCTTTTCAGCAGCCTCTTTCAATCGCTGCATCGCCATGGCATCCTTTGTTACATCAATACCTTGCTGTAAAATTAAAGCGTAATAACGTGAATGAAAGATTACATCCAATTATTAAAAACAGAAAGCTAATTGTACAAAATTAATCAGTTATAGATGTCCACATATAATACTTTGTAAAGTAACTTTGAGAGACGAAAAATAAAAACATCACAGTAACTTACTAGCAGGAGCTAATAGGCTTGTAAAAATCTAACTTGATATTTTAAATCAATAATACTTACGTCTTTCTTGAATTCAGCCGCTAGATAATTCACCAAGGCATTATCAAAGTCCTCTCCACCCAAAAATGTATCTCCATTAGTGGATTTCACTTCAAAGACTCCTTTTTGAATTTCCAAAATAGAAATATCGAAGGTACCTCCACCCAAATCATATACAGCAATGCTGAAATAAAAATAAAATAATAATCCGCGAATTGCATTATATTACGATAAGAAATGTGACTACTCTTGAAGTACATCTAGTTATTAAAAATAGAAAAAGGAAATTATTTTCATCAAGTTACTCAGTTATAGATGTCCACATATGCTACTTTATAAAGTAACTTTGAGAGACGAAAAATATAATCATCATAGTAAGTCTTGACATTTGAAGTCTTTCTATAAAGATCTTCTAACTTTTAATTATTATAATCTTAAATGATCGAATCTTTTCACGTGTTATTAATTCAAACATTCACCTTACATTTTATCATCAGTTTTATCCAAGCCATAGGCAAGTGCTGCAGCCGTAGGTTCATTGATTACTCTCAGAACATTAAGACCAGCGATTTGTCCTGCATCTTTGGTCGCCTGTCTCTGAGAATCGTTGAAATACGCTGGCACAGTTACAACTGCATTTTTCACTGGTGTACTCAGATAACCTTCAGCGGTTTCTTTCATTTTTATAAGAACAAACGCTCCTACTTGACTTGGAGAATATATTTTCCCATCTGATCCCTGGACCCATGCATCTCCGTTAGAAGCTTTTACGATTTTAAAAGAGACCGTTTTCCTGAAATAAAAAATGTCATTCAAATTAAACTTATCTTTTAAATTACTTTCCTATGTAACAATAAATTAGTATAGCAGCAAATTACATACATTTCCTTTTTAACTTCAGCATCGTCGAATTTACGTCCTATTAGACGCTTCGTCGCATAAAATGTATTTGATGAATTTGTCACAGCTTGGCGTTTAGCTGGCATGCCGACTAAACGTTCTCCATCTGTAATAGAAAAAAAATATTTTAAAATTTTGTATTTGGGAAAACTAGAAGTGGTTTATTTCCAGAATAAAATTATGAACCTTTTGTAAATGCAACGTAGGAGGGAGTTGTTCGGGAACCTTCTGCATTTTCAATAACCTTCGGCTGTTTACCCTCCATCACAGCGACACATGAAAATGTCGTTCCAAGATCTATTCCCACAACTGCTCCCTTGACACCATCCGACCTAGATTATAAGTGTAATGTTAAGTATTTATCAATAATATAAACAATTTAAACGTTTGTTCATTCATTCAGTTGGAGACGCCCTTTATTAATGCTAAATTCAAAAAATCGTTATACTATTACAGAAAATTAGACTCACTTGTAACGGTACTGATACAAATCGGAAGACCCTTGAGGTGAAGCAGTAACTGTAGGAGCGGCCGCCTGAAAATGAATTTTGTTCTATAATAATGAATAAATAAAGGTAATATTACAGATGAGTAATATTAATATTTACAGTCTGCCATGGGAAGATATACAAATATATAAAAATATTGAAATAGTGAAAGCAATTCTTTAATAAAATTACGTTTTCAATCGTATTACAAACACGTGCCGGTGAGCACGGTTAGGACCGACATTTTTGTTACTCCAAAATGCGCAAGAAACCAAAAGAAACAATATTATATTAAGCTCACAAATAATTCAAATATAATATAATAGAAGTTTTAAGTACGTGAAATTGAATTAATGGCCTAAAAGATAATAAGCAAGAAAAATTCTTAGAAAAAAAAATGAAGAACTAAATGCTATAGCAGCAAGAGTAACTTACATTTTTCAACAGAGTACTGAATCGTTGCCGTCTGAAGATTTCACCGCCGACTCCAGAACATCCTCGGGAAAGAAATCGGGTTGCCATCAACATTTTCTTCACCTTGATTTCTACTATTTTTGGTATAAAAATTAGCCGAAAAGCGAGCTTTCTTAACACGCAATGATGCAACTCCACTCACATGAGAGAACAGAACCAGCAGAACTATTAACATGCGGGGCGCACGTCCGACTTTATAACCTCAAAAGAATACACCTTTGACCAATCAAAAATAAACTTTAGAAGAAAGCACCAATAATATAGTAGTCTCTATCAGTACACATTTCCTAGCTCGAGAAAGATCCCGAAAGTTCTATGGTCTCCTACAAAGACAATGTCATTTTGGTTCTAAAAATAAAATAATTTCGTTTGTAAAAAGTCCTAAAGAAATTTTTTATTTTATTCTTGATCAT
Organism: Synergus laeviventris; assembly: GCA_032275145.1. Lineage (NCBI taxonomy): Eukaryota > Metazoa > Arthropoda > Insecta > Hymenoptera > Cynipidae > Synergus > Synergus laeviventris. Next base: position 13,363,323 of record JAUESI010000029.1, read on the forward strand.
AATTTATTTTTCATTTTCGAAGTCCGAAAAAGTCCGACACATCGTATTCAGGACGCGCAGTACTTCCGGAATTTGAACCTACATTATACGCAAACAATATTTCAGATTTTGTATCGACCAAAATTTGAGATTTTTAAAATTTAGCAATTTTTACTATAGAATATTGTTTTTCTTTTGTTTTCACATATTTTTCTGAACTATTCAAAGCTTTGATGATTGAATACCATCAAACTGTCCATAATTTGAAATCTAATAAGAACCTATTTGAAACGTTTGGTATTAGGTATTAGAATTTAGAGATTAATAGATAAGTAAAAATCGGAGAGAACATTCGGAATATCGCTTTTTTTATTAACGTTTTTCTCAGTTACAATTTTGATTAGATACAATTATAATGGTGGACTTTTAAACACATGTCGCTATAATACAAATGACAAGGATAAAAATTTTTTGGAGTGCGTAAAAATGTAATTAGATGACAATTTCCTTATCACTTTGTTGGTCATGGCAATGAGCCAACTTTGAATGTATATTAATATAATATACCGAGCTGGCCCATCTCCATTTAAGGGTAAATGTTATATCCTTGCACCTAATTTGCTATAATTTTATACACTATCCGTGCACATTTGTCGCTCAGACTGGTCCAGTTACTAGCAGTCGAACCGACACCGTAAAAGACTGGGTTGTACAGACTTTTATTGGCGTTGAACAAGACTAAAAATTGAGATGATAACTACGTAATAAACAAAGTTGACGATACCGAATGTAGCCACAATGGGAGACTGTACACAATAATATCATACATATATTGCCAAGCTTTTATACACAAGGAAAGGCTTTTTACACTTGATTGTTGAGAAACCTCCTAAATGAATGAATTCGTACAAAAATACAGACAATTAAATATTTCTATTCGAAATGAATTTTTTGGACGATACATTACAATTTTAGAAATTGGTTTTTTCATCATTATCTCTATAAAGTCTTGTTGTCGATGCAATTGATATGAGTTTTTTTACTGATCATAGAAGTAGAGACAATAAGAAAACATTGAATTAGTTTTTAATTTCACATTCGTGTCTATTTTCTTGTCGTTTCTGAATTCCCAGTCCCTATTTGTTATTATGGTTTGAAAATTGTGCTTTGCATAATGAAATAAAGATGTTCAATAAACGAAATGTACTGCTACGATTATTTCATTGGTCTTAATAAATGTCTAAATGCGTTCCATCTATCCGAAAGACCGCAAGTATCGGTTATTGGAAATCTTAATATTCCAACTCTTGCTTATCCCTGAGCCGAGAGATACTTATGACCTTTCTGATTTGCCTACTCTTTTTCTGAATAATTATATTTTACAAATCGAAAAATTAATCCCTAAATAAGAGGGTTGGTTTAATACGTGGAAAAATCCCTGAAATTGTCAGTCTAAAATAAGCTTCGTGCCACTTAAACTCTTTAAAGTGCAATTATTTGCAATTTTAAAGTTCAATCTTCTAGCAGCCTCTAGTGTAATAAATCGGTGATAATTGTTTATAATTAAGAAGTCCAAAGTCCGAAATGAGAAAATTTCCTTTAAATGTTTTCTAACAAAAATTAACAAGGAAAAAAATTTTGTCCACTAAGATTGTTCTCAACACTTTAAAAGTCTAAAATTCTCTTAATTTTATTTTTCAACTTCGTTTAAATGCAAAATTCCTTCGGGATTGGTGACAAAAATTATCATAAAGAAATGAAAAAAAATTAAGGGTGTATAACGAGGGACATAAAAGACGTTAAAATAGTTTTTTGAGTGAAGGCACCTTATTTATTTGAAATTACATTTCGAGATCATAAAAAGGGTGCTTTCATACTAATAATTATTTTACCGACATTTGCAATCACTCGTTCCAAAACCCTCAAACTTAATTGCACCAACCCCTTGAACTAGTTTACTAAAAACATGCACTGGCTCTCGTTTCTCTTTAATTAAAATAAAACACGAATGTTTATAAAAATTATAAATTACCACTTCTCTTGTCGATTAAATACAAGAAGAAAAAAACGAATAATCTTAATTTGATTATGTTTATACCATTACTTTCATCCTTCTTGCAATATCATTTTCAGTGATAATTGACAATTGTTTTCGTTTTTAATATTATCTTTAATTGCTAGTATTTCTCTCCTACCAATAATAACAAAAATCAAACTTGAAATGAATTCATTTTAGTAGGTACTCAGTTCGAGAACAAGTGCAGTTTATCCAACCGTATCATGAAATAGATATAAAAGTGCATCTTCAACGATTTTTATCAGTCCTCGTGTGCTTTGCAAAGGGAGAGCCGTCATGCGGAACAGATGATCGAGTGAAATAAAGAAAAGACACTGCAACAATAATTTATACTCATTTATTTACAATAGATGACAGCGCACGAAACGGTTGCTCACGATTTACAATAATTTACGAACCATTACGCAGTTCCAATTTTAACAGCTCTAGCGTGCGAGGCGCACGAGTCATTCGACGTTGATAATGCACTTTTTATTGTTACGCTTAATATTTTTGTTTCGTTTCATTTTTCGCTATCTCTTTCCGTGCTCTTTTCATCGATATTAACCTTTTGAGCGGATCAGTTGGCTATGCGATTTCGACCGAGTCTGTCTTAACGGCGACTTCGTGTGCTTTGCTAACAATTAAAAATTTCCTATTACTTATCATTCATGTATTTTTGTCGTTTAAATTCAATTCACATTATTAGGGTATATTAGTTAATTATAATAGTTGTCATTATATAATTCGTAATAATATACAACATTTGTCAATAAATCATTTATCCTAAAACCCCACTGCATGCTTGTGTCAAAGTCGTTCGTTTTTTCTCACATATGCAGACACGCAGATTCACGCATAAAACATTCTTCGCAATTCTTTCGTACACACTCGCGCTGTGGGACTGTACTGGCTTCACGCGTGGCTTACTGAACTAATGCTTGATTAATGTACGTGTACTTCCGTGAGAAGCACCTCGTGCGAACACAATACACTCTCACAATTTTGTTATGTATGTGTCTCTGTAGTCTTTTTGTATTATGAACTACATTGGCTTTCATTTATATCCTTCTTTATACATAATATTAGAAGACACTTTTCCTGTACAAACCTCAACCATGTTTCAAAATAAAAAATTAAAACAAAATAAATTCCAATACTAAAACTAAACTTCCTACGCTATTTTAAAAGAAACTTTTGACACTTCCCTAATCTAGAATATTTTTGGAAGTAAATTTAAAACAAAAATTGCAAAGTAGTGCAGTCAAGAATTGTATAAAATCGACCCTTAACTTAAATCATAAAATCGGAAAACTCGATTGACGTTGAACACAAGAAAAGCGTCTAAAACGGCGATGAGAGAAAAGGTTCGTTTAAATAACAAGTCTGATATTTATAATTTTTTCACTGTTCTTTTCCCCAAGAAGACAGCAAAATATTTGAGTTGTGTGTGTTTGCTTGTTTATATGAATGTGTAAAGAATTTGTACAAACGCCGCGAACGCGCGAGTTGATAATTTCCTACGAGCTTTCATTTCAACTCACATCGTTTGTAAAAGAGTGGCACGAAACAAAAAACGGCATTCGAATTCAATGTTCATAAAAACAAAAATTATTAATAAATCATAAAATTCATGGTATCAATCTGAGCATTAAAAAAGTATAACCTTCCATATATATAATTAAAGGTTTAACATTTTTCGTATTAAGTATCAGTTTTTACGAACAGCAACGTAATTTCATTTCGTTTTGTACTTAAAATCTCCGAGTTAGGACCCTTAAATAAAATACGAGATACAAAAATAAAACAACTTTAGAACAGATGAGATTTTTTCTGTCCTTTAAGAAAAAAAAATTCTAAAATCGTTAAATAAAAAAGAAATAATTTAACAAAGTTTACTAAATCTTCAGGTTTAATAAATAAGTAATTATGTTCACGAAACGCTAAAATAAACTAATACTATTAAAAGAAACATAATTGTTAGTTTTAATTTAAAGTCACCACACTCGTAAAATATTGAGTTTGCTGTTCGCAAAGGGATAAAATACGTTTTCATATAAGCTCATGATTGCAAAAATAAAAAAATGTAATTGCCCTAAAGTTAATCTTCTGCCACTCTTGCATCCGAGGAAACTGTACTTTCGTACGTACTTGCGATAAAATTACGATTGTAATGTACACTCACGTTCAAGGACATTCTCACACTCGTGCTTCATTAAATATTAAAAATAAAGATTAAAATTCGACGGAGAGCCCTGATGGGCGGTAGGGCCTGTGCGTTGGCGTAAAATCAGGCTCCGCACTTGAAAATCTTGAAATAGAGCACATACCTCTGAGTCTTTTTTCATCCTCGCTCGTCCACTCTTACATTCCTCCTTTTCTCTCGCATACGCTTGCACAGTAGGTACTTACGCTAAACCTCTTATAGTATTATATTCATTTACTCTATTAATTATATCAATACTGTTGACGGATAGAGATTCATTCACAGATCCACGGCAGAGTGTCAATCCTCCCTGTCGCGCGTGGCTTACAATCTTCCTTAACGTTTCACAGTGCAGAGTCACACATTTAGATTTATACTCGTTTTCTTCTCTATATTCGATTTATCACACGCCAGATCTCACTTTCGCGACGCTTTTCACGGATGGAGCGAGTTCAAGTGGATCGAGCACACTTAAACTTCTGATTTTCAGCCTTGTTGCCAGTTTATCCTGCACTATAGATAAAAATTGCTAAACACTCCCAACTCCTGTATTATAAATCTGATTGGCTCATCAGATAATTAGATGTGACCACCTTGAGAGAGATAATACTGGATCTGTTGCAGCTGCGTCAAACAGACAAGTTGCTGTACCATACTCTCGAGTGGATTCTGGCCTTGAGTTTGACTCTGTTGTCCCTGCTGAAGCGGCTGCGTCGAACCTCCACCAGTAGGCTGAGCAGTCGTTGACAACATCGAGCCTGATCCTGAGTGTTCGGCTAACAATTGTCGCTGTTGCAGTTGCTGAGCCTGATGATGGGCCGCCAAAAGTTCCAAAGATTCCATCCCCATGGAGGACACATGACCCAGTTGTATGTGCTGCTCTGGACGAAGACCAGATAGTGGAGGTTGACAAGTTAGAGGTAGGGAACCGATCTGCGACAACCGAGCAGCCGAGGAAGAAGAGGTGGCCAGGTAGGAGGAGGGGATGCTTGGATTCTCGCCCCGCTAGGGAGCCACATTTTTGGGCCTGCGCCCCCGACGCCCCCTGGTGGGGGGGCGCGGGGACTCCTGGCCTCACTGGCTCACTGCGGGGCTCTTCTTGTCTTGCTGTTGCTGACTCGCGTCCTGTGATCCCTGTATGCCTGCTCCCGGTCCACCTTGTGATCCCTGGACTCCCTGTAAATAATTTTACAACATTAATCAACTTCAAAGAGAAAGAATTACGCATAATTGAAAGTATGTAATGATTAATTACCTGACTACCAGGTCCCCCTTGTGGAGGTCCTGGACCGCGATCCGGTGGCCAAGAATTTCCAGGTGTGGGCTCCGAATGAAACTGGTGTGGATGCGGAGGTGGTCCACCCGAAGTGTCATGACTATGAGGATCTAAACTATTCGCAGCATCGTATTGTGTATTCTCCAGCCTTGTGATTAGTCGTTCGTCCTCATCGCCAAATTCACCGCCCATCAAAGACGGCTCGCCCACTACCATCACATCCTGCTCCAGAATTAAAGACAAAAATATATCAATTAAAATGAACTTTCGAACACTTTGTTGTCCTAATTTCATTTCTAGATTCTACAAGCATTAGACGCAAGCTTTGAAAGGGCCTTTGAGAAGGCAGCAGCAAATAAATAGCTAATAAAATATTTAACTCTATCAACCTGGGATGCAAGTGAGAAGTTGGGACCAGGTGATCGTTTTTTACTCGGTGCCGGAGGTGCGTTGTTACCGGGTCCTGAAGTGCTACCTTTTCGCTTTCTTCTTTTACTAGCTGGCCTTTGTGATTCTGAAAATAAATAAATGTTGATAACCACGTGTCTTCTTGCACACACCTAGTGATTGTTCTAAGCGTATGCATTTACTCTAATTTAATCTATATTACTACCCAGCTGTGGACCTTTCTCAGTATCAAAGGTCTCTGATGTATGCACTTTAGTCATACAGGCACGCATGCAGTGACAGACAAATGCACAGATACTTTACATCTTTTTCTAGAGAAGCAACGTATTTATTCGCCAAAATTTATCTCATTTTTTTGCTGAGAAACTTATTCGATGAAATATTGGATAATGTCGCGCACGCTTGGATCCAAGGCTTCTCCGACCTTACAGAAGGATATACGGTTGTAGGTACCAGCTCAAGTGCGAAAGAGGAGCGAAAATGCAGGTAAGAACGGAAACGCGGTGTGCGCGCATACGCACGATTGCGAAGAGCGATAAGACCGCTTGCAAGCGGTTCGGGTCCAAAGTGTGCAACCAAGGATAACCAAGCAGGCAGTATAGTCAATTATAGAGAGTATAACTAAACAATGGATTCAAATTTAGATCTTTAACTTTATAATAGAATTCTTGTTTCTAAATTTTAGAAAGCTGGGTGTCCAGCAAGACTGAATCCTAAGAGCTGATAATATTTGACATTTTTTAGAACTGGTACCATTTTTAAAAACCGACAAAGCAACTCTGGAACCAAATAGCGTGAGCGACGTTGTGGAATTAAAAAGAGGGTCGCGTAAAAAATATCGATGTCTTTAAAATCGATTCGCGTATAGAAACCGTAGGAGACCGGCTTGTTGACTGACTCCACTGGCTGGTGGTTCTCATGTAAAGCAACTGTCCGTCTACCTCTCTTACCCGGCGGGGCAACCATCCTCTGCCACTTCTGGAACAGGGTCGTCTTCAGGCAATCTCGCGGCGATAATGCGTACGCTTTGTGCCTCGACATAAGCTCTTGCATTGGTTCTAGAATCACGCATAACTGAAAAAAAAAGAAGATGAATTAGTTGCTTCCACTCTCCTTAAACTTTCCTTACAATCTAAGTAGGATCGGTTTAAACGAGACATTAAAGTTGTAGAGAGGTGAAAGCGCTCAAGGATCGAAAGAAGGTGGACCGTAACCCGGATTCTTTCTACTTTCGCGAACATGAACACGACTTAGACCTACATCAAGTGAAAGAACTGATCCTAAGTTTTAAAATTTTGTTTTAGGTTTTTTGGTTTTGAATGAAAACCAAATGTGATCATGATCTTTCGTAGCGCTTTTTCAGTAATAATTTTTCAAACGAGTCCACAATTTTTCTTTTTTGAGAATGGTTTTAAATTCTGTAGGAAACCTAAGGAGATTTAAAATAAATGGTCAGAAACTTACCCTAAGATAATTGAGGGTAGAATTAGTTATCCCTTGCCTCGTGATGTTTTTACTAATTTGTTCTAATAACGCTGGATCCTGTTGCGTCGAATGCATCCCAACAACAGATCTCGGTACGAATTCTCGATGCTGTCTGACCGTCATATGCCACGACTTTATCCTCATGAGATCATCAAACGTGAATTCAAGAATTAGCCTACCCTCTGTACACACCTGAAAAGGAACAGCAGGCTGTAAACCGCATTGTTAGTTACAAACCGATTAAACCAAAAAAAAAAAATAATAATAATAATAAAAACTTAATTAAAATCAGAAAGAAATGAAATATGATTTTAACACAATAATAATCGTTTATTTAAGAAAATAAGCAGTTCGAATCCGATTTTTTCAGTTATCATTTTCAATAAATATATATTCTTACTAATTAATTTAGTAAATTGCTAATAACTGTCAGTGGATCACATTTCAATTTAAACAATCAATTAAACTCACCTTCGTAAACATTGGTTTCGCATGATGCGTGACCATAACGCAGTGATCACAGTCTAATGTTATACTCGTATTGTGAAACGATTCCTTCGGATGCTTCATATTATAGTAAAGCTCTGTCACTCCGCCTTCAAATATCGAGCGGAAATACCTAGGTATTAATGTCCTTCCTATAGCTGAAACCGAAAAATAAAATGTGTTAAATAGTCTGAAAGTTCAATAACAACGTATAATTGTTTACAGAATTCATAAGTGGTTATAATTTTGATATTCAGGGCGTCGAACACGAATTTACTTATTAATTTTCCCACTCATTTAAAAGTAATTTTTTATGATTTACTGAAAAAGTGAAAACTCAGAAAAAAAACAATATAATTCCATAGCTGAATTACCCTATTCCTAAATTTTCCTCTATAACAAATTTATTGTTCACTTTCAATGAAAAAACATCAGTCTTTGACTTCAGAGTCAAATTTTTGATTTCTCGTTCTAATCGACACCCTGTAATTGTATGCTATGTATAAAGAATTAATCCAGTGTAGAATTGATTTCGATGAAAAATTTTGAAACATGACAAATTATTAGAATCGTTCCCATCCATAGAATTATCTGAAATACTTTGTAAAAAGATATTTTCTTCCACGAGACTTTACTGCTTGTTTTATAAATTATAAAGTTACTGATTGAAATTTAGCTAACATATTAAGAAATAGTTCACCCATGTATCTTTTTGTTTTAGTGTGAATAAATAAAAATCTCTACTATCTGATTTGGAATGATTTTATCAGTGTACCATGCACTATAAATAAACAATTTTGTGCAAAATGAGTGTAATGAGACTTACAGTATACGTCATTCGACTTACAATATCTCTTCGGTCCATCTTCTAGGCAGAACGCCAGTGTAAGGGTTGCATCGTCTTCGAAAAATTCAGTCGCGAATGCATCCCACCAAAGGTTATCGCTTTCCTAAAACATCAAAAATCAAGGGTTGATAAAGAGAATCTCTTTTTAAATTATAAAATGATAAATCTGATAGTCTAATCACAGAAGTCAATATTTAATTTAATCTACAAATGATCATTTCAAATATAACAACTCCAACCCTCTAAACTTGAATCAGTGAAATTTCAATGTGTCCTAGTCAAAGTCCACTGATTCAATTTTTGATAAAATGTCTGGATGAGCTGATGGAATTGTACAAGAGCGAGTTAATTTTATATTTTTTTCTAATCTCACACTTAAATAAATTAAAAGAAAATCTCGAAACACGGTTAGCGATAATTATAACAACGTGTCAATGCTCAATCTTGCGTGGAGGGTTGGGGGTGACCGATGATATGGAGAGATATTCGATATAGTGCACATGCAATTGTAGAGTGCAAAGCTAAAAGAGCATTGGTCACGATGAAGGACGAAAAGGGTCGGAGAGCGTTGTACTGAGAGTTGAATAACGCATGAATGTCTGGCTTGAAATTATAGCATTCCTCCCACCCCCACCTCCTTTTAAAAAGAACTACCCCCTGCTGCTGTTCAACGCATTTTCATTCAATTATGCATTTAGCCGCAGGGCCTGTCCTCGTGTTATTTTCGCGCGTCCCTTTTTTCCTCTTTTTATTCCTTTTTCAGGCCCTTTTTATTTCGCTGGGCCCATCAGAGAGTTCCAAGGTGACGAGATTTGTAGGCACGACGAGTAGTAGTCCTACGCATCCTCCCGGTAGTCGTTCCCACACAGTCGACTGCGACGCGCGGACTAGTCAGATAACTGGTTTTCGCACGTTCCGAACAGTCACGAACAACCGGGACCAAAGTCTTGTATCTTCGAGCATGCATCTCACGCGCACTCCTGATCATGTGCGTTCTGTTTGCCTCATAATTTAACTTTTAGCTGCAGCTAAGAAGCAATAGCTTTTTGCAAGCTCTGAAGAAAACACTCCCCGTTTGATAGATCAGGGTGGCCACAAGATTCAATTTTTCAATTTCCCTGAATTTCACACGAAATTCCTTGAGAAAATGTTATTAACAATACGAATAAAGTTTTAATAATATTTTTATTGAAATATTTCAAAAATTTCACATAACATCATTTTTGATCTACGGAATCGTTTAAAAATATGAAAATTGCTTGAAATTCGTAAAAAATTCTTAATCTTTGAAGTCACAAAAAAAATGTTTCATTCCTGGAAAAATTCTTTAGATTTCTGAAAATTCAACGATAACTTTTTTAATCCATTAAATTCTCTTAACATTTGTTGAAATCTCTTAAATTTCCTGGAAAAATCTTTAAATTCCTTTAAAGTTCGATAAAATCCTTTAAAACTTCACAAAATATTTTACAAAATAATAATAATACCTTTTGAAATGTTTCACAATGCTATACAGAATATTAAAATTCCTTAAACTACGTAAAAATCTCTCAAAACATTTTTTGAAAACCTATAGTAAAATCATTCAAAATTCAATTAGGAACGTTAAAATCTCTTAAGTCGAAAAAATATTCCTAGAAAAACTTCTTGTAATCCTTTAAAATGGTAGATGGTAACTATCTCAAGCACTTAAAATTTGCTGAAATCTTTTGAAACCTATAGAATATCAAAGAATGTCTAGAAATCTAAAATCTGTTAAATAAACTATACTTTATTATTATTATTATTATTATTTATAGATCGATTTATATTTTCCCTGACAGCTACTCGCATTTCCTTGACATTTCCCTGGCATGTGGCCACCCTGTAGACAGTTCAATTACCTCCTAAAGAAAATCATCCAAGTATGGGAATTTGCAGATTACTCACACCTATCACAAAATTCTATTTAAAAAAAATATATTCGCTGCAATTGAAAAATAAACATGTGTCATTTTCTTTAAACCTCAGATGGCAGATTTGTTATTGCTCCAGTTTCTTTATCAGAGTACGAGAGTCACTTTAAGATTACTGTCACGTATATAATGCAGGGAAACAGCCAGCAACTTATGCAGCTATTCTGCGATGATTTTATGCAAAACTTGCAGACAAGTTTGTTCTTATTTCTTTTCGAATATCATTACCGAAACTATGAATAAAAAGGCAGTTTAAATCGTCAAGCCATGTTTCACATTTTCAGGCCTCAGTCCCATATGAGAAAAAATTTAGGGTACATATAGGATACTTCTATGGCGCTCATAGGGTAATTTTTTTAAGCTCAAAAGTATCCTTTTTTAAATAAAAATTAGATAGTTTTTGCATTGTAAGGGGAAAAAAAGTAAAAAAAAATCCTGCTGTTGTTGAGATTTTTATGTAAATTAAGTTTAAAAATACGCAGAATAATTCTAAAATATCCAAAACTAGGAATCTTTTCAATAAAAAAGTGAATTTTAAACTAAATATTTCCATTTTTGCAAAATTCAAAGGACTTCAAAAGAATTCTAAAGATATTATATCAAAATATTTTTTAAACAAATAAAGATGGATTTAATCAAGTTCTTCAAAATTGAAGGTCAATTAAAAATAATTCTACGTGAATTGAAGAAAATTCAGAAGAATTCATAAAGAAATTAAGACAATTTTATATCAACATGAATTTAAATAATTGTAAACGATTTAAAAATATATCAACAATATTTTTTAAAGATTTTAATTAATTTCAGACAATTTAAAGCGCTTTAGATGATTTTAAAGAATTTAAAGAGATTTGAAATGATAAAATGATTTAAAACAATTTGAAGCGATTTCAAAAGAACTCAGAAGAGCTTAAGAATTTTCAAGAAATTTTACAGGATTTAAAATATTTCAAAATCCCATGAAATGCTATAAAATGTCTGAAAATTCAATGAAATACTATAAAATCTCATGAAATCTCTCAGAAGTTCTTAAAAGCCCAAAATATCTTATGAAATTCTTTTAAATCTCGTAAAATCCTTTTAAATTTAACATTATTTTCAAAATTTGTAGACGATATTTCGTAAAGTCCTTTTAATTTTTTTCAAATTCCATAAAACCGCAATAACTTTTTTAAGATAATATTTACAGTAATTTCAACTACATAATTTGAAAACTTTTGATTCGATTTAAAAAAAAATACTAGGATTTTAAAAGGTTTTGAAAGGTGTTTTTAATGATTTAAAAAGAATTCAAAAGATTTTTCAAAATTGCAAGAATTAAATAAAATTATTTTTAGTTTTCAAAGATTGAATCCAAAGAAGTTTTTTCAAAGACAGGAAAGCTTTCAATCTGTCCATTTTGTGTAAATTTAAAGATCTTCAACTGACATATATAGGGACCGGTCTGTAAGGACTGCATTTCTTTTTGCATCACAATAATTTTAACATTTCCACTTTTTTAATCAGAATTTCAATATTGACATGTTCATTACAATCAATTTCACTATATTTACCGAAAAATGCTACCAAAAAGCTAACAAAATTGACCATAAAGTGATTAAAAGCTGGCGAAAGGGCAAACAAATGCACCCTTTCAAAGCTCTCTATTAAACAAAAAATACCCTACACATTGAATCTGGAAAAATTGAACTCTGATTGAATCTGCACCCAGTTCCATCAGCGCGTGATAATAACAGGAAACGTGTTGCGCGTTGGCTTTATTACATCCTAAAAAAACGTCCCGAATGATTCCATAATTCGCATGGTGGCGCACCAGATTCCAACTTACCAAAAAGTATCTTTGGTGTCAAATATGTACTTATAAATATTGAATTGGGGAGTGTTCAAGCTTGAAAAAAAAAACACCCTACCTAGAAACAACGGTATACCCTTCCACCCTTCCGAGTGCAACCGAGCCAAATGCTGCTTAACTTCAGTGATCTATCTTCACCTATTTAATGTGAACAATTAATAATTTATAGGTCTAATTAATGTTTTTCAATCCACAGTCAGTACAGTGTTACGAATAAATTATAGAATTGACACAGTGGGTGGCAGTTCTTCTAGTATTTAACCCCTCATATTTGAATCATAAACAAGTCGAACATTAAATTTTTTTTACATTTTTTTTCGCGAAACTGACGTAAAGACGACATTGTAGGTGGCTCGTGTCAACGATCGTTTTATGGTTCCACTCTCATCGTCTCTACCTTCAAGGAGATTTATTTCATCTCGTAAAAGCTCGACCGCAGTTGCCAAATCAAGCAAACTGTTGCCGCCCTTATAAAAATTGATATTTCTGGCAAATTCTGATGTTTCGAACACAAGAAATAAATCTACATCTTTATAAATCAACTCTTACGTATCCAATGTTTCGTCGAATCCACATTATTTACTGGAAATATCGGTACAGAAAATTAAAAGAACACATTTTTTAAGCAAAAGATCAAAACTTTATATTATATATATATAAGAATCAATAATACACGATATCTCGTTGACCACTGGATATAATACAAATAAAAGTTGCACTTGTCGCTCGCTCGATGTTTGTCTTGTTTCGAATACAGTTATCACGTTCCATTGACTTCTGATAGCATAAAACTTTGATGCGACAATAAGTGACCGTGAACTTTCAAGATCTTGACCTCACGCGAAAAAATATTCGACTTCCTTAATTTATTTTTTAATGACCGTAAATAAGGCATGAGAGCAACTTAATGAGGTGTAAGACATTTTTCTAACGTCACTACAATAAGTTTCACTGACCTCGTGGTATGATCATGTCATTAAACTTTTATAGGAGAATAAAGCTGCATGCTTTCAACAGCTGAAAATGTTATAGGATTCTGAAGAATCTAAGAGCAATTTTATCTTGAAACTATCTTTTATCACTTTATAATACAGACAGTTTTATGAATTCATAATATGTATTGCAATTCTATTTTATTTGTAACTTCTGAAAATTCGGTTCAATGTAAATCTACGTGAGCGGCGACCATCATTTTCAGACCATTCACCTGATATCCTCCGCGCAATATCCATTTGCAAGTACCCTTTAATCTCTATAAAATAATTACGCTAAAATCGTCTGCAAAAATTGTACAGTAAAGAGAAGGACTTATGCAATTAATGCTTTATAAAACCGTACTTTAAAACTAATTTCTGCAGCATGTTCTTAATTTAATTTTCATTTGAATGAAGGATTATAATTCACTAATTAACTAATTCATGTAATTTCAAATAAATTATGTACTAAAATATACCTACTAAAGTTTGCCTACTTCATTATTTACATAATTATTTTTAAAAAAACAGATAATAAAATATTTTTCCTGATTATACTAGGCCCAAAATATAATACCTACAGATTTCAAAATCACCAAAGAATTATATCCATTCCTCCAACATAAAACTGGAAGCTTTTCCTCAATAAACTATTAATATCAACGATCTTTAAATAGATAAATTCCCTTCTCAAACTTTTCGGATGTTCTGTACGCTGGGAAGTTAGATGATTTTTAGCTTGGACTGTACCACCCTACTGTTGTTAGGGGGAGGGGGGAGACTAGGGGTGGTATATGATCGTGTATATATGCCGTCGCGGAAGTATTGTCAGCGTGCTCCACCTCTGGTTTTTCGCGGAAAAATGCATTTGAAACATAAGACATGAATCGATCTGGAAGAAAATTATATCCAAAATATGAGAAAATTCTCGTTTACAAGCCCATCAATTTGCAAAAATTTTCGACTACCGAGAGGCTTGATATTGAAATTGAGAGATTTCCCTCTGGCTCAACTGCGCTGGACAAAACTCGTTCAGTCAACTCGAGTATATACGGCCAGGGGCGGCGGTAAGAGGGGTACGAGGAGGGTGGGGGGTACAATATGGGTTATCGAGGGGGCCCCACCCCCGAGGGAAGGCAGGGGTCCTCATTTTATTACCCAGACTCCCATGAAGGTTCTCAACTTCTTACAAAGTTCTTATAACACCGCGGATTATCATGTAAACACCAGGAGGGTCGAAAGGAAAGTGGTCGCGGGAACGTCACTAACCGTAGTCAACAATCGTTTAAATCGCCGCAACTTGCAAGTCCAAAGGCTATTAAAAAACAATATTTCAAACTTGAAAATCCTTTAATCAGAGGCTGAGAAAAGGTCACATTCATTTTAAGTCTCAGTTCCAAATTAGTAATTAATTTCTTAATACTTTAGAGTTTAGACCACAATCCTTATTTTAAACTCGAAAAGTATTTTTGAATTAATATTAGGACATTTTACTAATAGTCATGGATGGTCTATTAATTTCGGAAGGAAGCTTCTAATATTTATTAAAGGATTCTTTGTAAGATTTATGGTCTATCTCTTATGCTTATTATAATTTCTGTAAATACTAGAGAAAAATGAGTTAAAATTTTCGAAAATGGTTTTTGCAAAGGATGATAAAAGCTACGAATTTCATGAAATATAAATGGGAGTTTAATAAACTACTAACATTTTCTGCAGAGTGAATGTCTGTCAACATATTTAACAAAATAATTTAAGAGCTTTCCTCAGAATCGAGTTCCATACAAGAAATATTGGTAATATTTTCATATAGAAATTGAGAAATATTGTACAAAAAGAACAAATTACAGAAACATCGAGATGTGACATTTATCTCAAAGAAATTATCTGTAAATGTGTCAAGTTATCGTGTACAAGTGATGAATATTAAATATCGAGAACTCTTTTTAAAAAAATTATAAAATCATAAATATTGAATCCATTAGTTAGCCTCAGAAGTTTACGTTAAAAAATGAGCTTAAATATTTCAGCCTAGTATGAGGTATGCTTTCAACTCGAAAAGCGTCTTAGTCTCAGCAAGATTAAAACTGACATAATTTATACCTGAAATCAAGACTATTTTGTGTCTTAAAGCTATATTTAAACCCATTTTTTTCTCAATCATATAAATCACGAGAGTGAAGTTTGACGAATGTGAAATCTAAGTCACTAAGTATATATGAATTGCAAACTACAAGAAGCAGTCTCTTGAAGAGTCGACAAGAAAGTCTCAAGAGAAAGCACGTGGAAGTTCCATTCTTGGTTCCTTTCGATTCAATACCGTGAGAGGAACGTGAGAGCAAGGTATGAAGGTCTCCCAATAGGACCAAAGTACTTATATTGTATAGGGGTACTTGGGCCCTGGGGTACAGCCCTGCGAAGAATCTTCTTCCCCAATTCAACTTTTACTTCTTCTACTACTTTTGCTACTATTACATTTTTTATTCTTTTTTATTCTTCTTGTTCCTTTCCCTGCCAGTATGTCTTCCTTCCTTTTGCCCCTGTTTCTCTTCTCTTAGCTCAGCTAGAGGCTAGAACTACGTTCTTCAACTTCGTTTTATTTTATTTTTTATTTGCTCACCGGACCTGCACCTACACCTACCTGAAGCAACTAATGCTCCCTGCTCATGATACTATGTAGGAAAAATCGTTAGCAATAAAATATTACTCTACTTCAGCCAGTAATCATTATTTCCAGTCATACAATAATTAGAGCTCAATCAGTGCAAAATTATAGCATTGCAATCTGTAATTATTGCTAAAGTAACAACCACTGATAACAGCCTTACGTATGACAATGTTTTATTGCTTCATTAGTAAATACATTTCTTCTTCGTCTAAATGATTTCATGTTTATGCAAAGCTTCATTTATAACCAAGCACAACGTTGGCTAATAAAGTCTATAGATTGTTAATCATTATAGAATAAATCATTGCAAAATAAATTAATAATTAATAATAGATATATAAATTAAGCACACTTGAAAAATTGTATATCTATTGGACTAATTTCTTCTAATGGACATATTCTTCAAGACTCAAAAATATATCTATTGGTACAATGTAGAAGTCGGAACGTTTGAGAGCATAGGTTTGAAAAAGTCACGCGATGAGAAGAATGAGGAGTTTTTTTTTATGTCGACCTTTTTCGATAGAAACAGCAATTCCGGTTTTAGAAGGTCTAAATCTCGGTCCAAATTCTAGATCTCTTGAATCACCAGTCAACACTTATTTCAGCTAGCAGAGAACCGTAGGCGATATTTACTACAACGTTTTTTGCAGCCATGCCTCCCCTCACAAATTTGCTGCTCAAGGCCCGGGGCCTTTTCGACCTGTAGTGTAAATACAGCACTGGTGACCTTTCAACCAAACCCAAATATCTCATTTATATATTATTATTCCCTGCCAAATTATTTTATGTTGAATAAATTAAGATATTTTACTTTAGTCTATTCTCGTACCCAATATCAAGTAATCATTAATTAATTAATTCTAAAAGCAGAAATGTCGATTTCCATCAAAAATACAGCTGGTGTCGTTAACCCTGCCTAAATTAAAGTGCTAAAGCGTGAGTTGTAAATTAGTTTGTATGGGCAAGAAAAGAAACTCTTTCCAGTTTTATTTATATAAACCTAAAATAATTGTAAAAAAAAATTATGAAAAAGAATTTAGGTATATAAAGACAAGAGTTAACACTTTTCTGATAGATTCTTGATAGATTTAATAAAAAAAAGTAAGGACCATGTGATCGATTGGTACTATCCCGATGAAGAAACGGCGCTGAACTCTGCACATGCATGCTGACAGCGGTCGAGATCTGACGATAGTCGGGAGCAAAGATGATTTATTACTAGTGGACACGCCACGTTGAGCTAACTTTGCAAGATAGTACGAACTTGAGGGGTCGGAGAAAAATTTTGAAGGTTGCGAATCTTACCCTTTCTTGTCCAAGGGTTCTAATGTTTGCTAATATTCTATCAGCTACGTAAAAAAACTTAACAAAAAAATGCTGTAACAAAAATAACTCTTTTTTCTGTGTGTTAAGAACCCCAGAAGATTTATACTTGATATTCTAATAAATATAAAGGATCCACGAAAGATTTTTCTCACTACACTTGATTTTTAGTTAAATTTCCTTGAATTTCAATAAATAATTAGAGAAGTATCTGTAAATATCATTGAAATGAATTTTCATTTTTTTTTCAATTGAATACCTCAGAGTCACTATGAGAAAAATAGTAGGGTCTAGGATATTTTTTTGGCAAACCTCCGATTTTCTTGAAACTGCGATGATTACGAATATGATAATGAAAATTGGCGGAAATTTGATTTTCATGGTGAAACCATTAAAAAACCATAAACATCATGATTTTTTCCGTTTATCTCAGTAAATATGCAAATCTTAAAAAAATGTTGCAAACAAAAGTTGTAGGTCTTATCGAAATACACAATTTTTGTTTAAAGCATTTTTTTCTACAAATGACAGTTAAAATTACAGATACATCGATGTTCATAAAAAAAACTATTAACCCTGACTTTTCACATTGCAAATCGTTAATCATATTAAAAACTTAAAAATAAAATTTACAAAATAACGAATAAAAATCCACTGATTTTCGGAGAAACTATCACTCGTAGAAAAAAGGCTTGCATCAAAAAATGTGTACTTCGATGAGATCTACATCTTTCAATTCAATATTTAAATTTTCGACGATTTTGAAAATTGTCTACGAAAAAAAGATTATTTTCAACAAAGTTCAATTTGTAACCTATTATCATCTAGAAAGGTAAAAAATTAAAACTAATTTGAGAAAAAACCTTGAGAAAATTTAAAGTAGAAGCTCAGGAAAATTCAAATCAATTCAAGATGAATTGACGGTTAATTAAAAATAAAACTGACATTAATTAAAGATAATTTAAGTGGATTCAAGAGAAATTGAAGAAAATTTAGCGCGAATTGGGAAAAATTCCTAAATAATTCAAGCTTAATTGAAAGAATTCAAAACGATTCCATATATGAATAAATTTAACGAATTTTAAACGATTTTAAAAGTTTTCTTTTAAAACAATTAACACGAGTGCAAGATATTTTGAATTGATTAAAAAGATTCCAAGAAATTTGAATTGAATTTCATAAAATCAAAAAAAATAAATTAGAGTTTAATAAACTTCTATAAATATTTGTTTAAATGTTTTAAAAAATAATTAAATTACTTTAAGTTTTCATGACAGTAATCGGAAATTTTATCTCAAGAGAGCAATTGAAGACGAGTTGAATACAAGAAATATAAAAAATATTGTACAAAAAGAACAAATTAAAGAAACTTTGAGATGTAACTATTATATAATAATAAATATCGAGCTACACTTGATTTTCAGTTAAATTCCCTTGATATTTAATTTTAAAAAAATGTTGAAATAACTAAACCAAACATTGTAGGATTTGTAAGGAAAGTAGAAAACTACTGGTCATCGAATGCACAAACGAGATACATATAAGCACGTGTGAAGAGGATTGATTGCCAGACATAGTAATGCGAAAAACACGAAAGAACATTAGTCCGATGTGCCCCGTTTGTCCACGTGCATTCGAACGAAGATTAATGGAGAAGAAAGCACGAACGAGTTATAGAGTATTCGCACGCCTATTTACCGGTTACCTAATCTCAATGAAAATTTGCAAGAATGGATCTCTTCAGAAGCAGAACGATAAATCTATACTTCAAATTGTTTCTTATTATCTTCTTGATCAGACTTTTTGGTACATTGTTGCGTAAGATATACCCGGATTTGTCAGCAGTTTATTGACCCATGAATCTGTGATAGATGTGATTAATTATTCGGAGAACCTTCAACATAAAGCTTCTCGTTCCATGACGTATTCAAACAAAAAAGGTATCACGTTTCAGATCCTTTGATATCTTTTATTAAAACAAGGTTGATGATGATAATTTGTATGATAAAAAAGAACTGTAAGTTCAGTATCTTATCTTATATGGGAAAATCTTTTTAACTGCTGAACGCTGGTGGTCTTTATCAGTTTTATAGTATATAGTCTAGATAATCTTCATAATTTGCGGCCTTTTGATGTATGTATGTCAGTTTTCATGGCAATAAATCCATAGATCAGATAATCTGATGAACAACGAAACTAAAATACTCATTCAATCATATTCTCCATATTGAAGAGAATTTATAAATAAACTGAACAACAAAAGTAAGTTACAGTATGAAAGATTCATTGAAAATAGAACAAATAACTCATTAATGTATCATGATAAAATTGGACTGACTACTTTTAATATTAAGCCATTTGTAGTTGTTTTCTATAAAAGGAACGTTGTATTATTATTAACAAGTAATGATGCACATTAAGTGAAGCTACAACAGAGCTATTTGGATAAAGCAATAAACTACATAATAATAATGTTTGCCTTTTTATATAAGTTGATACAATTTAGTCTTATCTATAATTTGGGGCTCATATTGGTGTCACTATCGATATCTTTGGTCATTCATTTCCATAAACTTCAAAAATCCGAATGTAACCAAGTCTTAAACAATTCCATCTAGCATTGTCCCGATCTTAAGTATATATGTATCATATATTAGTAATCATTGAATAGTTCACTCACCTCGGTGCGCTGCTGCAACCTCTTGTTCAGTTCATAGAGTCGGTAGTCCGGTTGGCCATGGTTAAAGTATGGTGTGTGCCTCCTGGGGACAGGTAACGATCTGTCAGACCAGACCGACAGGTCATGTTAGGGTGCTGTGTACAGTGTTTCGTCTGTGTCACGTGTATCATGCATATTACACTATAAACTAAATTAATTAGCAGTATGACATTGCTGGCAAATCTCACATTCAAGAAAGGAGAAATAAAAGAATTATTTACACTCTTTTAAAATTTGAACCGAAGGGACTTCACTGAAATGGAGGCGCATGAATATCACCCAAATTCAAATTGATGTAAGTTTCATATGGTTTTTTATTTCATATGGAAATGTCACTTGTCCTAAGACCAATCCGGCAGAAGAATAATGAGAATTCGCGCAAATAAATATTATTCCAAAGATATATTCGGATAAATAAAAATGATGGTAAATAGGTGTTCGATAACTGGATTCTCGACCATATGCAACTTATATCAATTGTAATTTCGGTGACATTCATGCGCCTCCCTGAAATTATGTAATTCTAGCAATTTATATTTTTATATTGTTTTATATTATGCGGGCAATGTCATGTTCTGCATGTAATATGCTGCTTATACGTATAACAATTTAAGATAATATCAGAACACGGAAAGAAGAAAGAAAGATTGTGAAAGTAAGAATCAATTGCTTATATCAAGATTTCCATCTTTCTCATAAATAGTTATTAGAGAAAGAGCTATGAAACTTCAAACAGACCGATGAGTGGGAGAAACATCCCTACGCCTTGTTAGCTGTCAATTCCCTCAGAAGCACAAATCCAACAATGAATTCGTCTTCTATTACGATTCAATCGTGGAAAGACTTATCTACTTGCAGACGTTAACATATGAACGGTGCTGATGTGAGTCAAATCGGCGATAACCTAATCTGAGAACGATTTATCAACAAGATAACCAAATCCCTAAGCGAAATTCATCTTCCTTTCGTCGACTTGATTTGCAATGGAGAATTCGCGAACAGAGAAATATGACGAGAATTGATTTGATTAATAAACTTGAATTTGAATTCGTCATTATTTGTACATAAAAAATTATATATTTTTGTCTTTTAATTATAAAATATCTGTCTGAGAATGGTGAACTTGAACTTGCTTAAATGTCGTTAGTATTCTGAATCGTGGACCGTCATGATGGTTAATCGCCAGGTAATTCACGAGACACGAATATGCGCACATAATATTACTTGTGGTGACATATCCAGTTAGATATTTGGAACAGGGGGACCATTAAGAAGGAAGTACAGACATGATTAACAACAAATGTGCACCCGTATGTAATTTTAAATTTATCAAAGTTCAAAATTGAACAGTCCAGGAAACTGGTGTTCAGAATTTCATAAAATTTTCGAGCCATGAATTCAGAGCATACATTATGCGTAAACCTGATCAGCAGAGATGAAAGACCAGTTTCGAGGGGTAAATTTAGTGCAAGGGTTGAAACTTCGGATAGGCAATCGAACGCCGAACGTTAGGGGCGGATGAGACACGCATAAATCTTCTTTTCACCTAGCTCAACGAACAAGATTTACATGTAACATACAAAATAATCAAGCGTTCTTTTTTTTTTAATTGTCACAAAAATATATGTAAATGAATTAAATATATGTCACAGATTTCAAGAGATTTTACGAGATGTCAAATGATTTATAAGAATTTGATTTATAAGATCTGAATAATTGTTCCGATGATTCATCAACTTTACCAAATGAACAAAGATGAAAAGGTAACAAATCTTTATAAGTGAATTTTTACCTAAATATTTGGAACTGAGTAAAATGTCGATTTTGTGTAAATTGAAAGAAAATTTTACACTATGAGGCCTGTAGTTTGAATCATTTTTCAAAAGGGCCGAGAAAAAAGGTTATAAAATCTAAATGAGGGGATTGCGAAATCTGAATAATTTAGAAGAAGAAAATATTGTTAGTAAAGTACTTGAAGTTTTCTTCAGATGAAATGATACGATTTTCATGGAATAAAATAAGTAGCTGAATAAGCACAATCAGAGTTTGAATTGTACATGCATCGGTCTAGTTAATACTAGACGGGTTAGTGGCCTAGCAAGCGAGACCAGTCATAGTTATTAAGCGCGGGTTAATGGGTTTAGTTTGCAAAGTTAATGGGCGCGGGCCTGTCGCGCGCGGAAGGTAGCCTCGATCAGCTGACTGGCCAGCTGGCCGAGTGAGTTGAGAGCCACTGCCTGCAGGGGTCTCAGATTGGGTTAGCAAAGGGCGCAGTTGGGGTGACGAGGGTGGCTTCGAGGGAGAAAAGAGGGTGTTATTAGGGGTTGCTCATGGGGTGGCAGTGCGATCAATGCCAGGGAGTCATGCTAGCCCCCCTTAAGTTTATATATAGAAACATACACATACACGGGTATACTAGACTGTATGAGTACCGGTTTTCATGTGAATGCCTCTTATATGTCCGTATGTCCGCACAAAGTCAAAGGGATGCTAGCACGTGTAAAACCCTCCACATGTACTTTTTCTTCAAAATATTCACGATACTCTCATCCGTTTCTTTTTTCCATGGGCACTCGAATTGCGGAAAGTGGGGTCGAGTGGATTTAATGGAGAGCAATAAATAAAATAGAGAGGGCAATTTAGCAATTGTGATAGTAGACTAATTACCAGTCAAGAGAAACGTTTTAAACGTTTTAAGAATGGCTGGAGATAGATTAATGAAGTTATTAATACAATATGACAGTCGACTAGCAATTTATTTAAATTGTATGTTAAGACTGAGAACTCGGTCTGGATGTCAAACCATGTGCTGAACTATCGTGTCAATTATTATATAAGTATCGACCGAGGAAAATCAATGCACCAGATGTTCATGGCTTTCGATCCAGGTTCGTTAGGCTTTAAAGTTGAGCATCCTTGTCCTGCTCAAGGTTAAAAGTGTCGAATGATTTGCTTTAGATTTATTAATATAAGCTCATTAAGAGATTGAAAATGATGGATTTTATTTCTTTGATTTAATAATTCCCTACAGTCCCTCATCATTGCAAGCGATCGACTCGTTATATACAGGTGTAAGACTTGCCACACGCGTTATAATAATATTGTGAAAGAAACCCTCACTGCATTTCAAATATCTTGCATTTCATAATATACAATATATACATACTGGTAGAGAATACATCCTAATTGCTATATATTGAGACCCAGACAACATATCAGAAATTAAAGAACTTGAAGTTGTAGAAGCAATAAAGAGTTTAAAAATTTTTAGAAACCTGCGAGTGGATGAGTTTAGGCGTGACGAACTTTCACTTAAAGTAT
Organism: Synergus laeviventris; assembly: GCA_032275145.1. NCBI lineage: Eukaryota > Metazoa > Arthropoda > Insecta > Hymenoptera > Cynipidae > Synergus > Synergus laeviventris. The sequence continues at coordinate 13,386,881 of JAUESI010000029.1, forward strand.
GATTTTCTAAAACGGAAGAAGGTGTCAAATCCGCAAAGCATTTGCAATATTTTAGAAATAATCTGTGAGTGAAACAATAAAACGATAAAATTGTAGGCCTTATTATTAAAATAGCCTTATTATATCTTTCAAGAATTTCCAGACATTTTCTAGGTCGAAATATGCTCTGGGTTGCCAGATGAAAAATTGCCACGAATCTATTATCATTAAATGCAGCGCGTGTTTCACAGAATAAATCGGGTGGCGTGACAGACACCTCAAGTCGTTGTAGGTCGTCAAGCAATAAAAGGGTCAAAGCACTAACAAAGTTGCACTCAAGTGGCTTTAACTAGTTTTATTAATGCCTGCAAATGACATGTGCTATTTGAGTATTACGAATTAGGGAAATCAGGTAGAAATAGGGATAATTCCTATAAATTTTCCTAAATTTTCTACAAAAAAAAAACTGGAATTATTTTCCTGGCATATTTTGCAAAGCTTTCTTTTAACTAAAGCAAATTAGTCAAACGAATATAACCTGCGGTTAAAGCGAAAATGTCTGACGAGATAATATCGTGGGAACTGAGAAGAAGAGGTAAACGTAGTGTATAAACATAGTGTGTAATAACACTGGACGATTTTGAAATTCAAAACTAAATATTTTCAAATTCAAAAAGATTCGATTTCCTGCCAACTTGTTAAAAGCAAAATGAAAATGAACATTGGGAGTTTTGATACAACCTCTAAATACGCTTTAAGCGATGAATAATACAGAGATTAAAGTTTATCTCGAATAGCTGCTCCATCGTTGGAAAGCAAGCGGTCAGCCTCCAATGAAAGTCGAATGCAAAAAGCATGGAGGCTCGACCGCCAATCAAAAGGAAAATCACTCGAGGCGCGTAGATAAGGAACAAAAAAAAAAAGAAAACTCGACAGCATTGGATCACTATTCATCTAACCAACTCAATTGACCTCTGACCTCGACGATTAGACCTATAAATTAGTGACAACATCATCCTACACAAAAGGCCACCAAGATCGAGGTCACAAAAAAGTGACAAATTAATTTATATAGATCGCAATGACTTCAATGAATAAAAAAGCGATTAAAACTTTCTTTAAAACGTCCAATTCAATTGGTAGTTTCGATTAAGTCTATTATATAATTAGTAGATCAGGAATGGACTAATGATGTAATTTGTCATGAATTTGGGATGATCGATTACTGGGCATTAATAGTGTCGACTCTAAAATTATTATGAACATAATTTAGTAAGTGCTACATCAGAGAACATGATACCTAGGAGGATTATTCTGGTTCACCATACACAGCACAGCAGAAAGCCCTCAATAATCCAACTCACCCTTACCACACCAACCCACGTGATTTATCCCGGAGATCGCAATCTACCTTTGATTGATTCTCCAACCCGCATGTAATCATGTTCATGACACGTGGCTTCACATTCACAGAAATCATTTTGCTATCGTTTTTGGCAAGAAGAAATTTCATACTATTTTTCATTAATTTTGAATGTTGATTCTCTGCTGCAAAAACGCTTACAACATAATCCCAAAATATCCCGAAACTGGGATTCTTTTCAATAAAAAAATGTATTAACTATTCTTTAAAATTGAATCAGTAATAAGGGTTCACTGATTTTCAGTCACTTTCTTTTCAAGATTTCATTGAGTGAAAAGTCATTGAAATTTTCAGTAATCATCACTAAACTATTGAAAATTTCAGTGATTTTTCACTGCTTAAAATCGAGAGAAAAGAGTCACTGATTTTTCACTGATTAAAGTTAGAGGAGTAAATATTTAAATTTTCGCAAAATTCAAAGAAATTCAAAAGAATTCTAAAGAAATCAGAAGATTTTTTAACAAATAGACAGAGTTAATCTAATTTAAGGGGAATTCAGTAAAACTTCAGATAAATTTATCGGAATGCAAGATCAATTCAAAATAATTCTGTATGAAATTGACGAAGATTCAAGTGAATTCAAGAGGAAAATTTTGGGCAAGTTCCGAAGAATTCATCAAGAATTAAAGACAATTTCATATCAACATGAATTTAAAGAATTTTAATCTATTTTCAAGGGATTACAAAATATTTAAAAAGATTCTAAGTTTTAAGTGATTTAAAAAAATTTCATGATATTTCAAGAAATTTCAAGAGATTTCAAACGATTTAAAAAAATGAATAGGAATTTGAAAGGGCTGTAAAGTTTTTTTTAATGAATTTAAAAAACAATCAAAGGATTTAAAAAAATTGTATTTCCTTTATTTTAATTATCCCGAAAATTGTCAAACCTGAAATGTCCCGGAATCACATTATAATACCAAAATCTCAATAATTTAACAGATGATTCAACTTTACCAAATGGGAAGTCAAAATGTCTATTTTATAAAA
>JAUESI010000029.1:13399111-13424083 GCA_032275145.1 Synergus laeviventris
TTCCACGTATTTCTAAATTGTTCCAGGTATAATTTTTGGATCAAGTATGGAATTTTGTAACATCCACCCATCTACATTCCAGAATTATCTAATAATTTTGAAACCCAATTTTTGTTCACATTTGAATGTTTATATTAAAATTTTTTAATTCTATTTTTTTCAGGATTAAACCAGTGGATTTCGTTTATAAATAACAGTATATAATCTATTCCTCTATTTTAGAAACATGGAGACTAATCACTGGATTCGAATTAAACTGTTTGGTTCGTATAAAAATTCCGGTAAGTTTTGAAAATTTTGGATTGGTTCAGAAAGAATTTCAACGATTTTTTTATGATACAGCTCTGTATCAAAAAAATAATCGTTTATAAATAGTGTAGGAATACATAATAAACGAAATCGACTGGCTTGAGCCTAAAAAAAATGCAATCATTTTCACCTCTAAAAAAAGTAATATACTTATTTAAATTTAGAAAAAAATATAACGCGCTAAATGGATGTTACTCCAGCGTTCAATTTGAATTGAATTGAATATGTCAAAGTTTTATTGAGAATAATGTTTTTAATTCCAGTACTTGTAAAAATTTAAATATACTCTTTTAATTTTGTTACAAGGAAAAAGTTAAAGGGTGGGACCCTCAGGGCCAAAGAATTAGGGTGGACGCTCTAACTCTATTACACCCTGTCAATTCCAGGTTTTCCATGTTCTCCAAGATGGGTAAAAAATGGTACTCTGTTTAAAGAATTTGAAGAGATTTCGAAGGGACTTTAAAAGATTTCAAAAGATTTTACGAGCTGTCAAATGATTTATAAGAATTTGAACTAGGGAGTTAAAAAAAATTCAGACGAGTTTTACACTTTTGACGAAATTTTACAGGATTTAAAAGATTTCATGAAACTTCAAGTGATTTTTTAAGTAATTTCAAAGAATTCGAAAACTTTTCTATAACCATTTAAAAAAATTACAAGTATCAAATAAAAATATTTTCAGTTTTGAAAGATTGAATTTCCTATTATTTCCATCATCCCGAAAAATGTTGTCAAACCGTAAAATGCACTGGAATTATCCTATAGCACCAATCTCACTGATTTTTCAGATGATTCAACTTTACCAAATGAACAAAGATGAAGAGGTAACAAATTCTCAGAATAGGTGTGAATAGGAATGAAATAGGTGACAAAAGTTGAATACGAGACGACCTGTGATTACAACTAAATATTTGGTATTCAACCAAGAAGATGGATATAGTTGCGAGTTTCCAACCAAATAAATGAGGAAAATGTGAGTTTTCCTGAAAACAACGGAAAGAAGAGGAATCTTTAGTAAGAGGGAAATGGGGAAAATGTCGATTTAGGGTCTGTTGGATTATTTCAACTATTATATATATGTATATAGAGCAAAATATAATCTACATTTCTGAGTAATGAAAATGATATGTTATAAGTTGTATGTGTTCATCAATTCTGAAAAGTTTAGAATATAACTTCAAGAGCTATGTGTAATCTCAATTACATAAACTATAAACTATGTTTGAAATGTGTATGAATGTGGTATTAGCAACACGTTGGTTCTTTAGTCCAAATTCTGATATGTTGAGTAAAGACGTGCCTTCTAAGTGACTTTCAATAAATTGATTCTTTTAATTAATTCAAACTGTTCTTATTCATAACCTGCTTCCCAATAGGGTCGAAATCTCAAAAATAGGGAATATTGGGGACCTCAGCTGAATATATTATAGGGGCCAAAATAGGGGACATAGGGACGGGTCTGTAAGGCCTCTATGTCACATCTAAAAAGCCAAAAAGGGTATTGAAATAAATAATATCAACGTACACATGAAGAAATGGCGAGCCAAGTTGACTTGCGTGTTCGGTCGAGTCGCGGTCTTTTGCTGTTCGGTATAAGTTTAAATCGGGAATGGCGGGCTAGGAGGCCGTCATGCGGGAGGCACGATGGATATTTTTATCGAGCTAAATATAGGCAAACCTCCTATACGAAACGCCATACCACCTCATCGTGCTGTACCAGCACGAGTCGAGGGTCGCTTGTTAACGGGTACTGCGGTACCCCGGGGTGCACGGTATAACCGCAAGAGCTTCCGCAGAGAGAGAACCAGAGAGAGAAAGAGATCCAGAGAGGGAGGAGGGCTTTAATCTAAATTCGATGGAGGCCGCACCGCTATTCTGACCACGTGGATAAACCACGACGTGGGATTCCACAGAAAATCGCGCCTTCGTCGCGGTTTCTAACGCATGCCTCGTTATCCTCGAAATAAAACCGGACACCCGAAAAAGTTTAGAGCATAAGTTTGTTTACGTCTGAAGTTTGTTTTGTCACACTTCATGTTTCCAAGATAAGTTTTTAAGATACAGTGTACCACTAGGGTGGTCCTTAAAATAAATTTAGATAATTTTTCTCTATAATACATTTAACATGTGGAAGAGTTCCATCAAATTTCAAATGCAAGTCATTTTTTTTACATTTCCATGATATCAAAATATCAAGATGACAACTTTTCAGGTGTCAATTAAAAGTCTACATTTAAACAACGAAACATTTCGTAATGCACTAAAGTCAGATTTTTGAAAACTTCAAAAAAGCGCCGCGTATGCAATACTCAAAATCTTGTATTTTCTATGCTTTTCTTCTTAAAATCTTCCAAATTTGAAAATTTTAGGACGATATACTTTGTTATACACTTTGTAACAGTACAATTTATTTTTCTTGGAAATTTTAAGATTTTAGGACGAAAACCATAGAAAATAAGAGTTTTTGGGTTCTTCATAAGACGCCTTTTTCAATTTTTCAAAATATTGACCTTCGAGCATTATGAAATATGTTTCTTTACAATAATATAGCCATTTATAAATAATGGCTTTAAAACAAAATTTAAGCGACCAATTTTAATTTTTCCAAAATGTTGCATTTTCATTGTCATCACGTGCTTTCAAATACATAAATCTGCCTCTCTCTTGAATGGAATTTTATAACAACCCCCCCTCCTTACAAAATTATCTAATAATTTTGAAACTCAATTTTCGTCCACATTTGAATTATTTATTGTTATTTTAATTATAAATAACAGCATATAATCTATTCTTCTATTTTAAAAAATGGAGACTGTAATCGCTGGATTCGAATTAAATTGTTTGGTTCAGAATGAATTTCAACGATTCTTTTTTAAAAAAAATGTAAATACAGTTATTGAATTTTGTTACAAGAAAAAAGTTAAGGTATATAAAAATTCCCTGACAATTCCAGGTTTTCCAGGGTTTCAAAGGTGGGTAGACACTCTGCACTAATTTTTCACTGATTCAAGTTTACAGAGAAGGCTTCAACTTAAATTTGTTAAGTTGTTTGCATCGCCACAAGGTTGAGTAGAAAGTGGCAGTATATGGCGAGAGAAGAACGCTGAATGGGAAAGCATGTATTCATGATCCGACGATTGAATTTTCTAAAGAACTGCGAGCGTGTTGCCGTGACATACAGGGTTAATCGACGAACAAAAGGTTATGCCACTACCCATCCTATAACGTGTGCTGTACTGATCCTACATATACAACTACCGACGCGTCGGCGCGCAACCCACTAATTAGAGTACAACGAATAATTTTTTTGTCAATTAGATAAACCGATCTCTAAAACTTCATGTGCAATTTATTTTTTATTTTTTCAAATCAATGAAGTACGCCAGATTTTTGCTGATAACTTTTTGTATGGCCCTTTGGCACCAATTGGAAATATTATAAACAAAAACCCGGCGTACTTAGTACGTTTGAAACATAAATAACTTTCGTTATTCGTTATCGTTAGGAACGTCAGACTCGTAAATAAAGTATGATCACACAATGAACTTTTGCAATGTTATTTTTTGCTTTTAAGGTATTGCCATTTAAAATATATACAACACTAAGCTCTTTAAATGTGACTAAATGGCACTAAAGACAACGGTAATATTAAAGACTGCGTGTGTTTTAACAATTTTTCAATTATACAATAACTTGCAGTTCCCACAGTAACTTTATAATAACTTTCAACAATATTGTGGAATACGAATAGGAAATGGGTGGTACGGGCAGGAGGCAAAGGATTAGTAAGTCACGAGCAATTGCTTGCGTTAATTATTCCACCGATGCAAGGAAATTTTACAGTATTTTAATTGACGGTTGTAAAAATTCGTTTGAAATAAATGGTTTCAAGTTAGTTTTGATTTAACAAGAGAGTACATAATTTCTTCACTAGCAAAGTTTTAATAATAATATTTACCTTTGGATGAGTCTTCTTAGGAGAAGAAATTTCTTTTCTCCACACATTCTATAAACCAAAGTATTGCCGAAGGTCAAAAATGTCTTAGCTGTTAACAATTTCAGAAGAAACTACATTTATCAAATATTCATTTACGTTCCTTGAATGTTTTTCAACAATCCACTCGCAATTCACGCCACACTTATCTCCCATGCATAACAACTAAATGAAATGAAACACAACTAAACTTCACGTCCAAGGAATGCCTGAAATGCGTCGAGGAGATATAATAATTTTCCTGAACGTATAATACAAATGAATTTCCAGTTTTGAGTTTGAAAAAGGAATGAGGAAAAAGTCAAGCGAAGTGCAGTAACCGAAAGACCATTAAGAAAGGATATCAGGCGAAGACCGACGAGGCAACAATGCTCCATAAAATCGCTTATCGTTTATGGGAACGATTAATCAAACTCACTCGAGCGTACACGATTGGTGATCACGGATCGCTAGCCATTGGCTGATCCAACGGACGAGTGAACTACCACAGGAGAAACAATTCATTCATACGGTCCTGATGTGAGCGTAAGTTGGCGCGAAACTGCGCACAACTTTTGCCGGCAACGAAGTTCTAGTACGAGTGAATACCGGATTAAGGGCGTAGACGCAACACGAAACTTTCACTGAAACTTTACCCATACAGATACTAAAGTATAGAAGTTAGCCACATATTCACACACCTGTCTCTTTACACACATAAGTTCGAAGCCCTCTGGCAAAATAGCTTGGGAATTCAGAGGATTGGTATTTTCGAGAATTCCTCTCCCAAAGGAGAGAGATTATTCAAGATATAATAGGGGATTTTCTCCAAGGGGTTATACTGCTCATGTCGCTAGAAATCATCCACAAAAGATAAGAAACGTAAGCATCAGTAGAACCTCTTGGTTCAGCATTATACCCTATGATTATCATATGAAACATGTCCTGAAACAGTTTCGAGCTGTTCAAAAGTTTGTACAACTTTCCAGAGAATTTAATATTTATGTCCTTTTTTTCAAGGCAGTGATAGCAACCAAAGTTAAAGAAACGAGGGATACAATCATACAAATTTTCATGTGAAAAATACATTATCCTTATAGGGTTGGAACTTACTAAGGAAATTTTTAACAGAAGAAAAGAGAAGATAATTTTATGTAATTTCTTCTGCTGCATTTGTCACACACCTTTTCACTATATTCTCAAATGTTTGCTTCAACGCCCTCGTAAAGCGTAGTTAAGATCCTCTACAACATGTCCCTATCAATTGAGATGTCTCTTATCTCATGTAGAAATTTTACCAAATTGCATGTTAAGTTTTATAGGAACAAGGAACAACTTTGCATGGAGAAAAAAGGATATTCAAGCTTTATTCAGCCTGATTAACTTGTTTTCAGATCTCAAAGTCCCTAGGCGGGAAAAAAAGGTACAACTATTAGATAGTTTTTGCAGTATGAGTAAAGAGAAAAAAAACTGCTCTTGTGGTTATTATGTAAATTACTCTTACAATTACCCACAATAATTACAAAATATTCCAAGACTGGGATTCTTTTCAATAAAAAAATGGATTTTAAACTAAATATTTCAATTTTCGCTAAATTCAAAGGCATGCAAAAAAATGTTAAGGGGTTTTGAGGACTTGAAATTCTCAAATTTTAAAGAACTTGAAGAAATTTCGAAATGAGTTTAAGGCCGTGTATAACTCCCGTGACGTAGCGCTTGTAACCATATTTCAGTTTTTCAGACATAAAAATTAAAAAACTAATAACTAAAATTGATTGTTCTTAGAAGATATAAATTTAAAGAAAACGATAAGGTGCCTGAAAAAATCAAAGCTGGTAAGGTAGGAATTAGATAAGTTATACATGGCCTTAAAGAATTTCAAAAGATTTTAATACATTTAAAAAAAGTTATTTTACGATATTTTTAAAGATTTTGAATAGGCATTGAATAGGCTTTGATTAGTTTAAAAGAATTTAAAGGGGTTTCAAAGGAATTAAAGAGATTTAAATTTAATTTACTTTAATTAATTTAATTTCCTATTATTTTATGATCCAGAAAAGTTTCGTCAAACCAATAATACAATAATTTTGCAGATGAATCAAAGTTAACAATTGAACGAAGGTGCACTGAAAAAAATGGATGGTTGTGACAACCACAGAAATAGTAAAACATGGTACATTGTGGTAATTATTAATTGATTATTACCAAAACTATTTCATGATTGCCACAACCACAAATGAGTTATAGTTGTACCATATTTTGCTATTGCTATGGTTGTCACAACCATAAAGTTTTCTCAGTGTAGGGATTGGTCAGCAATACCTGAATAAATGTTGAATATCAATTTTCTCCGTGTAGGTATTGTCTGAAACGTACACAACTAAAGTAGAAATATTTTCAAAAGTTCAGCAACAGCTACATAATGGTACATCATCTTCTGTATGAACAGTTATATCAGCGATCAGTAGCAACCGGTAGACAACCAACTACGGAACTGGGTTATGTCGTATTTCTATAACTCGTTGCAGATCTCGACTAGAAGTCTAAAACCCTCAAGAAATGGAAAATTGCGATCACGAGAACGATCATTCTCTTTTATGCGAAGCCAAGTTCCCAAGTAGTAACAACATGATTCGATAGAAGATTGCAGCCAATAAAAGCGACAGGTACGAGATCAACCTTATAATTTCGATTAAAAGTAAATGTCCGATACTAATTGGATAATGATACGACTGCAGCATTTTTGTTACCTTGTACTGAAATATTTGCCTGAATTAAAAACCTGATCAGTTGAGCGGATCAACATATTAATGCGCTTTTTATTCTAGAATGTAGCAATATAACTAAAAGAAGGAAATTACTCTATTAAATTTCGAAATTTAATTCCATAATACTATATTAAGTTAAATCAGCAAATTAAAGACAGGAACAATTTACAGCACTTGTTTCAATTGTGACGTTAAATGCTGTCAAGTAGGATTTGGTATGTACAAGCGAATATGACCCTTAAACTCGACTGTCAGTTACAGAATAGCTCTCGCAGTAAGATTGATTGTAATGTAATTGTAATTGGCAGCCAGTCTCATTAATCATACTCCGCTATCAATCAGTAGTTGTTCGGCTTACACTGATACGAGGTACAATTTATTTCATCGAAAAACTGTTCAGAGCTGGTAATACTGCATTTAAAGACACTCACAAAAATCAATGAACTTGCTCAATGATATCATTAATAATAATACTTGGCTCGTTATTCGCTGGTTCTCGTCTACTTCTCATGTCTGATAATGTTAGCGTTGAAGTGATTTAGTTAACAGGTATAGGGGAATACCTGTGTCACTGAACTGAGTCAAGATCATTTTCTGGCAAGAGACACGAAAACAAAGTTTGAGAGAACTAATTTGGTCGAAGCGGTAAAAACGCGACCTTGCAACAAAAACAGAGTGCTGTAACTTAATGGAGCGTGCCTCACTCTCCAACTTTCTTAATACTTAAGGGTGACTTCTACAGAAATGATATAGCTATTCATCCATTTTTGGAAAAGTAATTATGATAGCAACATCTAAATAAGCAAAGAAAAAACATCTCAACTGAATGAAGCTGAGTAGAAACTTTTGGTAAACCGAACTCTTTTTTAGTGGTTCTTTCCGACACCCTCGACCTCGAGGTCGATCGCGTCCCACGTGGTTTCCGGGACATGGTCGCGAATGCCTTTCCTCCCGTGCGACTGCGTCATAACGGCGCTTGCTTGTGGTCGGAAACACGTGGGAACCCGACTCAGGATCGGCACGTTGCGTCCCGTGGGAATCCATATACTCGTCGCGAGCGACACAAAGGCGATCTTCCCTCCTCCTGACCCGATAAATCCCACCCGCCGTGGCAGACCAGTTTTTCCATATCTTTAGCGAGTGGAGAAAAGATTAGGTAAGATTCGTTAGTACTCTCGAGAAAGGTACACTTTCCTCTTCCAACCTTATCATAGGAAAATAAACAAGGACATCAAACTATTTTTCGCATTTGTGACTTCGATTCTAAATTCCACAGGCTTTAGAATTTAAACACTTCTAATTAAAATGATCAAAGATGTTTGGAAATAATTCAGTTCAGAAGTATTCCGAGTACAAGAAAGAGGCAGGGAACTGTGCTGAAGTCTAATATATTATGAAGTATATTTCGTTTTAGAATCGATGTATGACGAGGGAGACTGTAAACAGGAAAAGAGTGAACTAAAGCAAGAGAGTAGATTCGACAGAGCGAGCCTTGGGTAAAAGGAAGAGAGAAGGGTCTTTTTTTTGTCGTACAAAGCAAAAGGCCTGTTCACGAAACTGTACATTTTACTATTCGTATGTATACACCTTTCATCCGCTCAGGGTATACGCTATAATATGTTTGGTGACTGTGAAACATGTAAGCACACATGAACAGTAGCTATCAATTTTTAAAATAAAATCAGTTTACTACTGAAATTCTTAAATGATGAAAGAATGCTTACAGATGCTTCAGGTTCCGATTTGATCTGTATTATTTTTAATACTTGAGGGAGCATACGTAAAAATATGAATGTGTCGAGAGTGTTGCTTGAGTTTAATGGACCCTTCGATACACAAGAGCTATTTTGGTCCACGAGAACATTTCCACAAGAAGAGGAATTTCAATCGAATGAAAGGTCAAAGTGAGAAAAAGTTTGAAGGGTGAAAAAAATCAGAATTCTTTATTTTATTCCAAAGAGATGAAAGCTTTTCAACGTCGAGAGAATCAAGGTGTGGTAATTATTAGTAATGATTTTCAAATTGATTTGTCGCGAATTTGACACATGGTGATTGTGCACAAAGGAGCCGAATTCTGATAAGCAATTAAGCTGAGGACAGGACACTGGGCTATTGTATCGAATTAGGTTCACCTTCAGACTAGAAACCCTTCATTTTCGTCTTGCAGTTTCGATCAATTTGATTACCAGCTCTGACATCATAAATGATTCCAAGAAGCAGTTTTGATTATTATTTGGTATAAATTCAATTAAATTCAAAAACCTCTTCTCAGAATTGTGGGACCACAAACCCTAAACATTTTTTATAAACTCCCATAGAAAATGCGCTTGTTTCTCTCAAGATAAACATTGTCATAAAAAATGTGCTGAGCAATGTTTGAAGCACTGCATTGTAATCATTTATACTTCCGCAGTTCATCCAAAGATCAACAATGAAAAAAAAATGCGTCATACCCACTACGATATTTCGTAATACTTGTTTTGAAAAATAAAATGGTTTATAATTTAGGATGTTACATGAAACCTATAGGAACTAATATTAAACTTAGAACTAATATTGTCAATGTTTCAACCATTGCTTCAGTTATGAAAAAAATGACTAGTATTACACTTGTGATTGTCTGCTGACGTCAATCAGGCAAACAAAAAATTGTATTTTGTATTCCGTTAAAAGATTCTATCACCTGTGAATAGCTACAGAAGATATATGTAGCCTATTTTTTATCAGAGAAGAGAAAGACAATCGAGTATATATATATATGGTATATAGAGCCCAATAGTCTTCATGAATAATTCATCATTGTGTTTTATTCTCTAGAAAGAGAGAAATGCAAAACAAGAGACTATTCTTGCCCCGAAAAATTTAAAAATCTATCTGAATGGCAATACGCCACTAGACAGCTTTTAAAATGTCGAATAATTGTTGTAATTGTTTGAATTCTGCAGAGTAACCTCAAGTCTGAACTAAAGCTGAAGACATTTATGCGGCAGGTCCCACCCATTTTCTCAATGAAGGATAAATATTGGGAATGAACTTTTGCAAATGTTACGAAAGAGAGAGTTGTGCAGTAAAGAAGAGCAAGCCACTAACACACTGGAGTATACTTTTATATAATAACTGTCTGCATAAAAGAAACCGAATAAAATCTGCTGAAGGTTTACTGACGCGTTGCGACAGAAACCATCATCGAAGAGTTCAGAGAGAAAATAACGGAACGTCTTCGAGAAGGTAGTTTTTTGTGTTAAAAAAAAATATCATGTGAATCACGGGAAAAGGACCTTTTGTTAAATATGATCCCAATCCGATTAAAGAGACGAGACTTTGTTATTAATAATGAAAATTGTAATTTTTGTACAAATATATAGATATATTTGTAAACAGTTTACTGATATTTAGACAAAACTGATGGAATTGTTTTACTGACTTTGGCCTTCTTCAAAACTTCGGTTGTGACTTCCGATATGTGGGATAAGAATCTCGTTGAAAAATCGATAGCTATCGATTTACTTGGATCGTCAACGAGCGTAAGTTGAATTCTCGAAGGAGCGTGTGGCAGTCGCTGAGAAGCAAGGTACTATCGGAGGTGAGTTAAAGCGTGATGGAGGTGGAAACGGAGAGGATGAGGAGGAAGAGAAGGAAGAAGAGGTCGAGGGACGAGAGGAGGTTTCGAAGAGGCGGCCTTGAGAACACGGACCACAGAGAGACCGACCAGGCGAGCCAACTCCGACGCGAACGAGCCGCTTCACTAGCAAATCACAAGTGGTTCTCCTTTCTATTGATTTAATCGAATATTATCATTTCAAATGTTTTTACCCATTTTCCAACCCATGAGTGAATAAAAGCTGACAACCATGGGAAAAAGAATGGTATTGACAATTGGGACAAGAAACCTAAACAGTCAATCACAGGGAACACCAGGAACAATGTTTTGAATATTAATTCCGTTTTTATTCATTGTAAAAAATCAATATCTATTCAATATTCCTAGAAGTTAACGACTATAAAACCCAATTCAGACTATCAGTTATTCACACTTTGTTATATTTTAAATGGCAAAGTACGAGTATACTTTACAAGCTTGTACTTGGCTTGTATCTTACTCGCTTACTTAGATAAGAAACGACCTGCATTATCAACTACACATAATTGAAAACAAGGCTGAATTCACTTTAATCTTCACCTTCTATGCTTTGAGTTAAAAGATTAGCAGTGAGCTAGATAGCTTATTGAGACTCACTTTTTCTCTTACCAAATCAAATTTCATATAGAATTTAGATCGAGATTTCTGATTAATTTTAACGAATTTTTCAATTAATTGAATGCTTGCTATAAATTAAAGGTTTACTATTTGAATTACAGGCTCATATGGTACCGATAATTTAAAAATTTTTTTATTTAAGCTTTTGACTAAAAATAGAGGAAAAAGAGGAATTTGTATTTTAAAGTAATGTCAATTTCTGACGGTTCCGCAAGTAATATATTTATTTTCGTAAACTTAAAATCAAAATGACAAAAATAGATCAAATCGTCCAGGATCTTTCCAGTTTTGCAGATTTACAATTCCTAAACCATTTATTCAATCTAAAATGGTTGAGCATCACTGTCGTTCCCCTACCACAGGAGCCGCAGGTAGGTCGGGTGAACCCACGACTCTCTACGGAATATACAGACACTTGGTGAGGTCCACGAGGTCACGTGCTGCATTCGGACAACGCTAATTTTATTATTTATAGCCTAATGTTTGATTTTTCTATATTGAAAATTACATTTCCACGGGTGAACCTCGAAATTGGAAAAACGAAAAGAGGACGCAAAAGTGTATCTAAAATACAAAGTGAAGCTTCGATAATTAAAACTATCTATAAAACCAAGTTCAATATTTTACCCCTGCACGACATTGAATCAAATGTGATAAAAGTCGTTAATTACGAGAAAGGATTTCAGCGAAGAGAGTATTAATTTTATAATACTACATTGGATGAAGTAAATCATCAGTATCCTCGCGATAATTCATTCTTATCGGCGTGCGATCGTGAAAAGTGTAATAACTAGTAATAAGCATTAATAACTGGTGCAATCAATTTCACCCGTAATCTAACGTAATTCAAATAATAAATGTTACGTTAACAGGTTTGCCACTGTAGTGACTTAAGTTAATTGCAGATGCAGGAAAATCTCGAGATTTAGTATATAACTATAAATTAAAGCTGTCTCTTAATAATTTACCCTAAGGGCATGGGAACCAGCGTTTAATCACACTGAGTCACTGAAGACACCTCAAGAGATTTTCTCTTTGAAACTTTCCTCGACTTGCATTTTTACATTACAGTATTACATGTTTAAAGCCACTTGATTTTTTTAGATAAAGTAAAGTTGATTTAAAAAAGCAAGTGACTCTTACAACTTTCCCACGGCAGTCAATGACACTTGTGGAGGCCTCGAGACTCGTAAAATTTAACGATCTTATATGAATCGCCCACCAATAAGGAACATATATAGGATATTCAATCCTTGCAAAAATAATTCTAGCCAAGTACATTAATAAATTTAAGAAGCTAAGATTGTCGATTTCGGGCAATGTTTGCCAAGTTACAACCTTTACCGCCATATTTTCCGCCTCATTGTTATAATCCTCAGTTTTCAGCATCATATCCATCCCTCCATTCCTCACTCTCTTTCTCTCATGGAAATACAAAAATATATACCTGCGATACCCAACGCTACTCCTTCTACGTCACAAGCATCCTATTCCTAAAGCAGGTGAAATTTCAAAAACTCTCAGAGCATTTATATTTGTAGCCACTGCCTACTACGTACTTTGAAATGGAAATTAGTTTTAAATTTAAGATCAATAGAAAAAATGATAAGGAAAATTATTTATCAAGAGTAGCAAGCAAGTACATATTACGCATTTTCACTCACGTGCTTTGAGTATTATCTTTCAGGAACGGTCTCGAGTTTCAAAAAGCTATGACGATACACGTATGCAGAGTTACGTGGCAAAGTTTAACGCTTGATATCTACTTTGCTGGTAAGTTACGCAGGAATAAGAATAAGACAGGAAGTTTAGAAACGACAACTACTCCACAGGATGTAAGATTTTAAACTAAATAGAAATCCAACTGAACACATGAGTTACAAGCTTGTTACGATTCTCTTAATTAATTAATTAAATTAATTTAGTTAATTTAGTTCAGATAAATATTCCAGAAAAGATCCAAAGCAATCTGAATAAATTACAGGTCAATTTTAATCAGAATTTATAAAAATGAGCCTGTATGCAATGCAGTGACTCGCTGTGATCAAGATTTTAGAGCTACTCTAACGGGTATTTACCTTGAACCTGCGAGAAGTTTCGCATGAAATTCGAACCAACGATACGGCCTGATACACTCCCTGACCACAACCGTATTAGCCTTATAGTCTTGGAGGAATACAACCACTTGTTTTCCGGTTTCGCAGTACAAATCCCACGTTGCTAATTAAATATTTTTTTTGTCGTTAAAAGTTGTAATTTTAGATTTGCTTCATAAAATGTGAATATACTGGATAAAGTGATTAGAAAGTGTGCAAAATTTACTACTCTCCCAAGATAACCAATTTTAGAATGACCAATGAAAGGTGATCAAGGTCTTTTGTAGTTTTCCAAAATGTCCCTACACTGAAATCTCGGTTTAAATATTGGAGTAGAATCCAACAGACTTTTACAAGGAAAATTATTTTTTTTAATTGAACCGATTCTTTATAAGTTGGTCATATTTTAAATGATATACAATCAAGATATGAGAGACTCCAAACATTTTTCATTTTATCTCCAAGGATAGGCTATAAATAAATTCTAAACTATAAGAGATAAGAGTTTTGAGTGAAAGATTTGGAGTATGAACACAGCGAAAGAAGTATCACAAAGGCGAAAAAAATGTTTTGTGACAAGAATTATGATAGTTCTGTCTGGAGGGTTTTGAAGACCCTATCGAGGAAGTCAGTCGCGTTTTTCAATCGAAGGAGCACCTGCGTTTAGGTTCCTCCCTCCCACCTGCGTAGCACCTGAACGAAGGAAGCTCTTGAGGACTTGGGCCGCACCTGACAAATGACCTCGAGAGTATTGCAGAATAGGCATGGCGCCTGCTTCACAGAAAAAAGTTGACCCAAAATCGATTCACATTCAAATACAACAAAATTTACCTTTCATAGAGTCTGATATTCATTCAAACTGAACCTGGTTGGGTTAAATACATGCGATTCTTTACCACCAGGTGATAAATGACCTAGTTTTAGCAAACAAATATTTATTATTGCGAACGTAAAGATGAAATTAAACTTGAATTTTTTTAAATGAGAAAATGGTCATAGTTTAGATTGTTAAGATGAGCTTGAAATTAATGCAAAAATGTAAAATCACGTAATCCCTTAATCGTTAAGCGTTTGAAGATTTTTTTAACGATAAAGATCTAAATGTCTATAATTTGCAAATCAGAGGATTTGAGGTAGGAACGAAATATAAACGAAAGATTCTTGAAAGTGGTTCGGAAACTGGAGAGGAAGGCAAAAGTTTCAGGGACAACTGCTCCATCGGTCCTTGACTCGAATAACTCGAAAGGTCGAAAGATGAGTTTATCTACTTTTTCATTTTTTGGCAAGCATACAAGGAGTTGGTTAACTTTGTCGGAAGATTCTTGAGTTTCAGTAGGAATCTGGTCGATGGAGCCATGGCGGTAATAACGGATTTTCGATGAATACTGTTACGAAGCGAAGCTCGCGAACGTATGGGAAATACTGGACATTCGCCTCAGAATTGAGGCAGCGAACCACAACAATTTTATACATTTTGCCAGATACATATTTAGAGCAACAAGCTTCCTAAACTTTATTTCATTAAAGATCCGCAAGTCATACTAAATTTAAACTTCAAGAACTCTTACAAACCTAAAAAAAAACACGTTGAGACTATTACCTGTAATACGGTGATCCAAACGGTGAGCAATAAAACGGATCATTGTGCATGTGAGGTTGCCCTGGAACTCCCGGACCTTGCGGATGAGGATGTGGTCCTATTGGACCAGCAGGACCAGGAGCGCACATTCCTGGCCCGCCTTGCGGCTGCATACCAGGTCCCATCATTCCACCTGGGCCCATATGCGGCCCCGGATGGTGTGGAGACCCAACCATGTGAGGTCCCGGGTGGTGTGGATGCGGCGAGGGTCCGCCACCCCCCATATGGGGGTGTGCAGGGTGGGGTGAGCCACTCATCATGCCGTGGGGCGGCATGGGATGGGGACTGGGGGACGCTCCATTGAGGTGAGGCCCTGAAACTCCTTGATGGGGTGTAGGCGGTCCACCGTGTGTGGGTGTCGTGGCAGGTTGCGGAGGTGGAAGATTAGGTGGCCCTGTGGGTCCGCTTCCGAGGGGCGGTAGAGGCCCGTTTGCCATATTGTTTAATTGTGTCAGCGATGCAGCAGCTGAGGCCATCGCTTGAAGAGGATTCGTAGCGTTCGTATTTACGCCGCTCGTACCACCCCCTAGGCCCAATGAGGGCGGCAATGGGGGGGAACCGGCCGGCGCAGGCCCACCGAGGCACCGGCCCGACGACCCAGGGCCCGATAACGAACTCGGCGCTACCGATACGCCGGTGTGGAGTATTCCACCTGGGGGGCGCTGCGCCACCCTCACCGGCATTACTCCCCCCTCCACGACGCCACCCGTCTCACCGAACCCTAGGCTGTCACTAAACAGAATATTCTTGTTTGTCGATAAAGATCCTGATGGTAAGAGGCGACGACTTCTATTCCTCGGATTCAATTTAACTCTTGAGTTATTGGTTGGTGTCTAAAAAAAAAACTTTTAATAATAGCGCTTCTTTATTCCACTCGTCAAATTTCTGATGATGACTTTACTCTGATACCGATTCCTCAACTCTTACGCTGCATCAACATTGGCAGCCACGTCTCCCTTACGTCAATATTCGCACGTGTTTTGGAAGTCGCGACACTTTTCAACTTTTCAGCACGCGCAAACACTTGAAACTTGCACTATGTATCTTCACAAGCACTCGGAAGAAATGTAGAAAATGGAAGTTAAGTAATTCCTGTATTACACAATTTTTTGGAACTTTTGGGACGGAAGAGGTTCTCTTTACAAGAGTCTTTGACCTTTCACTCCAGAAGCACTGCACTCTATCCTAAGGGAGTCACTGCACTGTTGTCACTAACTTCTAATTAAAATCGCTCCACTTGAACTTGTAAATAATGCCTCGTGTTGAAGCTAAGTTTCTCACAAATGAAAAGATATTGCACTTTCTTCACTAACGGTATCACAAAATTCCTTGATCTAAGGGTAATCTCACCACGCCTAATTTATGGTTCTAGCAACCGGCAAGAGGGCACGTGGCTTTCACGTCGGCGTCGCGACGCACCTGGTCGCGATCACATATTTCGCCCATCGTCCCTTCACCCTTCTTCTCGAGGGCTCGCATCGATTCTGAGAAACTCCAGTCAAAAAATCATCCCTTCAGAGATCAGTCACCACTCGGTATCCGACAGAGCGAGGGATAGCCGAGACACGTGAAACCGGTTCTTTTTTGACAGAACATTTCCCAATTATCCAATGGTGCATTTCTCTGCAAAAACAACCCCCGATTTATGAAAAAAAAAACACAAAAAAGAAGCAAATCTTCGGATGAACTTTTAGAAATCCGGTAATCGTTTAAGAGTCCGGATTTCGATTAAAAAATTTCATTCAAGGGTTTCCGCAACTTGTTTCAAACTGGATTTCAGTTATGATAAGGATTTTTAAGAGTAATAGAGGCAAATACGTAAAGAATTGCGTGACGCGATAAATTTTACGAACAACTCTCACGCAGACGACTACGCTCTACGAAAGCGGTCGCATTACTGCGGAACGTCTAGTGTAGTGGCGCTGGTATCGCCTTCGACGAATGAAGCAATGGGGCTGTTCAGAGGGGGGTGAAGGGGAAATGACGCTGGATCAACGGTGAAGGGGGAGGGGGGATGTTCACGCACGACGCTCAACTGGATCCAAGGGTGGAGGGAAAGAGGTGCGGAGGGTGGACACGTGAAGAACCGACGCGTCCACGCATCGCAACTAACCCTAACCCTTCGCCTGGTTTGTCTTCATTGCCTTCTTCCTCCCAAGGGGTGAAACATTAACCTATTTCTTTTAGGCATCTAGCAGTTCCTGAAGAACCTTCATAGTTTGAGAAAGGTATTTTTAGACGCTTAGGCGTTGCGCTTTAAGAGGAAATTCAATGCAGTGTGATGTCTAATTGTGTAAAATATTTTATAATTTGAGACACCCCCGTCCCCATTGTCTGACAATTAATTAATACTCGATATTTGATGACATAGAAATAGAAACTAATTACCCTGATAGAACATGAAATTTTTAAAAGAATTTTTACCAGTGTATATAACTTGCAGATCTATCTACAATGGCTCTATGGTTTCTTTTCGTCGAACGCACAAGTAGTACAGGGAAAGTTTCGTGTAGGAGTGGTTACAAATCTTATGTATCCTTTCATACGAGACGAGAATTTTCCAGAATATATTAGATTAATTTGATCTGAATTGAAACTTGTACAATTATGTAAGTGCATTAAAAATAGAGCAAATTTAATTATAATTAAAGATCGTCTTCCTTGATGAAACTTAATATTGATAATATATTATATTTATGAAAGATTATATGAACATTGGAGATATTAATTCAGAACTTTATGCATGCTTGATTGAGATTTTCCCATTCATCTGCATCCATCAACGAAATCATTTTCCGGTCTTTGGTGCAAAATGGAATGCAAGCTCGATTGAACATCTATAGTCATGATCATTATATACTGACATGATCAAGTTTCAAATGTTTTATGGTTTTGATTTGTCATTTTTGAGATTTAAGTGTCAAATACAAGTTAAACTTTCAACAGTTTTGAGTGAAAAGTAAGATTGCTTTTTTTAACTAGAAAGAAAATTGCAAGGGAAACTTTTTCCTGGATAATTTTACTATTCCAGAATAGCTAGAAATCGAATTACCCTAGTGAGACAAGGATACAAGCGAGCTCGTTAATTTCATTATACTTGTCGAGTGATATAAAAAAAATACATAAAAATAGCAGTTTATAATTATTCTAGATGATGAAGGCAATCGTAAGATTGCGTAATTTCCTCGGTAATGTCATCCCAGCTTGAAAATAAGAGATGCTGTAATGTTAGATCACTCCGTTTGGCTGAATAAGAACAAGTGAAGTATATTTTCCTATCTTAAAAAAGTGATGTTACCATATATCGAACATATTGTTGCGCGAATTGTGTCAATGAGCCAAATTTAAAAGATACCTTCAGAGTACTTTCGTTGTCAAAACCATTGCTGTCAAAAATGTTTTATTAATACAAAGACTACGAATTTTATTGAAATTTTAGAAATATTATAAAGGATTCAACGGTAATTCAAGGAATTTTATGATTGTGATTTTCAGAAATTTTTGGGGTTTTTATCAGTTTTTGGAATTTTATAGAATCTCAAAAATGTAAAGGGATTTGGCGAGATTTCATTGTATTTTCATGAATTTAAAGTATTTGACGATTTTTGTGGTGTTTTGAGAAATTATAAAGGATTTTAAGAATTTTGATTATATTTTCAGATATTTTAAGGGGTTTAATCATATTTAATGGGAGTTTAAATAATTTTAAGACGTTTAAACGCATTTTACGTATTTATGGGGATTTTTAAAAATTTAAGGGGCTTCATAAGATTTCATTGGGTTTTACAATATTTTATGGAATGTTAAGTATTAAAATTTTAAGGGATGCAATAAATTTCACGAAATTTCATTAGATTTTCAAGAATTTCAAGAGTGAAATAAGGTTTCATGTAATTTTGAGTGAATTTAAGATATATAAAAAAATGTAACGGAAATAATTGAAATTTTAAATATTAAAGGATTTCACGGTATTTAAAGGAATTATATGAAAGCTATTGTGATTTTCAGAAATTTTGAAGTAATTAACGAAATTTTCATGGAATTTTTAATAATTTTAAGGAATTCAAGAGATTGTAGGAAATTTCAAGAATTTTTAGAGATAATTTTATGGGATTTTCAGATATTTTAAAGGTTTTACGGTTTATAGTTATAAGTAGTTGTAAGATATTTTAGAATATTTTATGGAATGATATTAGGTTATTTTAAGGACTAAAGGGATTTCAAGAGATTTTATTGGATTGTAGAGAATTTGTATGGGATTTTATATGGAATTTCGGTAGGTTTTAAGCAATTTTAAAGAGATTTAATGAAACTTCATGGAATTTTGTTTAATTTTAAACAATTTTAAAGGATATAAAGATATCTTGCAAAATTTTGAGGAATAACAAGAAATATCAAGTGATTTTACGAAATTTGAAAGAATTTCATCAGATTTTGAATGTTTTTAAAGGGTGTTTTTGGGAATTTGTTCAAACTATTGAAGAATCCTGAAATTAGGCAAGGAATTACAATTTTTCATACTTCAAAAATTAAACATTCTCAATTATTTTGTAATAGTTTTAAAATCCCTTAAAAAATATTAAAATCCTTTGATTTGAAATTGCTAACAGTCCTCTGAATCTTTTTGCACTTGGTATTAATATTTCTTTTACCGTATATATCCATAATTGAAATAAAATATACGAATTTAGGGATTATCGAGGTACGGTTAGAAAAAGTCAAATAGTGACTATGAAAATACAGATTAATATCCATGATTGGAATAAATCGTAAGAATATCAGACTCTTACTTACAAACATAACGAAAATTAATATAGTGCTTTGAAAGAAGTAAAATAAAATGTAGTACATATCGGTACAAACGCTTTGCAATCTTTCTTAACCACTATACGAAAACTGGAGGTCACGTGATGTTTTGTTTCACGCTGGCGCATGGCAAAAAGAAAGACGGAGAGAAGTGTATGAACACACACTATTGCATAAATAGACTGCAAATACTGAATATATATATGGTATATACTATATCCTATACTAATATACCTATACGCATACCAATATAAACCTATCTTATAAATGGCACGCATTTCGCTAAGTGAAACGTATCACTGCTTGTGAGAAAGTAATAGCGCTGGGTCAAAAATTGCAGGTGCCCCGAACCTATATGGTAATTGAATATTTATATATTTATCTCTCATATATTTTTATATACCATATATAAATATATATCTCATCATTTTCCTTTTGATTCTAATCACGTTTACTATCTTTTTCGCTTTAGAAAAGGTTCAAAATGAACAAAATAGTGGCGCTTTTTCTCAGAAAATTAAAAGTCGATTTTCTCCGAAAAAAACTCACCCTTATATTTTTTGTCAATTCTTTTTTGAACTTGTACTTTGGTAAGGCAGATGTCTTGTAAGTAAGCTTTTTCTCACAGACAATGGGGGCTCAACCATTTTTAATGGCGGGTGAATTTATTTTCCTAAAATAGTAATTTTTTCATTTTTCTCGTAAACGATGAGAAATATCGCAAAAGAACAGAAGACATTTTTCATCAAATTATTTTACACGTGCAAAATTGTTTCTTAATATTTTTTCGCATAGTAGAAAACTCGATTGCGAGAACAAAAATTCTCCTGGCCCATCGCATTTCATAATCCTGGTTTAGTTGGTCAGCTGGCCTCATCGTCACGGATTCGGCTATAGACGGAAGAGCTCGGAATCCTTCGGGCATTTTTAATATAGTCTTTTAGCATTCTCGCAAATCCCAGTTACAGATATTAATAGTGTCTATCATTTCAATACGCACTCTTATTTAAGAATATTAGAATTTCGTACATTTTTTTATAATTAACTTTCGACAATATTTTTTACAAAAATTGTTATTGACCTTTATCACTTTTTCACATTTACAATATTCAAACAGTAAATGAGACTATTTCTAAACGTTAATACTAATTTTTGCTCGCTCGGGTTTATAATAATACGATCATAGTTGCTAATATTTTAAACAATGAATGGTATAAGAGCTTCTGCAAGACTTGAAAAATCTTTGAGAAGCAAAGGGGCTAACTCCCGTTTTCTGAAGTTCAGTTACACAATAAATACTAATCACCAAATCTCTTATAAATGATTACAAATGTCATTCACCCTTTGTAGGTAAATGACATTCATAATAACACGGATGAATTGGCAAACCGAAAGACAGCTACCCTGATTCAATGAAAGCAAGCCTGATTGACAAATTATGTATTTTGACGTAACCATAATAAAGTGCAGGTGGGCAAGCGACAAGTTGTCTATTCTGTCAACAACTTCATTTCCTGTGATAGATTGGAGCCACTAACCCAAAGTTGAATGCCAAATTGTATAACAAATTTCTCCACTCCTGAAAAATCACCTGAAGAGTGAGCCTCAAAAATTCATCCGGCACAACTTGAAATCCGTACAAAGGTAATGACGAGATTTTAACCGCGACCTAAGGTCTTAAATTATATTGGTCATGACGCACAGCAGAATCTCAGGTAACTTTGAAGCTGTTTCACCATCTCTAGGACGTATTTCGACTCAGGTAAAGGTTGAGACAAGAGTTCTATCATTGTCCAACGAGAGCCAGATGGCCGTAAGTCCGGGGTTTTACAACTCACACAATAACGAAAGAAAATTCCAGGTATACAAGGAATAAAGCCATTTGTGGAGTTCAAGAGAAAATTTGTGAGGATCCTAGCGGTCAACCTTCCGTTTTAAAATTATTGAGCATTTAAAGTTTACTCCAAAATAAAGAGAATGATATTATTCTAGCAGGTAACTACATGCAACAAGAGTGGCGTTTATTTTACAGCACAAAATCAAGGCATCTAGCCCTGAAGCGCAAGTCAATGGGGGAGAAAAAAAGAAGAGATTTTTCTATGATACGTATAACATGTACGCGTATATATTTTCCACCCCTTTCCTCATTAAATTTCCACTCGACTCCATCGTTTGCTCCCTGCCTCTCCTTGTGCATACTTATAATCCAGACTCCTACTCGAAAGACCGTGAATCGACATATACCTACTGCCTCAGATGGGAAAATTACGAGACTGAATCACTCTCCTCTCGAATTGCATGTAGAAGACACAAGCACCTGTATTCTAGAAGATGCATCTTCTTGACAACTAACAATGATCCAAAATGAATACGGGATAATTAGGTTGAAACAAATTACTTGATGCATCGTCTCTCATTCAAAAATCATCTTATTCACTATTTCTTGATATTATACTATATAGTAACATCGAATGGAAACATTCAATGAAACGCTTTCCTGAGCAACTTATGGCACTCAGATAAGAAACTCAACTGAGATTACTTCCAAGGAATTTACTCAACAATGAGTCAGGTTGCCTACTTATAGTTGGAGCAAAACCGAAACGAGCTCGCAAGTGCCTGAACACAAGCAAACAGACGACCCAGATTTTTGTATCAGGTTTCTCAGGCCCTCTCTATCTCAGACTATAGAAGACTTCAAATAATAATCGAAAATATTCTCATGATTTTGCTGTACATTTTTAAATTTTCAATTAAGTAACTTACTCATGTGGCGTAGTTAAGAAGCATAACAAAATCACTCTCAGAACTAAAAAGACATCTTACCTGAAACAAAAAAAACATAGGTTTTGAGACACATTTTCAGCTAAAATATTAGGAAATTTTCGTATATTATAACTCAAAAGAGAGGATGTTATTCGACAAAGAAACGTTCACAGGGTTGTTACAGGATACCGGTTTTAAAATTCCAGGTAATTTCTCCAAGATTTCAACAGATGAAAATTTAATATTTTTCCCCCTGTTTTCATACCTTAAACTTAAACAAGCTTCTCCTAACGAAGGGGTTACTTACTGATTAATTAAAAAAATTGATAGTGGCGGCGCTCAATTTCGAAAAAATGAATCTGAAAAATTAGGTTGTCTTCAGTCTCCTGATAAAAATATTTTGTCTGTACCGATGGCAACTCTGAACGAATTATAATTTTCCTTAAAAAATGTTCCACGACACCTTTCATGAAATTTTACATCCCTAACTAATACTAAATGAACAACAAATGTTTGAACCAATCCACAACAAGTGCATAAGCATCTTTTTGAGGATTGATTGTGGGTGAGATGAGGGGGGTGATGGTTAGAAACTAATGTCTCATCTCCGGATGCGTTGATACGTACGACCTTCTAGCATTGGGGCGACAGATTTGCCGCGGCCGGTTTGGTCGACGTAGACTACCAAGAATTCCCTGGGACCATTAATCTGGCCTCTGCGACACTCGGGGCCCCTCTCAATCCCCTTCCCACGCCTTCTAGGCCCCGTCAGGCCCCATCTCAAGCCGCCAACTGCCCTCCTCTCCTCTCCTTCGCAGGTAGATATATTCCGACCTAACCTGATCCGAAGAAGCCAACGGCATTGTCCGAAGACGGTAATAGACCCACCTTTAAGTGGGATCTCCACCGACAGCAGTATTACCTAGTTATGTTGGTCGCCAAGGAGAGCTTCAGAGAGAGGAAATACGCCCAGAGCGCGTTTGAATAAAAAAGACAGAAGCTTACAAAATGCCACAAGAGCTCGAAAAATCCTTATAATTTTAGCAAGTTACGCTGATTTTTTTCTGCCCACCTGTTTGGTTCAAGCTATCTAGAATGCGAGAATACTTCTCCTGAGAATGATGGATGCGATATCGGTGGCGCTTCCAAATAACAGATAGCAGACGATCTTCCAGAAGGTGCTCTTGTGATGAAAGACTAGATCAGAAATCACTGGAGCATTAGGTCTAAAAGATCATCATCAGCGGCTGAGACATGTCTTGTAAAAGAACAACTTAAGTCTCTTGGAGAACCCCTTGATTTTGTGTAAGCAAGGTTGACAGTTGATGACTTATTACCAAACGAGGTAAATCAAGAGCAGAAAGTTTGGAGAGAGATTCTAATTTTCAAGTTCAAAGCCTCTATAATACGAAGAATTTTCAGGGATATCCAGCACTCCACTGGAAAATACTGTTACCACAGTTTCTTTTTCAAAGGGGTAAGCTGTTTTCAAGGATCGTGGTCAGAGGCGAACGTATACGCACTTAGGCATCGCACATAGACTTTTATCTTTACTATATAGCCTTGCACATACACAGTGAATTTATGCCTGTGTAGGTTCGTTACTAGTCGCAGAGTGAGTTCTCAGCCTCCTCAACATGAGCCTCCTGTTATTTCTCTCTCTTTCCTTACCTCTCCATACATTTCTTACTCTTTCTTGTACATGCACTGACTCTCTCTTTCCAATCGTATCTCTTTCTCTCTCTATCTCTCAGGCGACAATACGAGTGCGAGAGAGTTGGATCGAGTTGGAACAGAGTCGGAAAGCTCAAGGCACGGTCGTGCCTCGAGGTTAGGCTCCAAGTTCTCTTCTTCCTTCTCCTTTTCTCCTTTTATCTTCTCCTTGGGCAAGAAGGAACGCATGAACATGTATTCGTATGAAGGGAACGGAACGAAGGAACAAACGGTGAGTAAATGCTCTCTCTGGGGGTCAATGTACAGGCGCACGGCGTGACCGAAATCACACACACGCTCGTTGCAACCCGCTCGACTGTGACTTCTCCTCGATCGTCTTTATTTGGCCTCTAATTGTTCCTCGACGATGATGGCGGAATGCCCACCGACTCCTGGACGAATCATCGTCGAAAGTTCGAGTACGATGCAGCTACAATTGCGGCATCGAAGCATACGCTTTTCACCATCCTTTTACACTTGTATTTTTTCAGAATCAGTTCCTTCAATCTCGATACCAGTGATTTTGACTGATAGGAAGAAGAGTTCAATTAAAGGCCGGTATTCTTGTGGTAAATTAACGAGGAGACTTCTAAAAGCTGTGTTAACTCGTTGTCATTAGTTTCCCTGAGAAATATATTAGACAC
>JAUESI010000029.1:13438140-13462939 GCA_032275145.1 Synergus laeviventris
TAAGATTCCTTAAAATTGCTTTTTTGTCAGAAAAGGAACTAGTTAAGTAATCAAATATTGTAAATAATGAATCCAGAATAGTTTTTTAATCTTGATGGGGTATTGGCCAGTTTTTCGTACATGGGCTATTTTCCAGTGAGAGCGTGACACGCCTTGTGGGGTCCTTTCCAGTTATCCAGATCAGGACCACACCAGAACTAGGGAAAACTGGCCAGGACCCCATTAGGACCCTATCAAAATTTCTGCACGAATTATTTTCCCACGATTTTAATCAGTGAAAAATCACTGAAATTTTCAGTATTATAGTGACGATTACTGATAATTTCAGTAACGTTGCACAGATTCTCAGTAAATTTTCACTGAAAATCAGTGAACTGATTAAATTTTAGAGAGTTCTAATTAATGAGAAAAATCCGCAATATGGTACAGCTGGAGTAGAAATTTTAAACCATTATACTTAGACAAAGAACATTGCTCTTATATCAGGAAACTTTGACAAGACACATAAAGAGGTGGAAGAGGAAGAAAAAGGGAAGGTGCAGGCGGGGCCAGGGAATATGAACTCGTAGAGGCATACATATATTTATCGGCGATAAGATACTGGCCCGCCGTTGTGCCATTTAATATGTAGCTCGAAATTAATCATTAATGTATACTGTTTTTCAAAAAATCTCAGTAATGTTAAATAAATAAAAAATTAACCCAAAATACTCTCGAACTTTGTCTAAAAATAATAAATTTTTTACATATAAGATGATTAAAAAAACAATTGAAAAAAAAAAACGATTGTAATATCATTTTCCCGTGGAAGGCGCACAGAACCAAAAATAGTAACGTTACATATTCCGAAAATTTACGTCATGTAATTCAATTTGTAAGCCGAAACCCGATTAAATTAAAATTGAAACGGATATCCGCATGACAATAACAAAAAAAGGATCCGTGAGCCCAGTAATTATTGATATCTGCTCGCTTCGAAATCACAGACTCGACTATGCGTTTTTTCTCATCGCGTTCTCATCCACGTTTCACTAATATTTTCCTTCATTATTAAAGTATCAATTCTGTATCACAGTATCACACGTTCCCTCAAGTAGATACAAACAAACGTGCTCTGAATGTTAATGTGTATTACAAATAGACGCAAATTATTCCAGAAATCCCTCAGCAATTTTTGGGAAATAATACGAAGATCTTTTTGGAAAACTTAAATTAAAATATGAGCATAATTTAAATTCATAAATAATTCCACGATTATTTTTAATAATTTGGAGACCCTGCCTAACAGAATCTACAACTCCGAATACATCATAATTTTGTGGTTTTTTTGGACACCAATAAAAATTTGTTGGCTCCTTTACATTTTTCAAAAATCAATTTTGCTGTGGAGTCATTCCAACATCTTAAATAACAAGGTAAATAAAAATAAATCTTTTTTTTAATCCAAAAACAACCCTTAAGTTGCAACATCAACCCCTCATTACAGAAATTCTATATTTCCAAATTTGAGGTAACACGGTATTTTTGGGCTTTTAAATTCGGCAAAATTAAACTCTCCAAAAACATCCCTTACGTTCTAAACTCAACCCTCTTTGACCACGCAAATATGACTTTACTAAAAAATTATTTTTTCCAACTTTTTGCTTTTTTTTTGCCTCTGATTTTTGGGCTCCTCAAAAATACCAACTCTGATTTTTTGGCTTCATCCCTTCACGCCAAAAAATATCCCATTGGAAAGTCTTCAAAGCTCGTATTTTTGAGGAGTCAAAAAGGAGTGACAGTCATATCTGCGGGGCAACAGGGGGGTGGATTTTGGCATGAAGGGATGGGGTCAAAAAATCAGAGTTGATATTTTTGAGGAGTCCAAAAATCAGAGACAGTCATATCTGCGGGGCAACAGAGGGTTGAGTTTGGAATAAGGGTTGTTTTTGGAGAGTTAAATTTTGCGGAATTCAAGAGCCTAAAATTAAGATGTATAGGGTAATCCGAAATTCGTTTGTGGATGTGTTGGCTTAATGTATGGTACATCCTAAGAATAACCCGACGTCGTGTAATTTTTGTTAAGGAACAAGATCGGGCACCGTCTTGAAGTCGCGTGGCCCATTCATCTCTTCCGCGAGGAGGGAAACAAGAAGTGTAAAACTGGGTAGCCAAAGAAGAAAGAATCGGGGTTGCTGGTAATTTTGTAACCTCTTCCTCCCCTAGGATGCATCACTCCTCGTCTCTCCAGTTCCTATTCGCTCTCTCTTTAACAACTACCACTACCTTGACGAACAAACCACGTCATCCCCTTTAACCGGCGGATTGAATTTTTCCCCGACGTGGAGAGCTCCTAGCACAGAGTGCGCACGACTCCGACAATCCCGTCCCACACCACCCCCATAGCCACCCTAACCACCCTTACCATCCTCACCATCCACCCCCAACTACCATCGCCCTCCTCTCTCCCATTTTCCCTCCTCCCATTCTACTCTCCCAGGACAATAGTTTCACCCTCGTCGACGGGGTTGCCCGTAGCAACTCCCGGTTGCGACGGAAGCTCGTCGACCTCGGCGAAGCGATGGAATTGTCATCTGAGTTGCCAGAGAAAAAAAGGCGGGAAAAAAAAGAGAGTAAAAAGACAAGAAAAAGAGAATGAGAGAAAGTCAGGGGTGGAAAAGTGAGAGAGGACGACAGGGTTGAAGAGGGTGAGATAGAGAGCAAGAGAGAGAGAGATAAAGAGAGAGATAGAGAGAGAGGATGTGGCGGGGTAATGTACGAGCGAACGGCCGGGAATTTCGCGTATCTTCCGCGCGGTCTCCGGGTTTAATCCTCCAGGGTTGGTACCGGTCTACTGCCAGGAGATCCTGTGGGATTTATTCGGGAATCTCGGCTCCGAACAGGTGGAGGATCTGCTACCTTTATAGGTTAATGCTCTGTAGTCAGAGTAGAATAATAACAGTTATAATTATGAAAGCGATAATTAAATGGAAGATGATAATCACTGTTCAAAAATAGGAAGCAATCAGCTAAAAAAGGAGACTGTTGAGATAAAGCATGGTATCACATCAGCTTTGTAAAAATCCCCTGAGTGATACTGACTTGACCTAGTAGGACATATCTTGAGCGTGACCAGGAATATTCAACCATGCATCAGAAGAGACAATAATAGATCAAGAAGTGTTCCCGATGCTTTTACTCATCTCGTCTCTAAATTTGCATAATGTGTACTCAGGTCTGGAAGAAAGTAGAATCAGAGACACTGGCGTTCATCTTCGGATCATCAGAATATATTCCAGTAATAACTACTATATAGTCTGATTAGCAGATTCAGATGCCGACTAACCGAATTTCTACAGAACCAATTTCTTGGTTTACCTTACACTCATATGTCAGGCGTCAAATGAGGCCGAAGTTGACCTATAACCTTGATGTTTACCATCATGAGATAACTGAGAAGGAGAGAAGAAGTACATGTGTCGCGTCTGGACTTACGAGGAGCGTGGGTCGCGGGTCTGACAGGCGCCACGACGAAGCTAACCTATCCATTTTTCTCATTTGAAATACCTCGTATACAGTGAGCGTCCTACGTACAGGAAAACCAGAGCAAAGAGAAAAAAGGAGTTGGAGAGTGAGAAAGAGAGAGCTGGCGTCGCTGAGCCTGCAAGTAGGTAAAGCGAATCACAGGATGCGATAGTTTCTCAAGTCTCAACCCGATCTCGCGCTTCTCGATCCTTCTTTCTTGATTCTTGCTTGCACTTCTCTTCGGAAGAGCGGAATATCGTTGAGAGGTCGAGAAAACCGTGGAGGTGCCGAAGGTTGCGGTGACCAGCGGAGGTATCAAGAGGAGAGGGAGCTGCAGGACAATACCTTTGCCGCTGACTCAGTTTATGGCTGATCATTCGACCCTGGCTCTCTCCGCATTTACATCCACTGGCGCGTTTTGATGCCTGTGTACCACATACCAGATTCACGTGCACGTCTTTCTATTTACGTTACATCTCTCCCACTCCTCGTTTATAGACATTTGTACATAGTCATGGCCGATACGTGTTTCTGCACTCGAATTCATCTCATCATACCAGAATCTGTGCTCATGAATCTACAGAAAGCAACAAACCTTCTGCGTTTCCCTCTAATCGTCCCGAAATTTTCATGAGGGTCTAATGAGACTCCAGAAAGTTTCCCCCAGTTCTAATGTGGCTCCTAACTCGGAAAACTAGCTTATTTATACATAAACCTACATAAAACTAAATAAACATACATAAAATAGCAAACGTTCCTGTATCTTCTTCTTCTGTTTCTTTCGATCAAATTAGCTCATGACGGGCGCAAAATTAAAGTTATGTTTATGAATGGTATTGGGGGGCGATGCAGTCATAACTTTCCTCATATATGTGCCTCTATACAGCAAGTTCATCCCACGCCATGCTTGCGCGGAATCGTCGAGACGCGTCAGTGATTTATCGAACTGTCGATTACAGGCGATTTATGAATGAAACGATATGCTGAAGTTTTGGTGTACTGCTGCGGTGTAACCGCAGATCATAAATCAATGCAGTAATAAGTGAATTGTCTGAATGCATTCGATGAAAGACTTGCATATTTATTATGTCGAGGTGTCACGATTATATCACCAGGTCACTCGTTACCTCTTTTTTTTTCTCTTCTCATGCAGATGAGCAATTGATTTTGCAGCGTTAAAAAAGTTTATAAATTTCCGATACTTTGTAGCTACAGGTGTCTCATAATTTTACAAATGTCTGTCTCAGAACATGAATTAGCCGATTTTGAGATAAAATTACAACACATAAAATTACTAATTCTAATGTATAATTACATATGTGTGACATAAAATGCTGAAATTATGTTTTAGGTTTTAAAAATTTATGTTACGGAGAGATAAAATTGCGGCTATGAAAAATATGGAAAATATTTTTCACTAATATACTTTTGGTATTTTGTTGAACACCCGTGCAAAAATTGCTCCACTGAGTCCTATTTAAATTATATATATTATTTATAATTAGGCATTTATTGGGCAACGATATAATCGAAGAGTTTTCCACGTCAAGCCCAAACATCGGGTAAAAATAAAGAATTTCCAAAAATTTTTATTTTCAATTTAGTTAAAAATCTTGTACCTTTAAGACTTTTTTGGAATAAATTAAAATCATTTGAAATCTCTTGAAATCCTTTGACATTTTTTGGTATCATTAAAAATCCCTTAAATTTCGACAATCTCAACAGATTTAAAAGATTTTTTAGAAGACTTATAGAAGAAATTAAAAAACATTTTAAGTTAGTTCCAAATATTTCAACGATATTCGAGATATTTAAAGAGAATTCAAAATATTTCACATGACTTCTGTGGATTTCAATAAATCTCAAAAGTTTTCAAGAGATTTAATAGATTTTAATGAATCTAAAACTATTTTTTATGTTTTGAAATTACTTGAGAATCTTGCGTCTTTCAAATTTTTGAAATCTCTTCAAAATCCCAAAAATCTCTTGAAATCCTTTAAGATGTTTTGAAATTTTTTAAATCTTGTGCAAACTTTCAGGAGTTCTTTTAAACCCCATTAGAATTCTTGAAAATCGGTTAAAATACTTTAAAATATACTTTACAAAATTTTTAAATTACTTCAAATTCATCTGATTTTTTCTAAAATTATATAAAAATTTTTTAACACGTCTTAAAATCTATTGAAATCTCTCAAAATTTCTTACAATCACTTAGAATCTCTTGAAATAATTTTAAATTCCCTAGAATCACTTGAAATCTCTTGAAATCTCCCTAAATTCCTCAAAATCACTGCAAATTTTTTGAAAATATTTTAAAACCTTAAAATTCCCCTGAAAATCTCTAAACATTCCTCAAAACCAGTATTAAATTTTTTTAAATCGCTTTAAATTCCTTAAAATCAATTGGCAGCTCTGATCTGCATTTTCAAGTTCAGGCAGCGAATAAAAATCCAACTAATGGATGAAAAGAGATTGAGGCTTTAGATTTCGGAATTGCGAGAATCTATTTTTGGTTTAATACTACGTCGTTTTTCAATTTAGATTTTTTTAAAATTAACTAGTTAAGTAATATTACAAATTTCAATGTCAATTAGGAGTATCTTTTATTAGGAAAAAGTGTCCAGTCTAGTCTAGTCGTCTTGTGAAAAATGAGATTAGTAAAAGGAAAGACAATTTTGAATGTAACAACTATTTTGTCATAATATCTAACAATTCTAGTATACATGTATGCATATTTGTTAGAATTGTTAGAAATTATTGCAAAATAGACGTTGCAAACAAAATTTTCTTTCCTGTGAGAGAATTTTTTGTCACATGTCACTGATGGAGCTTTATGTAGAATAACAGAAATTTCTAAACCTAACAGAATTGATAATTGATAAATGATTAACGCACTTTGGACACGCGCACCTGTATTTTCGAAAAGAAATTAATTTTCTAGAATTTCCCATTTCACAAACATTTGTCAGTTTACTACAAATTGTAAATTTCCCCCTTCGAGTAATAGTCCTGAGGTGCTTGCACTCGTTTAAAAGTAGGGCTGCCAACATTTCTGGAGTTTTCAATTGAAAACCGACAATTTAAAACTTTAGAAATGTTGGCAGTCCTACTTTTACGCTTCTTTCGAGACTTATCTTATCCTATGTTATAACTCTTTTCATGATTTACTCCCGTTAAGCCTGCGTTAAGCGCACCGTGTAAAAAGGCTCAATCCCAAAGTTCTGTCATTCAACACGTTCAGTGATTAGTTTTTACTACTTTATTGGAAGTTACCATGAGAGTAATTCTCGGTGATATTTTTTTTTTACACTGAATCTTTCAGATAGTACATCCAAGCTCTCTTCGAACGCGAATGCATATCTCTGTTCATTTGCAAAATAAATCTCTTTTTAAAAACTCACAATTTATTTCGGAATTACTTGCACCGGATTAGGTTTCGGTGTAAGGCGCCTACACAAAGGTGCACACTTTTCCGCAATTTAAGCAATTAACCACGAAGATGCTTCTGAAACCGTTGTATTTTGAACAGCGAATTACGAAACAAATATCAAAATTAGCAGTTGTTGAAACTCGATTACAAACTTTTCCATGAATATAATTTAATTTTGCGACCTCGACGTCCGCGTTTGGTTCTTCCCTCAATATCTGATTTCAGAGACTCGCGAGCATCCATCGGCAGCGATATCTATTTTCGCAAACGAATTTGTCGCCAGGAACCCTGTGCACATATCCCCTATATGTATTTACGTAATATATTAATGTAGTACAGCAGGTACGTCTAATATGAGGTGTGTGAGGGTGGGAATAGGACGTTGTCGGCGGGTCTGCGCACACGAAAAGACACAACAGAAACTGACTTTGGTGTTCATCAGCTTGCACACAAGCACTGTGGCAAACGTACATACGCCCCCACACATCTACAGGTGCATTTATCCGTGGTCTGCCACTCGACAGTGTTTCTCATACTGGCTCGAGGCATCTTACCATATCCCCACTATCAAGTCTTCCATAAACTCGAATCAAGATTTAAACGATATATGCTAATACCGGGTTTAGTATGCGCCACAGTGGCCCTGTATTATGAAGATTTTCAATTTTACGTGTTTGCGAGATGAATAAATATTTACTGCCCGCACGAGCCCCACAGTTAACCTTGTCGAGAGTAACATATATCTCATTATGACGAAGGTTTTGCTAATACTGTTAACACCTTTTTACGTATGATTAGCTTCTTTTATTCTCTTCTTTTTTATCCTGAATGCACTTCGAAAACTAAATCCAGATAGAAATATTTCCGAGAATATTAGGTATATTAGATCTGTACTAGGTATTGTCTTAGAAGTTGGTGCTTCACAATATTTCGGAGTGGCAAACAATAACTCGATATCAGCGTTGGATCTTAAGGTCGACAGTGGTCGCAACGTCAGCACTGGCACTGCGCCCAGAGAAATAATTCGCTCCACGTTGCCAACTTGAGTGTTTTCAGAAAGTTTGCTTGCGATAATGCAAGGTTGGTGATCTTAGTTTGCTTGCTCACGAGAGCATTGTGCCACTGCTGACAAGGAGACGTTAATGAATCAACCCAAAACATTTAGTCCCAAAGTGTAACTAAATTCGCGTTTAGGCTCTGTACTCGGAATTTAGAGTCCAGTGAGAAGAAAATTATATTTATAGAGTAAAGAGTTGTATCAATGGATAGATATTGAATGGAAGTTTTTATAAGTTCAGCAATCCCTGTGCAGACATTTTAGTGGGGTCCTGGCCAGTTTACCCTCGTTCCAACGTGGTCCTCACCTGGAAAACTGAAAAGGACCCGATAAGGAGTATCACGCACTCACTATGGTAAATACCCCATCAGGATTAAGAAACTATTCTGGGTTCATTATTTGCAACTATTATAAAAAGGAGGTATTAATCATATCGAAACAAAAGGTTTTCAGGAATTTTTCAAGAATTTCAAAATAAGGGATATTGTATGACATGAACAAAATTTAAAAGATATTCAAAATATTGCAAGTGATTTTAAGGAATTTAAGGGGATTTCAAGAAATTTCACAAGATTTTACAGATATCAAGATTTAAAGTGAATTTAAGGAACCTTACAAGAATTTCAAAACAATTCAGGGGAGTTTCAAGGGTTTAAAGTAATTTAAAAATTTGGTTTAGTTTTTCAATGGATTTTAAACGTCATTAATCTATTTCAAAGGTTTTTTGAAAGATATCAAGATTCCAAGTGATTCTAAGGAATTTAAGAGGATTTCTTGTGATTTGAATTAATGCAAAGCGATTTTTAAATAGATTTCAAGTGATTCTAAAGAGTTTTTAATGAATTTGAAAAAAAATCAAAATAGTTTCAGGATTTTCAATTATTTAAAAATATATGTAAATATTGTCAGGCATTTTAAATAATAATAACTAATTTTGAAGTATTTTAAAAGAATTATCAAGAGATTTGAAGTGATTATAAGAAATTTCAAAATATCAAAAAAAGTTTCAAGGTTTCGAAGTAATTTGAAAACTAAAAAGGTTTTTGATTCTGTAAAATATCTTAGATCCCTTAAAATCTACTGAAATTTGTCGAAATCCTTTGAAAGTATTTGAAATATTTTGAAATCTCTTTAATTTCCAGTTATTAAAAATTATAAAAAAATATAATCATAATTTGATTTGTCCATAATTTTTAATAATTAGAGATTTAACTGATTTTAAATGTCTGTTTTATTGCATTATTGTAAGGTGGGAATGTCAGTGTACATAAGATTGGTGTTAACGAGATATATTTAAATATTTGAATTGAAAGTAGAAATCCCTACCAGGGCCTCGTCAGGACCCCATTCTAACTAGGTTTAAATGGGTTAATTTCAGCACGGGTCATTGAGTGATGTTGTTTTAGCAACAGTATGTTAAACATGATACTGATTTTTTATCCACATCAATGACGTTTTGGAGAGATGTTGGCAGACCGCCTGTTGCATGGTGATGCTTACCAGCCCCCAGGCATCACACGTTAGGCTTGTCTGTTCTTGGGCTGCTCCCGCTCACGAAGATCCACTTAAGTCGCGTACACACTGAGCTATACGTGCTTTCATGACCCAGAGCCCTTAGGCTACC
The DNA here is from genome assembly GCA_032275145.1 of Synergus laeviventris. Lineage (NCBI taxonomy): Eukaryota > Metazoa > Arthropoda > Insecta > Hymenoptera > Cynipidae > Synergus > Synergus laeviventris. The sequence continues at coordinate 13,447,756 of JAUESI010000029.1, forward strand.
CATCTCTGACATCGGGTTTTCCCATCAAACAATGACACCGAGGTTAATTGCTTAAATGATGATAAGACCTGAAGAGTCCCTTCATGAAACTTGAAAACTCCCTTTCAAAATATTCAAAGTAACAAGAAAAAGTCGAAATAAGATACAGATGAGAAGATAAATTCAAATTCAGAGATCCTAAGTCACAAAAACTGAAGAACGAAGCTTAAAAACCTACATCAATCTTCGCAGTCAGGCGATAACAATCTTGCTAGAATCTGACGACAGCAGTATAGCAACTGAACTGATTGCCCCTTAGATCAAATGTGACACAAACAGCGAACTTATTTTCATTTGGCAAAAGCCGTGCTTCGGTTTGACAGATCCTCGTGTTGTTCGAGCAACCGAAAGGATTAGCTGTGAATATTTCGTAAGGATATGCATACCAACAACGAAACAGCACACTATCATATTATGTCACAACCTCTAAATCCTCGGTAGCTTCGTATTATAGTCATGTATTATTATACATGGTGCCCATAAATTGATGGACGCGACTAATCCAGTCGAATATTTTGACATTCGATATCCTATATGTATGGTACATTATAGGTGGAGGTATGTTATTCTGTCTGAACACTATTGTCATTTTGAGATTTAAATTATATCATAGTTTAGGTTTCATTTAGGGCTAATTTAGGCTCTTATTGCAAAATTTTGGGGTCCTACAATTGTGTGAAGAGAAAAAATAGGTTCTATAGACTTGTTCATCTATTTTTTATAACGTTCAGGCTGGTTCAGGTGACATAAAGATTTATGTTAATAAAAGAAAAGAAGTGAATTAATCGGACCACTTCTGGTTTTGGATAATTTAGGAGCCCTAAATGAGCCTAAAATTCTGGTAGGGAAAATGAATTGGTGGTATTATTTTTTTGAAAAATTGTTTAAACAATGGTTGCTCAAACCATTTTTTTTGTCCCTGGCATTTCGAGAGCACTAAATGAGTCTCAAATTATTTGGGGGAACAAATTTGATTTTAATTACTTAATGTTAAGCTAGCACAAACGCAATTTTTTCCAAAAAAATGTGGAGCCCTAAATTATGGTCCAAAAATACATGGCAAACATTTTTTTATGCTGGAGGGCAAAAATTCCCCCAATTTGATTCGAAATCCGAAAATTTCCCATTTAAACTGCATGGGGAAAAATGACATTTTCGATTTTTTGGAATATTTTTCAGGATTTGGCAAAATGTTACAGGAAAGTATAGAGGATTGTTAAAACTATCCAACGACGAATTTCGTGTATCAGATATATGGGTTTAACGCCTCTAACCCACCCCCCACGGTACTTTGAAAACTACCCTTAAATCTAAAAATATCAGTTTTTCATGAAATCGACCCTTTTGAGCACTTTATTCTTATGGTTTGCCTTCTTAAAAATGATTTTTATTGGTCTATAATGAAATATTTATCAACATGGGTTAATTAATTTTCACTCATTTAAATAAATAGCAGTTGTTTAAACAATTTTCTTTTTTATTTCAGAATTATGTCAACAATTACTTATCTTCTTAATAGGAACAATGAACATACCATATTTTAAAACTTTTTGGAGCGCATTTGCAAAATATTTATCTTTAGAAATATCTTCGAAACTTTCAGGTATACTTGGAGCTATATATTTTTAGAAGAGATCTTTGCAAAACAATTATTGTTTGAGCCTTAAAAATATCATTTATTACTGAGTTTTTATCAAATTTTGTACAAAGAAGATCGCAGTAGAAAAGATGAATTTCCAAATTTGTGGAAAAAATTTATTTAAGCAAATGTAATTTATTTGAATGATTGCAAATATATTAATCAATGTTGATAAATATACCCCTACTATCTAAACTTGAATCAGTGAAAAATCACTGAACTTTTCAGTAGTTTAATGACGATTACTGCAATTTAAATGACTTTTCACTGAATAAAATCTTGAAAAGAGAGTCACTGAAAATCAGTTAAGTTCCACTGATTCAATTTTAGAGAGTAAATCAATAGTAATAGTTTTTAGATCAAAACAATTAGTTAAACAAATACTATGTTGATAAATATTCCACTAGACTAAGAGAAATAATTTTTAGTAAGAAAAACCGAGAATAAGTTTCTCAAAAGAGTTGATTTCATAAAAAATGGACAATTTTGGATTTGGATAGTTCTCAATAAACCTCTACTCTCCAAACTTGAATCAGTGAAAAATCAGTGAAATTTTACTGATTTTTAGTGACTCTCTCCTCATGATTTTAATCAGTAAAAATCTACTCGAAATCAGTGAAAAGTCACTGAAATTTTCAGTAGTTTACTGACGATTACTAAAAGTTTCAGTGACTTAGAAATTCATTGAACTTCCACTGATTCAATTTTAGAGGGTATACCTACTTTCTCGTAATATTTTCCCAAATCAAAATAAGAATAAATAAAAAAAATAGGGAATATCTTTTTTCTAATTTCGAATCAAATTGGGAGGATCGTTGCATCCAAGAAATCATTTTGGACCACTCTAATCTAAATATTAAAAGTAATACAGAACACAGAGAAAAATGTTGGTTTCATCTCCTGTAAAAATATGAATTGAAGAATTTTTTACAGGGTCCTCATATTTACAAATTATTCACCAACCGCAGAAATGATGTGCTCTCAACAAATTTCTGAACAAATGAAACTTTTGAAGTTCATCTTTGTTGCAAACAAGCAAGCGGGTCTTTGTTTTGTCGCGACCAACTTCAACTTATCTTTTTTTTTTTCACAGTGTGCCAATCGCGTAAAGGATGGCAACGACGCGCGCTTATATTTTCTCTACCACCGAGTACATCCAAGGTGAGTATGACGCCACATATACACACCAGAAATAACGTATGTATGCATGCATGTACGGAAAAAGTAGATGTGTACCAATACGCTCGCGTGCATAATGTGATATAAACACAGGTACGCATCTTCGTTTTTATGTGTACAGAGATGATCCGCTGGAGGGTGTGGGTGAAGCTGGTATGAGGCTGGAGCGCGAGGTGAGGAAGGGGGGTGGGGGAGATTGGAACGAGAACTGACAGAGACAGAGAGTGAAAAGTTCCAGAGAAAGTATTGACCAGCGAGCAATGAACTAACATGGAATCTATTGGCGACGAATCGGCTTGACCCCAGAAAAACGGTACGAAAGCCATGAGCCAAGATATTCCACCTAGGTGCAAAGATTTCCCTACAAAATATATATCAACTTCTTATGTGCGTGTAAAAATTATCTGCCTTCGAGTAATTACGTCTCGGTTACGTCAGTAAGTCAGTTATGACCTGATGATGTCCTTCAAGATAGAAAGACAAATAATTGAAATCGTGATCCACTTTAAGGCCCAGAGCAATCGTCAACATTATTACATTTGTAAAAAAATAAACTGACAATAAATTAAAAACTCACTACGTATGCAATTTCAAGAAACATTGCGTGAACAATATCTCTCTAGAAAACGATTTTTTTACTGCAAGATTTCCTTTGAAGACGAAACTGAAATTTAATTAAATGCTTTGCGTGATTTTGGAATTATGATCCAAACGAGAAAGAACTATAAAATATGAGAACTTCTGGGATCTGGGACATACGCGTGCTTTGCATATATTAAAAAGCATTTTTAATTATTTTCATTTTTTTTTTTTTTGGACTCTGGTTGTGGGAGGGTCTCACCGGCCATACAATCTTCCATCGCTGGACGCTGTGGTCCTTTGCAATGGTAAAAGCGAAGCGAACGTACAAACGTACAAACAGGACAAACCGGAGTATGCGAAGAAGTGGGGGGAGGGAGAGAGGGAGGGAGGAAAAGAGAAAGAGAGAAAATTAAAAAAAAAAACAAAAAAAAGAACAGAAGAGGACTCACGACAGGACAACAGTTGCTCAACCTGCGACTCTCTGCAGTTATACGAGAGAGGACAATAATATTCCAGGTGTGTGACTCGAGTCGCGCCTTGCGGACCAAGTTTCGACCCCGTTTACATCGGGATCGAGCCCTCCTAAGCTTCGTCTCCGCCTAGTGGCTTCCGAGAAGAACTCATCTACATCTACGGTAGAGAGAGAAGGAAAGAAAGAAAAAAAAGAGAAAGAAAAAAAAAAGAAAGAAGAAAAAAGATAAGAAGCGGTGCGAGAGGGCGGGAAGGAGCAGGGAGAAACCGGACGAATTTTTATTATATTCCACACCGGTCAAGTTGTGACTATACCCTGCACAGGAGTAAATAAGATGTGGGTCCTCATCTGACTCTTTCACTGATTTGTTTTAAAGCAATGCTGACAGACAGGAAAAGAACAGGCTTTACTGTATTACACGTCTTCAAACAATTTTAGGTCATTTTAATAACGGCACATTTTTTGTACTAAAATCGCGGTCATATCCCGATCTTAACGGATCTCTTCAGTATCTCTTTGATACTTATATAGTCAATAAGTTTACCGTCTTTATATGTGCACATTGCTTGGAATATCCCACCGCAGATCTTGGTCACGTTATATTTGGATTTAAGGAAAAGATGATCTTTCAATTTCTGCTTTTATGTATAACCAAAGGGTGGAAGATGAAGCATCAGTTGTCGGTCGTAAAGGAACCGAGGACAAGGGTGTGTTGGTGAAGATGGAAAGGTTTAAGGAAAAGAAGAGGCAAATGGGGTTGTCTCTAAGATATGCTGATTAAATCCTTCCCAGTACATATCCGGCTTTGCCATCGACCCAGTATTAAATAGTAAAGAGCCACCGCACCCCCATCCACTATAATTCTTCACTTCCTTTTCCGGTTCAAAAATACGTTTCCTCAAATCTAAACACCAGGGAAAGGAAATGTAGAGCTTGAATATAACCCAGCTAAAACTCTATTCTAATCAAAACGTTCTCACCATCTTTTAATTCTATTCGGCTTCTTGTTAATCGTGAAAAAAAAGGTCAATGAATTTGCACAGACAATGGTTCAGACTTCAGTCAAGTCATCCACAATTTCAGAGATATACTTTTTTTTCACTTCCTTTAAATTCGCGAAGCGGAATTCCATAACGATTTTAATGTACCGTGAACGCACCCTTGAAATCGATGCTCTCGAGCCAAAAAGCAAGATATTCCGGGTTGATCTCGTGGGAGGAGTCTGCTCGAAGGACAAAGATCTCGTCTTTTGTCGAAAAACATGTAAATTTATTCGTTCGCGACGTCCGTCCAATGGCAGAAGGTCAATTCGTCGGCGACAGGTGAGCATATAGTCAACTATACTATATATGTATAGATATATCAAAAATATGTACTGGACTGACTACAAATGGAATTCAAGGAGGTGATTTACTGGCTTAATTTCGAGGTTGTGTAGTCACCTAACGATGACCCTGACTTTAACAGGTCCATGACAAGCCTATCTGATATTATACACGTGTAGTTATGATCAAGACTGCTTAAATTACATAATATTTCATTCCTTCTTCAAATTAATCAACAAAAAAGTCCAGATAGTCAAACTGACTATCTGGAAGGTCAAATATAGGGGTCAAGCCTGGAACAGACTTCTAAAAGAGTCAACCTGTATATCCCAAAAAATTACTTTTAGAAGGGAAGATTAAATTGTTATTAAAAACTATGTTCAAATTGAATATCCAGATATTTTAATACGCACTAACTGGAGAATTCAACAATATACGATACACAAGATCGCTACCGTCTTTTATGCAAAAGATGTGAATATATAGAAATACCGAGTACTCAAATCGTGGGCGTGAAGGTACTCGCACATTCTGGTGTAGATAAAACATGCGAGGGCGAGTCTCTTAATTACTTTCGTGATAATTTATCCTCGAGGAGTTTTGCTTGACAACAAAATAATTTGGAAAATTGAAGTCGAAGAAATATTTTAAAAAATTACCGATTTAATTAGAATTAATTAATGTAATGCGCACATTTTTACTCCAGTCTTAAAAGGACTGATTTCACGCGACGCGATTATTTTTTTTCATTTTCAGTTAACAAAAAAATTCAAGAAGAATTCAGTGAATATAGTTATAGGAGTATATCTGTGATTGATTTATTATTAAAAGATTAACAGCAAGATTTCGGAAGTTATAAATTGAACTCTTCACACGCGGTCAAGGTCGCATGTGGAAGGGAGTTAATTTAATTACGGCTAATTAAGCGGCAATTAACCGAGTGGCATCGCGGTGCACCCGACTACAACGTATACGGAATCATCCGTTCCTCCAGCCGTCAGTCTATCTAATGAATTAACAAGGATCGTTGACAACCCTACTGTCAGAGTGTCAATCAGTCTTGAGATCGGGTAGAGTAAAACCCATGGGGTTGATATCTCGATTTTGTATAGAAGATTTTCAAAACTTTCAAATAATTTCAAGGGTTTAAATAATATTTAAATTTGAGTACAATGGAAATAACATGCATAAGAAAGCCGAATTTAAGGACGTTTGGGGATTTGCGAAAAAAAAATAGACATGGGTAAACACGTAGTCCCGTGTGGAACAAATCACGGGTGAAAATTTTGGTAGTCTACCGTGAAGTCACGACATTAAGGGGCGAGCGTTGCCGTAATTAATGATTCACAAGGTGTGCTTGGAGTAGAGTAGAGGACGAACGACAAAAAGTCGACCACTTCGCGGCGGCGGCATGCCTGCCATCTCTCCGGGGATGGAATACGGATAAGTAGTTTCGGAACTAAAGGTATCCACACAACAAAACTGCAAACTGCTTTAATTGCCTCCATCCGATTTACTTTTCATTTTCCTAATGATTTTCAAGTGCAAATTGTTTTGATGATTTTAATAAACATACACTCAGAGAAAACATTAAGTTGATTCAGCAAAACAGTTTGATCAACCTAGTTTGTTTGTTGCAAATAACATATTTGTCAACCCAACTAAACATTTGGTTCTTTTATAAAATATTTTAAAATATATTATATAATATATATATTAAAATATTTTTATGATATTTAAACAATTTTATGGAATTTTAAGATATTTTTAAGAATTATATAACGAATTAAGGGAATGTTTTAAGGGAATTTAAAAGATTATCGGGGAATTTAAAAAAGTTTCATGAGATTTTTAGGTGTTTTTAAAAGAAAATATTTTGCGCAATTTTAAGAGATCTAAATTTTTTTTTATTGGAATTTTAAGGTATTTCTAATAATTTTGAGAAATTTCATGAGATTTCTAATAAGAATTTTAACCAATTTTTTAAGGAACTTTCGGTGATTTTAATGTTCCTAATGGAATTTAAAGCGATTTAAAAATATTATTATAACTTTTAAGATATTTTGCGAAATTTTATAACTTTTAAATATATTTCATTGAATAGCCTTTCTAATTCATTTAGTAATAGTTATCAATTTTCAGTGACTCTCTTTTCAAGATTTTATTCAGTGAAAATCCAATGAGAATCAGTAGATTTTTACTGATTAAAATCGTGAGAAGAGAGTCACTGAAAATCAGTAAAATTTCACTGATTCAAGATTAGAGAGTAGAGGTTTCTTGAGAACTATCCAAATCCAAAACTGTCATTTTTTCATGAAATCAACCCTTTTGAGAACTCTATTCTCGGTTTTCCTTACTAAAAATTAATTGTCATGGTCTAGTGAAATATTAATCAACATAATATTTGTTTAAATAATTTTTTTTGTTCTAAAAACTATTCCTATTGATTTACTCTCTAAATTCTCACTGAGAATCAGTGGAATTTAACAGGGAATCAGTGAAATTTCACTGATTTTTTACTGACTGAAGTTTAGAGAGAATACGAGAACTTTTGCAACTTCTTAAGTACATAGTTATAAATTTCGGATGAAACTGAATGAAACGATGCAAACCTAACTTCTGAAGTAGTAAGAATCTTGTAAAAATCCAGTCGTTAACTTTTAATCAGTTCCCGAACTTCAAAACTACAATTACCTGAAAAGTGCCAAAGAAATTACCTCAAGTATTTAACCTTTTCTATCTTCAGATTTTATAAAGACTTTTAAATCAATTTGATTGAGAAATTCATTGTGAGGTCACCCTAAAGGGCCAAGCGAGACGAGGAAGCAGCGGGCTAACTGCGGACTCGCGCGAAAACCAATTCGTCAGGGTGTCGCCCTTTACGATCTCGATCACGATATCTTTCTCATTTGCTACGCGGAAATCGATTTTGTGCTCGTGCGATTTCTGCTTCGTGTCGCTGAATCGGATCGTGATATGGATACTTGAAGCACTTTAATGATCACGTGGATCGTGACCTGTCAAACAAATTATACTTTGATCAATCTAATTTATTTTATGACGCTCATAATCTTATTTTAAGAAGCAGTCAATCTCTCTCCCAGTCACGTCAAGAGTTGTATGGTACTCTCTCAATCTGAATTACGAAGATTTTCCCTAAGTAAATTAGTAGCCTTAAATTTAACTATTGATAAATAATTTTCAGTTATTCTTATTTAATGGAATTTTATTAACGGATATTAATAATTATAATGAAGTAACAACAGGGCGTAAAATGAAAAAATGTAGTGTTATAAAATTTACTTATATGTATTTTTTTATGAAAAAGCTCCAAATTAATACTGTGCAAATTTTAACTAAAAATGAGCATAAAAAGAGTAATTATTAGATCAAAAGTTAAAGATTTATTTTGAAAGTGTGAATACTCGCTAAAATTGAATTAGTGGAAGTTCACTGATTTTCAGTGACTCTATTATCAAGATTTTATTCAGTGAAAATTCCCTGAAATTTTCAGTAACCGTCACTAAGAAAAGAGTCAGTGAGATTAATCAATGGAGTTTGACTAGAAATCAGCGAAATTTAACTAATTTTTCCTATTTGAAATTATTTCCAATCATTTTACGAGATTTCAGACGATTATTTTAAACGATTTGACAAGAGCTCAAAAGATTTCAAGATATTTTAAGGAATTCATCTATCGATAAAAAGTTCCGAAAGCACATCCAAAAGACTTAAACATTATTTGGTTGAAAAGTTGAGTTTAAAACTGTTTTTTTAAATAAATAAATTTAATATTTTCAACTTACACTGAAGGCCTAACTCGATAATATTTTTAACATCAATACCACTCTTTAGATATATCGATATTTAATATACCAATATTTTCTTTTGAATGTCCCTTCACAGCTAAGAAAAGATTTCTTGGAGGAGATACAAAAAGTATGCAATCGAAAATTTAAAACAATTAGAGCCCTGATTAACAATTGTTTCGTCGAATTTTTAAGAGGTTTCTAGTAATTTTAAGAAATTTTATTCAGCAATATAGTTCCAACTAAAAATAACAATATATCGATTGCAAGTTTCTTTCATACAGAATTATTTTCAATGCAAATGGATCAATATTTTAAAACTATTTCTAGTTTAAAATACAACCAATGAAAAAATTTCATAAAATTTTTAGGAAATTTAAAGATTTTGACAAATTTTTAAGATATGTCAACGAACGATATAAAAAGATTCCAATAACTTTTAAAAGACTGTGAAATTTTAAGGGATCTAAAAATTTTCAAGATATTTCATTAAATATTGTCACTAATTCATTTACATTATCCTTGTTACTAATAGAATTAGTAACAATTAGTAAGTTCTCATGTAACTCTTTTCTCACGATTTTAATCAGTGAAAAATCCACTGGAAATCAATGAAAAGTCACTGATTCAAGTTTAGACAGTAATTTATAGTAAAAAAGGCTTCGTACCATTTGAATTAGTAAGAAACTATTAATTATTAAAATTTAACTATGTAATTCAGATGTAGACAATAGACGAAGTGATAAGCTCTAATTCCATAATTATTACGCAAAAAACACTAAAAAACAACAATCTAAAAACTTCTGATCAGTTGGACCAGATCAAGATCCAAGTCAACAAGAATCTTTCAACGAGTTAAAAACCTAAAAACAGGCCACCATAACGGTAGCACAAAAAGTTGAAAAAAAAAAATGTCTGATCAAGCGTGCGACAGAGGGCAATCGCTCAACCGATTTTAGTAGAATCCTAAAACTCTCGCCACGTGCTGGCTAATCGAGCGAGACGGAAAGAAGTGAATCGAAAGATAGTGAGAGAGAAAGATGGGTGAAAAAAAGTAGTAGCTTGAAAAGCGGTCTCTCGATAAAACTCAACTCGACGACAACCAGCTAAAAGCGCAGGGCGGAATATGAATAATAATCCGTGATTAATAGAGCGCTAAGCCTGCCGTCAACTTACAGCGTGTATGAATGGTCTCGAGAACTATTAAGCGCCATGACTACTCGTGTATACATACATTATCCTTAGGAAAATATGCGAGTACGGGTATTATTACATTGGCAGCTAACAACATGCACTCCACTTGTATTTGTAGAATCTTATAATGACAAATAGACACAATCTATCAACTAATATACCTACCAAGAGTCAAATGCAGAATGAACCAATTGATTAATTGTTTCTTTAAATTTAGGAACGAAATGTTATCCGTGTGAACTGGACCCTCACTTTCAAAATTTTGATTTTTTTTTAGAGTTCTGACATCCTTTTGTATAATTCTACAGTTCCTGATGACTTTTAGAAATAGTTCCGGCGAAGAAATACTCTAAAAATTGGTTTTATTTTAAATTGGAGGCTGAGTTGACGTTCTGCCGCACTTTTCAAAAAATTAAGTTCTTTCTAGAGTCCTGGGTGGATTTAGCATGGTTCTAAGGTTCCTGATACTTTTTAAAAATAGTTTCCAAAAATTTGACTCACGAACAAATTTTCAAAAAATAGAGCCAGTTCTATAACAAAATAAGTTAGAAAAACTTGAAAACTAGTAAGTTACACAATTTAGAAAATCCAAAAATTTTAGAGACATTTTGTATTTTTGTCTAAAATACTTGAAATTCCATATTTCCCACGGGTCAAGAGGACAGTTGTTTCGGATGAAAGCCTTCGCCTTTTCCTTTTATTTTTTTTATTTACAACTTGGAGAGGAAATTCTCTACAGGGCTGATCCTTTCGGGACTCTCCTTAAATTTATTTCCCTTCTTTTTTTTTCCTTCCTTAATCCTCAAAAATATTCTGACCTAGTCGCACAAAAAATTCTCACTTGAATTCAGTCACATAGGATGTCACATGAATCCACTCAACACCAAAAATTTCAGAGAAATTTTTCGGTAAACTCAAAATCAAAAAACCTTCAGCACTTTGCATTAGTTAATATTATATATATTTCAAAATTTTTGGGTATGATTAAAGTGTTGTAGGTTTTTAGATTTTGAGTTTATGGAAAGACATTTTTGTAGGTATATAACTATTCTAATGGATTTTTGGATTTTCAAAATTGTGCAACTTTCGAGTTTTCAAGTTTTTCGAACTTATTTTGTTGTAGAACTCTAGAACTCTTTTGGAACTACTGGAATATATATATATGAAAAAATATATTTTCTAACTCTAGAACTATGCTAAATCTACCCAGAAACCTAAAAAGAGTTTTATTTTTCGAAGAGTTGATGTTCTTAGAGCAAAAATTGATTTGATAGAATTTAAAAAGAATTCAAGAGGTTTAAAAAATTTCTATGTCATTTTACTATTTTCTTACCACTCTATACTATAGACGGAAGCAATAAGCAAATGGTTGGAACCAAATTTGCTCTTATGATAATTAAAGTTTTTAGGAAGACAGAAAAAAAGATGTTTTAAATTAAGAAAATTAAGAAAATTGGTGTCAATCAAGGACTGTTTTTTTGTGTAATATTATGGAATTAACATTAAACATTACAAATATTTTTAAATCTTTTGAATTCCATAGGAATTTTTATATAAATATTTTGAAATCTCTTTAAATCTTCGAAATATAGGAAATTTCTGAGTAAAAGTCAACCTCTCAAGTTAAGAAAGCAAAAGCTTCATCTTGAATTCGCAAAAGCCATCCTCGATGATTCTTGTATATGTACAAGATGTGTACGCAAACAAGAAGTAGCTGAGCTACCTGCTTCTTCCACAGGTGGTCGGGTCACGAACGGACCCCACCACTCGCGAGTGCTACTTGACCCTTGCGTTTGGTTAGATAAAGGAGTAAGTTAGATGAGTTTTTTTCGAAAAAAGGAAGTTACAGATACATGAGAACAATCAACAAACGCGATATTTTCTTGTTTCTTGAAAACAATAAAGAAAATTTTGTTTTTTTGAAAAGAATACAACGGACAAAAATATTCTAAAAACCAAGGGCCCAGCTGGGCATACTATGGATACTATTATTTTCCATAATTTTTATTTTACCGAAATTGTATGACCGAATAATAATTTGATATAATTTTTACCTGTTTTCACTTTTCCGAATTACTATTTTGCATAATTTAAGTTTTTCCGAATGATTACTTGTCGAAAAAACAAAAAGTAGAAGAGTAATACTGAAATTTGAAAATGATATCAAATTATTATTCGGAAATATGAAAATTAGGTAAATTAAAATTCTGCTAGCTAATTGTTAGTCCTGGAAGCCTAAATTTCATGAACTCGGAAGTGCTTAAAAGCTCGTTAAGACACCCTATGAATACGACGACATTAGCTTGGATGATCAACAGAAAAACCTTAAAAAATTCGTTTACAAGAGCAAAAAAAATGTACTTGAACTAACAAAAGTATTTTGTCATGACATAATAATAATATAAGACAACTATGAAAGACGATTGCTCTCTTTTTCAATGTATCTTGGATACCAAAGTTGAACGACTTATTTCTATGGAGAAACATCACGACATTCACGCAACTATAATTGTCCTGACCCAATTTCCCTATCTTCGAGATAGTAGTTATCTAAGAAGAAATAATACTCATCGCGCATACGAAGAATATACACCAACGCGTCATGAACTAAATATTTTCTCATTTTTGCGACCTGAAAAAATCTCCTCATAAGCATCTCCTGAATCATTAAATTATGATTAATTATTAATATCAAAAGCTATTAATAGATCTTTTCATAATAAATATCCTCGCAATATATTGTTTGCATATCACGAATGACGAAACGTCCCTCCTAGTCAGAATATTGACGCCCAGATGAAAATTTAGCCACTGCAATCGATTAATCTAGCGAGCATTCAGAATTAAACAAATTCTCTTTATCTCTTGAATAATGAAAATACTTTCATTTTTAATTAGACGCTCATTCTACAATTAAACGATGATTAGATTTTGAAGGTGAATAGATACAAGTAATGTAGATTTGATTCAGAAAACCCTTTCAGACTGGTTCGAGGGTGTTCGAGGTACGAAACAAGTTGCTCGGTTGCGTCGTCCGTGGAAGGCTGAAGGTACTGCGGTTGCCATGGTAACCCACCACCTCCACTACCACAGCCCGATGTAATTATTTGAAAAACGCCCGCCGCAGCACCATCCCCCTAACCCATCCTCCACCCCCTGGGGTAGTTGTGGTGGTACAGAGCGATTCAAAAGTCGCCAGCATATTTCGAAAAGGGTCTGACTCTTTCATAATTGAAAAATTTGTTACAATACCCCAAAAAAGTACCTGGATATATTTTCATGGTCAAATCACAAAATATACCATGGCCTATTTAGATATCAGCCATTTTGTGCTTTTTTTCAAATTTTGGATTTTTGAAAATAAGGATTACCCTAATATGTAGCCAATATAAGCTTGCAGCTTTTAATTAGCAACTACACTCAAAAAAAAGTTTGTATATAATAAGAATATATTTAGTTTTACAGAAAAACTTGCAATGGATTTTCTTACATTCTTCGAACTCATATATGAATTACTACTTTACAAATGAAAAGTAGATGAATTTTAAATGAATTTTTTCCATTGCGAAGGTAAACTCTTAAACAAATAAAATATTCTTGTCGCAGAGTGTACCAACCCCGCAACAGTGGTACCAACTACATCAACCCCGACCTACTATATATTTACCTTCCTGAATATGCGTATTAAACTATTCAGTGATGAACATAACGCGAATATCATCGTATGGGTCAGGGACCAGCTAAAATATAAATAATCTATGAACTTCTTACAGCACCTCCTTACTTTTTTTCATTCTGACTGAATAATTGAATCTTTGTGTGCCAATTTGGGTCAACCACAACAGAGTATAAAGATTAACGCATACCAATCAGCTATTAGCTTCTCATAAATTGCTTGCATTTTTTAAAAAGAAAATTTCGCTTCTTATATTAAAAATTCTGCAAAGCGTGTCCCTAGTAACATGAGTGATAAACTGACATTCTTCAAAATTGACCATAAACGTCTTTTCCACGTGGTTTCGTCGTGTCTTGGACAACGCGTGAGGCAGTGGGGATAGAGTCTAGTAGGAAGCTGAAGAGTAAGAGGGATTTAAGAAGGGGGAGGGGGTTGTGGCGATACTCACTTGTTGCTTGCTCGACTAATTGCCAAGTAATTGGCCCCGTACCCCCGGCCGTATAAAGTTTGCTTCATTGTCTTTAATAACGTCATGACCTGCGCTAATGGCCCTTCTCAGGAGAAGTTCACGTTTTCGAAAGATACTGTCGCTCGTCACGATCGCGAAGCGACTGCTACAAAAAGAGCGAGGAAATTCGCCCCAATCGAAGATTCAAGTTTACTTCGATACGAATCATAAGTTATCGAGTTATAAAACGCAGAAATATGTGGTGCTAAGGATTATTATGTCATCAAATTAAACTGATCCGACAAAAACCTCAGGATTAAACAAACCATAAGAAAAGGGTGTTATATAATCTTATATCAAGAGCTGTCCACATTATACATAACACAATACATAATGTGTAATTTATATGAAGAGGAAGTAAAAACTCTGTCACGAGAGCTGCACAACAAAGTCTCGAGCCTGATTTCAATCTAGCTAATTATTTTGAGTATCATCCGTCATTCTGGGCAATTATCTTGCGTCGCTCTATTCCCCACATGTCCTTTCAGGGTATGCCATGACCCAGAGAAGTCCCAAGAGTGGGTGTGAAGACAAAGAAAAGTGAAAACTCGAGATGCCAAAAAAAAAAGGACAAAGCGAAAGAGGCAGAGTAGTATAAAGTTTTTACTGGCGAGTTGCCCATCGTGTGTGTACTAAACAGTCCCATTGTGGCAATTAGCTCTTGCTTGCGAGCGGAATTATCAGAACAAGAATGTGGTTCATTATCAAATAGTTGAAACTATTTTAATTTTCGAAATTTTTCGCGCGCATGCGTCAAGAAT
>JAUESI010000029.1:13464646-13474934 GCA_032275145.1 Synergus laeviventris
TTGCGAAATTGAACAAAAAAAGTAGTATTTTAAATTGGATATTGAATAAATTTTCAATCTATGAAAGTGTCGTTTACAAATTTTATTTTACATCAGGACCTTTCAGACACGATATGTTGCGAAAGAGTACAGAGTTTCGTCAGAAAGTACGTGAACGATGAAATGAGACACGTTTACGACAAACTTCGCTGAGAAGTTAGCCGACAAGACGGCATGCACTGCACGGTGTACACTGTACACACTTACCTGTCTGATTTTCTTTAAAGCCAATTCCCGCGGCTGAAAAGCGCCTATTGGGTTGGATTGTAAAGCGCGCATATACTCATTATTAACGATGCGTAAATCAAATGTCTACCGATAGCAAGTAAAAATGCTTTAGACGAACATTTCGCGACAAAATGGTGCTCATTTCTCGCAGAATTTACCAGGAATTTTGCTTCTAAATTTTCAAATTTTCTAGAAAATATACTTCAGTTAATCCTTAATTTGTTAAATATTCAGCTTAAATCGGTTTATCAAGTTATTAATTTAATGACCAACAAATTGGAAGTCTCTTTCACTCTGTGAAGACTTCAGGAGAATTCAAGTGCCTTCAGGTGAATTCAAGTGACTTCGGGAGAATTCAGGAGATTTAAGTGCTAGTGTAAATCTGATACAACTATTTTTTTTTTTGAAAAAATAAAAGTTGTAGAAAAAAACCCGTGTTATTTAAATTTGCTCATATGGTAAATAACACATGCCCTTAATGAACATATCCTCATCTGGACACAAGGGCCTCGCGCTCGATATTTGATTTAAAAATTATTTGAACCTCGCGTTCCACGCTCGGTTCGGTTCACCGTAAATAAGATTTAAATGAATCGTTCAAAGATGATTAAAAGAATTATCTTGGTGATTTACTGTTGGTACTATAAAAAAAATGTTTAACAGCACGTTGTGTGGCTCAAAAATGAAATAAAAAATATTCCAAAATCATTTTTCATACCTAGGAAATAAATTATGTCTCCCATCAAAAAAATATTCAAAGGTAAATTTAAAGGTCTTCGAAAAAGCAACAATTTGAAATTTGAAACTTGAATCAGTGAATTTCACTGATTCCCAGCTAAACTCCACTGATTTTCAATTCTTTTTAATATTGCAAATGTTATAATAAGTCTGATAATTTTTAATCTAAAGAAGTCATAAGGATAAATTGGTCGACTTTCTGAGTACTAAGTACTGATACAAATATCCGTACATATAATTTGTAAATTTAAAGAAAAAGTGGTCTCAAAAATGTTCAAAATGCTCTAACTTATTGAATTTTTAATAAAAATGTCTGGCTAAAAAACTTGACCTTCATTGAGGACAGTAAAAGATTGTAACAAAGTATATCAAACAAATATAGGTCAATTCTTTCGAAAGTTATCGTGCTACTAAAAATTCTCTGATGAAAAGGAGTCGGTTCTATAATAAAGATTTATTTGTTATGAAGAGCGAGCGCATTTCCGTTCTGCGTTTGAACCAATAAGGGTGACGTACACTAAGAAAAATAGTTCGTGAAACTTCACCGAACTCAGTTGAGTAAACTGGGGACATAGAGACATTTTGGTGAACTTTCACTTACAGTTCAGTAAAACGCCTATCGCTGAGAGCTAAGATTTGGAACTCTTTTATTAATAATTAATTTTTGATAAATATTTTAATTATTACAAATTTTAAATCTGTAGTATATGTCAAAAAAAAATATCTCAAATAAAAACAAAGTTTGCGACGTAAACTACATTTAAAAAAAAGTAATTTGTATAAGTTTAAATTAAGATTTTGTTTATATTTTTAAATTTGGTTGCGCTCTTCATATATGAGATTATACTCTACACTATTAAAGTTTACCGAACTGCCATGTATTTTATAACATTCGGTTTGTCACTGATTATTACAAAAATGTGAAACAATCTTCAACTTGCCCTTATATCCCAACTTTGTTCAAAAGTTCAGTAAAGTTTACCAAACACATTTTCTCCGTGTAAGTGAGAAACGTGGAAAACTGTAGTGGTCGAAGCTCAAAAATAACGGGAATAAATGAAAGAAAAAGGAAAAGGCGATGAAAGAAGGACGAAAAGATGAAAGGACTAAGGTAGATGAGCGAGAAATAAGAGAAAAGATGGGAGGGAGGCAAACGCGCCGCGCCGGCTAGACGGCATCGTAAACTTTCCCGAAGAACTTTTGAATTTTAGTAAGGAGCGCACGGTTTGCTCGTCTCGGTCCTATAAATTAGATGTCCCCATCCTCCCACGAAAGGTTTATTTCTCTCCGAGGTTCCTTGCCCGATTAGCGATCCGTGATAATATCTAGCGCGCAAAAGAATTTCCGAAGTAAAGCTACTACCGGTTACAGGAAGAAACGTTTGATGTCGCTACTGTGCAAGAGAGCTGGTTTGTGTCCTCGCTAAATAAAAGTAGACTTCAGAAAATCAAAATAAGGTAAGCGAGATGAAGCCAATAGATCGGAAAACAAGCTTATCCTTTTCACCTACTGAAGAATGAAAACTTAATTTATTTTCAGCAGACAGAGGCAGCGAAAGTTCAAGTTGAACAACAAACTTCCAATGAACTTTCATAATGAGAGCTAAAATTTCAAACAGAAATTTCATCCAAATCAATCGAAGCAATTTGAGTCAATCGAGAAAATAATCCTGGTCTTTAAGTCGAACTTTATTTTCTCTATAAACTTAGGGGATGATTTTTGGGGTGAACCTAAAGGGTTAAGTGTATGAAACTATTTTGGGTTTCTTTTTACATTTAATAAACCCATTTAAAGAACAAAATTTTAGACCCCGACGTTAGGGGAATTGCAATGATTATTTTTTGTACTTAGGGGATGATCCTAGTTTAGTTGACGTAAACGTTTGAAACTTTAAGTTCATGAATTTTAATTCATATTTAATTTTTCGACACGCGTTGAATTATAAAATTGGCCTCTCTCTAATCTCGGGTCTTTTTTAAATAGAGATAAGAAGATACGTATAACAGGGTGCAGTCTGATTATTAAAAAGAATCCAACAGGGAAAAGTAGTTTCACGTCTCACTTATTCAGATTTCTCCTTGCAAGTCTACAGGATCCTGCGTTAGTCAGTGGTGCTATGTTGAAGGGTGGTCGAAGTCAGGGGACAACGGAGGTAGAAAGGGCAGGAGGATGGAAAAGGAAGGAAGGAGTCAGGCTAGGGTAAGAGGGGATAATTCCACGGTTAAATATCGGTAAAAATCAATACTATCTCTTTCCTCAGCGCACAGCCACCACCGGTTAATAATGCAAGCAGAGAAATTATAGGGGAGACGTTCTCAGTGCTTAAAAATTAATTTTACACTGTCTGAGATCAAACTCTGCATAAGTGAGCAAAAATATGGCAAAAATCTATCCTATATCTTGTAGGGCTCTTTTCTTCTAAATTCTATCAATCCAGAAGTTTAAAACAAAAATAAACGCTTCGTAATATTTCGTAAAAGTATTTGCAAAGTTTAACAAGTTTGAATTTCCATAAGAAATTTGAATTTCGCGCCGTATTTAGAACTAACGTTGGCTATAAGTGACATAATTCTGGCGCGAAATTTAAACTGCACGATTTTATTTCTTCGTTTGTAACATTAGGCGTAATAGATTTTTCACATAAATGCAAAGGTAGGATATGATTAGCTTGTTTTTTTAATATAGAAGGGTTTTTCAGATTGTTTAAATGATTTGATTTCATCCATGATTTTTGCTTGGGTTTGAGGGATGGCGTTTTAAAAAGCTTTGCCCCATTGCGACAAAGAAGACAGTTCGCGTGAAACTCTGGGTCACACGGTGAACTGTGACCGATTCATTGGTCTGTCTCTGGCAACCTAACCTAGTCTGCCTGATGGTGCGTGACTAGAGTGAGCGACGGGTTCAAAGACAGAGAAACGACCTTTTCGACATCGACGAACTCCGCGCACGCGCTCGCGTATCTTCATTAACAAAATTTGTACATGTCCAGGAAAAGTATATAATATTTCTCTTCGCGAGATTCAATACCTGCTATGAGCTTAGATTAAGTTAATGAAATTCGTTATCAAAACATCAAAGGAAGGAAATATCAATTTTTTTCAACGTATTTAATCCAAGATTAGATGTCAAAATGATTATACAAATGTCGCATGTTTTCAAATATTATCGCTGTGTGCGCCCTCTAGATATTTATGAATTATTCATTTCGAATTTTGGATCCTTAATCCAGGACTTAAAATAATACTTTTCGTGCCCGGATCTTTATGATTAATTGATAACTGAGATTTCTTTTTTTGTTTACTTCCCTTGTCTTTATATATTATAACAAAAAGAAAAAAGAGGAAAAAGTTTCTTCGTGACATCTTTGAAATTTCATCGAAAAATTCACAGAACTTGGAATTTTAAGGAGAAAGCTGAAGACCACGACCTGAGACAAACGGAAACGATTGGTATTTTTAAGAAACTTGACGTTGGATGCTCTACAAGTATACATGGCTGTACACACGAAAGTGTAAACGAAGGTGGTGGACGACGGAACAGAGACGACCGACCGACGAATGGGGATTCTCCTTCTCTTCCTCCAAGAAATATCCCTACTTCCGAAAGAAGGGTGTGAGGACAAAAGAGGGAGAGGAAAGTGTTTCGTGGTTCTCAATCACACCTTTTTAAAAAATTCTTTAATTTAATTATTCTCGAAATTATGGAATTTTCATTCGACGTTTTCCTGATCCTTCCATAAAAAATATTTTCAAAATATCTTGAAATATATAATATTAATATATAAAGATCTTCCAAAGATCGTCGAAAGAAGAGAAAATATAAACAAAATATTTGAGTTTCCAAGAGTAATAATAAACTTGAAAATATTCAGTAGGGGTTGTATTAATTTGTTTGTATAAAAAGAAAAATATTAAACTGAAAGCTCTGACTTGCATAATTAATAAATAATAAAACTGTGAATAAATATATGAGCAATATATATTAATTTACTACTTTTGGTGAATGAGTGAGAATCCGAGAAATTGGTATAGTATGAAAAAATATAATTTTGAGGAATTTATAATATATAGAAAATTTTTCCATGCGTAACCCATCGAAGTGCTCGTGATTATAAAAATTAAAATACGAGAAACATGAGAACCATTGCATTCCCTCCTTACCAACACGGCGTGGCTAGGAGGGTTTAGGGAGAAAGAGGGGGAGGTGGATCGCGTACAATCTCGGGCAAAATTCTTCGTAACCCTCTCTGTACAATCAGTGATAAGAATAATTTTTTTTTATTTATCAACTATTGATAAAACGTTCAGGCCAAGATTCAGACTTTAACTTCATATTAGTATTTCACTTCAGAATAAAAAATCTCCACTTATTTTGATAAATTAAGCAGAAATAGTAGCCTCTCTTCTAAAAGTACTATCCTTCGGGGTCAAATCAATTCAAATATTTGCCTCCTATTTTAATAATTACTTTTAAAATTATTTTTCACTTCGCATAGAATTCGTGCATCAAATCCTAGTTTTCGAAATAAATAATGCTTTAAGAGTTAAATCAATTTAATTAAACACTCACCCTGGGTCCATGCGATCAACGCCACCAGGTCCCATCATCGCAGGGTGTCCAGGTCCCATTGGTCCGCCCATCGGATGGCCACCAGGGCCAAAGGGACTGCCTGGAGGCATTCCATATTGAGGGCCACCGAAGGGTTGCCCCGGGGAAGGAAAGTGCGGATTTCCTCCCCCAGGAGGAGCGAAGGGGGGTCCAGACGATCCAGGTCTACTAACAAACTGGGGACCTCCTCCCGACGGAGAGCCAAACGGACTTGGCCCAGGGCCATTAAAAGGTGGTCCCGAATTGTTGGGTGGAGGTGGGAAACCTCCAGAATTAGGTGGTGGACCTGGTCCTGGAGTCGAAGATCCGCTTGGTGCTGGAGAAGCGGTGTATTGAGGTGTAGCAGATCCTGGCGGAGGCCCTTGATAAGGAGGTGCACCAGCTGGACTTCCAGCTCCGCCAGGGAAAGGGCTCGGGCCTTGGAAGCCTCCAGAATTATTTTGAGGGCCTCCTGAATTACTATAGGGACCCGGAGGAGGCCCTCCGCCTTGGCTAACGGAGTTCGGTGTGTACGGCGATGCCTCCGAGCCAGGCGGTGGGCCCTTCCAAGAGGCTGGGGTTCCTGGGTCCTCCAGCGTGGTGGTAGCAGCCAGAGGCGTATTCAGTCGGTTACAACCTATAACATAAGAGTCGTTTATTTAGAATCGTTTAATTCATTTTATTTATAATGTGTTTTAAAGATTAATTCGTAAAAAACATTGCTCATGAATAAGATAAGATATGAAAAGCCCAATAAGACAAGAGATATAAACTGTCAAATAATAAATAAGAACTTTCAAATTCAAGATAGCCTCTTATAGGAAAAAAAATGTTTTCAGTTTAATTTTAACACTGATGAACATTTAAGGAAAGTTGAAGTTTTGAAGAAAAATATTATTTTTTAAATTAAATGTATTCTTATTCGCAAAAGAGCAACACTTTAGGGATTCTTTCAATTTGAGAAACTTTTTTAATATTGTAAAATAATCTTTGTTTCTTTCCAGAAAAGCTTAGTCTTTTCTTAATTTAATACTTTACTTAAGTTTGAAATGAATGCCAAAAAAATATTGATATAAATCTTGCCTGTTTGAATTCCATAAACCTCGATAAGTTAAAAACTTTAAAACAAACGATTTTCTGTAACTCTTAGCTTACTTTAAACCATAAAATGCACAATTCAGAATCACTGACACAAATTTTTGATAGTAACCCATTACTTCTATTTAAAACAACCTGAAATTAAACTAGACTTCAACAAAAAAATAAAATTCCATTTGTAAAAATTCCCAAGAGGAAACAATCAATAATGAGAACTGACTGCAAATAATCGTCCGACGAAAGAAAACGTCAGCGAAAAATATAGGAATCTAGATTGTTTGGTATCAAATTACTATTGGAGTATAGGTTATGTCACCTTGAAACACCTAAATCTACTGGACATTAAGATAAAAGGATTTTCTAATAGCGATAAATTAAAGTCTCGAATTCTTTATATATGAGAGCAATAAACATAAATAGAATGCTAATAATTTCACAAATTGTACACCATAAGAATGAAAAATGGGTAAAATCTATTCACCATTGTTTGTCCCATTCGCCTTCATTTCGCCAGCAACGGATTCATTCCATCTTTCGGGTCACCATCCGTTATAAAAAGAGTAAACACAAATTCGCAAACTGAAGATAATTTCCCTTACAAAATCACACTTAAATCCTATCTTTGAAAATCAAATGTAGAGTGCAGGTTAGCAGTCAACCGTTGTCTTGCGAATTGAGGTTATGTACCGGCGACCTAACCTATAATCACAACGCGATTCGCGAGTCCCAGGGTCATTTAAGCACACTTGTAACCACCTTCGTTCACAATTTTCCTCCCTATTCACCAAGTACAGTCTTTCGACGTCGATCGCCATGCGAAAACGTCAATCTTTTCAACAGCAACGACTCGTCCAAAAGACGCGTTGCCGGCATTTTCGCTCGGATTTACCCACTTCCTTTCGAGTTCTCACTGTCACTGAAAAATCCACCCCCGTATTCTCATCGAAGCACAAAAACCGCACTAACATCGCACCAATTTCGTACGTTTTCTCGTCACATTGCAAAAATTTCACGACATCCTAAACACACGAGTGAATGGAGTGAGAGAGAAGCGCGGATAAACACCACTGAAGTCGACAGAACGTCCATCCATTGACGTACATACAAAAGGGGCATCCCTCAACAAAATACTCGAAACTTAATTTATTTAAATATCCCCTAAATGTTAAGTTTTAATTCAATCAATAATTAGAGAAACTTATTTCACAAATTCACACTCGACGAAAAATAATTTCTATTCAAAGAATGCATACCTTTGTTTGAATAATCCAATTATCGAATCGCACTTATCACAATAATTCCCGAAAAATGAATTTCTTTTTAAATAAATTTCCAAGAATCTTGTGACTTGAAATTAGAAATTAAATCAGCGATGTTTATATTTTCGTTAATCAGAAGCTGGGGTAATCGCAAGTGAAAGGTCGCTCATTCTGCGACAGCTCTTCTCGGAGGCGATTTAACTCCTTTTTTTTTGCTCTTTTTTTTAAAGACGATTTTCACTCACACGCGAGGGGAAGCATCACACGTATACATGTGCGCCAGGGACGTATGAATGGAGATCAGAAGCCCCATGAAGCCCAGGTGAGGTGACTGCAGGCCACACCACGTGTTCGACTCTATCCACGCCCGACTGTCAACTGGATCTCTTTCTCGGCCGGCGGCAACAATTGTTATTCCGCGTGAAGCCGCCGACGAGCGCTGCCATTTTTATCGTACTCCTAGCATGCTTCGTACCCGACGTACTCACCAAACCGCCCCTCCCTCTCGTAAACTATGCAAAACGCACCCCCGTCCAGCGGAAAACACAGCCGCGGAAAGACCCTTCGAGTACTTTTATCGCCTCCTCACTATTTTTTACCTAAAGCTCTATTCTTTTTATTAAATGTCGCGCACTATTTTGGGATACAAAAATTAATTTACTCGAGGGAATTTCATTCAGAAAACTTGATTTTTCAGAAACTCCAAAAAACGTAGCTTTTTGGAGTAAATTAATAGATCTTTTAATCTTTTGTTTAGAGAGTAGATTTACTAGATAAGCGTTTTGGAGGGATTATTGGTGTCGCCTGTTGCATGTCAGTTCGGTAAAGCGTTACTCGACGTAAATTTTCAAGTTGAAGTTGATGCGCTCAGAAATTATTCAACTCGCGGATTATCAGCTAGCGGGAAAAGTTGGAGGAGAGCACGTTCTAACCGTTCGACCACGTAACACCGTACAGTTCTGTTCTGTGCTACATTTTCTTCTTTAGGTACGGTTTGGACTGCGTCTACAATAGGACTTGTGAATTTCGTTTCGCTATCATGTTGCGCGTCTTCCTCCGTACGTTACGCGTTTTTCTGAACGTGCTGAGGAAGGACCAATCAAAGCGCAGACTCAAAGTCGATTGACCCTTCCTTACCTCAGTACGTTCGGAAAAACGCGCAACATAAGGACGAAGCGCATAAACGTGAGAACCACTATAAATTCACAAGTCTTATTATAGACGCAGCTTCATTGCTTCATTGGCTTGTGGCTTATTTGCTGCTGCCGCGCTTCCTAGCCATCGCGCAGTCTGCAATTTTTGTAAAAAGATAGGGAGGATTCCATGCCGAACTCGTAGAAATAAAATATTCCTCTCATGCATTTTTTTGAATTCATGTAACTCTATAATAGATAAAAAAAAATACTTGAGGTTCGTTTCATTTATTTCGATGGGGACGCATTTTCTTGACCCAATATTGTCTAAGATAATTATTTCTGATCATCGCTGCTATACAAAATTAGGGAGAAAAGACTTTAAAAAATTATAGTTAGCCAAAGCTGACAAATATTTATGAAAAAAAAAAAAAAAGCAAAAACTTTCAAAATAATTTCTGGAATTTGAATAATTTTCAGTGACTGGTGGGTGCCTTTGAAGTCTACAGCCCTGCACAGGAGCTGCACCCCCAACCGCAGCAGCACTGCACCTCGCCACAGTTACTGTTTTCCGTCCATTTCCGTCACTCTTGCTCATTCTGCACATTTGCTGAAAGAAAAAAGCAAGGATTCATTTTTAAGGTGTGCAATTTTTATCCAGAATTTGCAAGGCCTAATGAAGAAATTCTGGGACTTAGGAAAGCGAATTAAAGAAAGGAATGGGGTATTTTTTCGCAGAGATTTCGAGTACAGGAGCTTTTTTCTCGCGTCGTTTGAAAGACTCCCATCGCGGGGACTCAACACTCGTGACAGTGTCACCCTAAAAATCAATAAGGTTCACCTCCGGTCCTACCCACATCCCCCAGTTCACCCCAGGAACGTACTCCAGGGGGTCGGGGGTCACGACGACAACTGGCCGGGTCGTCATTCTATTAGGAGACGATGTGCCGCGAAGAGCCTCGTAACCTCGAACTTTTATCCTGATTCTTTTCAAGATCGAGTTCTGAGGGAACTATATGTTTTTCTCATGTCGCGTTACCCCCATTTTGACTGACGCTATGATTTTCCAGAAGAAAGATAAATTATCTTTCTTTCTACAACATTCATATCTGAATTACATCCCTGTTTAAAATACTGTATTGTATCCGAACCAAACAGTTTCAATTCGATTTAATCCGAAGGAAGTTTTCAATCCAAATTAATCCG
>JAUESI010000029.1:13475034-13495127 GCA_032275145.1 Synergus laeviventris
AAATCGACCCGTGTTTTGTCTCCGCTTTATAATCGATTTTATCCGAAACCTCTCTTCAATTTGAAGTAATATTAGAGTTTACTCTTAGCCGATTCTATCCGAAAGTGTATTGGTATACTTTATATCCGCCTTCTATCCGAACACTATCTTATACGATAGTGATAGAATAGCAGTGAGTTATATCCGGTCTTATCCGAAAACTTCTCGTGTTTTATGTCCGCTTTTTACTCAATCTTATTCGAAACGTATTCTTAATTGGTAGCATATCTCTGGCAAAAGTTTCGGATTGAAATTTATTCCAAAGTTTTCAGAATCAAAGAGTTTCATTCCACTATAATCCGAGGGAAGTTTTCAATATGAATCAATCCGAGGCCAATTCAAAATCAATCCGAACTTTCAATCCGAATTAATCAGACTTTATTTGGACTTTTCGGAATCATTCGGATATACCGAATTAATTCAGATTGATTCGGAATGACTGGATTAACCGCATTCATTCGGATTGATTTTGAATGTTCCTCAGATTGATTCGAATTGAAAACTTCCTTCGGATTAGAACGGAATGAAACTTTTTGGTTAGGATACAAACTACAGAATAATTTGAAAATTTTTGGAGGGATGATGTACTTCGTTCTTTTATTACATTCATTAACAAATTTAATGAACTAATTAATTTTAAACTGGCAAAAGGCTCCCTGCTAAAAGTTTCCGAAAAAATCCGGATTCCGAAATTTGCCCGAAGTTAACCGCGGGACATAATCTGGTATTTACCACCCGGATTCTATCCATTTTTGCCCGGATTGAATCGGATTCATTTAGAATTCCAGTTTTATTCCAGATAAAATCTGGAAAAAAGCGAACAAATTTCAATTCTACTTTCGATAAATATTAATTCTAGTTACATATTTCAAATAAATTCCGGACAATTGCAGATTATTGATATCGGATTAAATGTTATTTCACGGATAGAAATCGGATGAAACCGGACAAACTGCGGAAAGATTCCGTCTGAATCCTGAATTCCAAATCTGTTCGGATTAATTTATATGAAAAATCTGGAATTTTCGATATGACTCAATCTGACTTAATCAGAATTAATTCGAACTTTCAAACCGAATGATTATGATCCATCCTAATCAGTCCAAACTTTCAATCCTAATGAATCCAATCAATCCGAATGAATCTGAATGAATAAAAAAAATTCGGATTGATCGGATTTATTCGGATTAAAACTTCGTATTAATTCTGCTTAATTCTAATTGGCCGGATTCATTCGGGAAACTTTTTGGTTAGAATATAAATTTCGAATTGGTTCGGAATGAATTTCAACCCGAAACTTTGGCTAGTATGTATTATTTATTTACATATTTTCAAATTGCATAAAAAAGTACTTTGCTTCTTTATATTAAGTCAATTGAAGATTAATTAACAGTAAATAATGCGTTCTCGATTTGTCGAGAATGCAATGTTATTAGTGAGGGTCCACTATACTAATATTTATCTCTTCTGCGTCTCGATAACCCCCAATCCGGGGTCAAAGAGATCGCATTTTCCATATTTGCAAGATGCACAAATAATGCGTATTGTAACTATTGCATAAGACCCCCAATTTTATGCTCACTCGCAAAAAATTGTTCATGTTTAATTAATATTTATCGCCTACTATTTTTAATATGAATTTTTAATATATCTTCTCCTCCTTCATTAAATTTATTTAGATAGAAATTATTATAATTAATACAGTTTTAATATGAAGAAATATATTTTATATTAAATTTAACCATTTGTAGGACAAGGTATGGAATGAGAGGGTGGACAGTTTGTACACACACCCATTCCACTGACCCTGGTCGGATATGAACGATCTGGACAAGCCTGAAGTTAACGGATGCACGTGCTCTTTCAGCTGGCACTTCCCCAGTACAAATGGCCGAAGAACGTCCTGAGATGTTCGGATAACTTTCATTCATATATACAAACTTCTCAAGAAATCTCAACCTACGAAATCTGGTGCTCACTCAGTGCTGGGCTTGAACTTTGAACGAACTCGACCAATATAGAATATGACATGACCTATAGAATATAACCTATAGAATATACTGCTATGGTCAGAATATTGTAAGTTCACCTGTTTTTCGATGATCGTTTTAGCTCAATACATACATACAGCTATTCTTATAGAAGAAAAAAATTATTTTTTTACAAAAATCTGCAATTTTGGAAATTTTTTAAACTTATGAAAAAGCGTGTGTCTGACCATAGCCAAGAGGATGACAAATAATAGTTTCGCGGTACTTTTGCTTCAAGATTACCTGAAAGGTCAAAAGTCAAAAATTTAAGAATAAATGAGAAATAATAATGAACATTTTTCTCATTTATTGGGCTCATTTAAAAAGTAAATTTTTATATAATCTATCTAACTGATTATTATAATTTTATAATTATTTACCCTGCATTGTGGGGACGACTTAAAGTTGGCGCGAAAAAGTTGGACATATTTGAATATTATTTATGTAGAGAGAAGTATTATTTTTTAAATATAGGAAATAATTAATCATGAATAAGTTTCTGCCAAAATATATTAAAATTTACATTCATTTAATTTTAATTATTATTTTTCTACTGTATTTTAAATCCAAACCCTTGTAAAATGTTGAAAAATAATTTTTAGCAATACGTATATCTTCTTAAAAAAGTAGCAAAGTTGACTTCGTCCTGGGCTCATTTTAAACAGAACTTTGATAGCTCTCAACTTATAGGACCCTCTGCAATATGTACTATGAGGGAAATGACTCCGAGTGAAATACATATTCCAAATTTCGAGCTGAATTTTACGTGGAAATATACGTGCAATTCCACGAGTAACTTCAAATGGAATTCCTTAACCCACATGGAATCCTGCCACATATTCTAAATGCAAATCGTAATAAAATACAATTAATTTGAAAGAAAATAATTTAAAGGTTGTTTTCATCTCTGTTTAGAAATATTTTTCCAACGATAAAAACAACACGTGTCGCTTAGTTTTTCTTTCCCTACATGTATAAACTTGAAGAAAATCAAATGGCGGACATCTCGAAAGATTTCCTTGTGAGACTTGAGAGTAGAATAAGAAAAAAAATAGAGGGAAAATTTTTTTAAAATCTGGAGACATGTAAAACCAGCCCTCAGTGGTTCGAAACTGTTGCTCAAGTTTAAATGCTTTATGTTTATGAAATGTGTTGGGAGGTGTTGGAAGTATGTTGGAAAATATGTTATGTTGGCTGTGGTGGATCCGTGGATCGTCGAAAGAACAGATCGGGCAAAGACGCAAGGATGGCTTCAAGACGCATGTTGTTAGGAAGCATAGAGGGGATAAATGGAAAGGAGCAAGTAAGGACGCGGGGGTGTAGGGGGTGGGGGGTGTAGGTCGATACGACAAACTATTGTCTGTGGGTGAAGTTCTCGTGAGAACTGGGCGGAAGAGAACACTGTAGTGGTCACGTGATTATGTGTATCCTTGTTTGCACAAATCGCAAATACGTCCATCTCAGGTCTCTTCCAGAATTCCACCATTCCCTATACATTTCAGCAAATTTTTGTTGCTTCTACCAAAAATTTTGTTGTCTCCATCAAACAGTTTTTTCAACGTAGTTGTAAAAATAAAGATTTCTTTGATTGAAATGATGTAAGTTGCTTTGAGAAGGTTTGAAATTGTTATATGTTTTATGCAGAGGACGGAAAGGTAAAGCTAGATTACCATTTGGGATGAAAGCTCTATTTGTGGTGTGTCTCTAAATGTTTATTTAACATTTAGATTCAGCTGGGCTTATGCATGCATGCGCGTTGTCTAACAGTAAACAATACCGCACATGAGGCTATGTTTGCTGGTTGTCACGGGGGGTGGAGGGTAGAGTAGTAAACACAGATTCATCCCCTTTCTGCATCCACTATCCTCCGTCCTATTGTCGATGTTGCCAATATCACCAAACTGGATGAACCTGTATCCATATCTTTATTCCGATTTGCTCTCTTGCACAAGTGGCTGCTGATCAGCCACTCAAAGTTTCAGAAATCCAAAAAATGACTATAGAGTTTT
The DNA here is from genome assembly GCA_032275145.1 of Synergus laeviventris. Taxonomy (NCBI): domain Eukaryota; kingdom Metazoa; phylum Arthropoda; class Insecta; order Hymenoptera; family Cynipidae; genus Synergus; species Synergus laeviventris. Next base: position 13,479,113 of record JAUESI010000029.1, read on the forward strand.
ATACATTATATATAGTCATGAAGACTCTCTAAATTTATATAAATTTATATATCACAAAAGTCACTCATCTCCTCTTTTTATTGTTTCATTTGCTGTAAAAAAATGAACTTCTTATTTAATGCAGCAAAAGCGAAAAGTAAAAAATTGTTCTAGTTTTTTTGCCACATTCTACTAAAAGTGCAGTAGATGATTGACAAATTGTCATCAAAATAACTCGTCAAACCGGATCTGATCTGTTGAAACATCCTGTAGTTGAGTCAGGCAAAAAAGGCAGACTCTGCAAACGAAAAAGTGAAATGGATGAAAAAAATGAAGGAACAAGAACGATTTTGCAAGGCAAAACGCACCCGCCGAACTGGTTAAACAGGTTATCGGTTTATAGCCGCCGTAAAGCGATTTTAAATTTCGCGGCACATGTCCGTGCATTCCACGCCTGCAGTCTTCTTTCTTTCTTTTGCAGTCGTAATGCCAAGTTCACGTACCGCGATTCGCTCCCTTCCGACCAATGGAGAAATCTCTCAACTTGGATCAAATAAAAGACTTTTTTAAAAAAAAAGAAAAAGTAGATTCATCCCAAATTTAATTCTGAAATTAATGCCTTAATTTCGTTAACTTATACTTGAAGTTAAGATTTTATCAGTTATTCACATTTAACTTGTTTAACTTATTAACATTCTTGCAAAGAATGTGGATTTTTTTTTAATTGTTCAAGAAAAAGATTCAAAAATAAGTATTTTAAAATTCCTTCTTAAACAGAAGAAGGCAAACTTGGACAGTGAACTTGTGAGAACGCAATCTCTGTAATACCGCGTAATTGAAGCCCACGGTGTATCATTCCCATGAGCAATTACATCGCAATTGTAACTCTTATATATGAAAGTCGTGCAAATGAGATGCTGCTCTGTCCTTGATATGTGTAATTTAGAGAGGAAATTGTCTTATCACTGCGTAATTCTTCACAAACTTATCACTCATGTACTTTTACCAATTTCAGATATGATTATGTATTTTTGAGCTTGAAGCAGACATTTTTCTTGACTACCGAGCAAATATATTTGCAGAAAGTTTCTGTAACAGCTTTGTGTAATTAATAAGTTGTACAGTAAAAAGTTTTCGCGCGCATTTCTATAAATGAGCCAATCTTTTGGACTGATAGAATATCGTAGGTTTTAAGGTCATGAGGTAGTTACCATCAGAGTAAATTTAGTTTCGCCAATTTTACGTTCACAATAATACATAAGTAGTTTTTGTTATAACGTAAAGTTGGCGAAACTAAATTGCTCTTATGGTAAAGTATCACGTGCCCTTATTATAAAACTGTTTCTTCAATTTCCATTCATTAGAGTGATCTTCAATCCCAGATTTCTTCTTTCAGCTCTTCAGGTAGCGCAATGAAAAATGCCTATGTATAGTACATATTTTATTTTCAACTTAGGAACTGAAATGCCCATATACGTAATAAAAAATATGTATGTAGCAATAATAATAATCGGCATGAATTATTATCTTTAATACAGGAAAAGAAACACGGGTTACGCTAAAATCACGACTAAATTTCTCGTAGAAAAAAAAAAAGGAAGAAAACTCGAAAATGAGAAGAGGATAACTGGAAACGAATAAAGAATTCTTTTCATTATATCTTCATTTTTGTCATCACAAGCATCCCCCTCTGGCGCAAAAACTCTCTTGATTTCATTGGCTCTCACATTCGCTTTATTACTCACGAGCTAAAATATTTCGACATTTAAAAACAACGTTGCTTCAACAGAACAAAAAATATTACACAAAATATTACATAAAATATTCCACGTGGGATTTGCACTTTTATCAGTATAGTAATTATCGTGGAACCCTTTATCGCGTATTCGTGGGTTTCATTGAGGAAAAAAATAATCGAAAGAAAGGAAATGCGCTTAAGGCGCGATTTTGAGTTCTAGTTAAGCACTTTTTTTTATGGCACGTAACTCTTACAAGCCTTTTCTTCATGAGAAAGAAAACGTAAACTCTGTTCATATTTTCCCCACCAGCATTTTATTATTAGCTGCTGTTCGAGCTCATTGCGCAAAAACATTTTTACCTATGACATTTACGTTGTCCATCCGCGTCTCGCATATTGAAAAGAGTCATACAATCTTTTAAAAGAAATACGAAATATGGAGGAGGACGTTCATCGGAGCTATTATGTGCATTCCATTGGCATTTCGCTTCTGCAAAACTTTAAAGACACTTCGAAGGAATTTACCTTTTCGAAAATCTTACATATAATCACTCAAAAATTCGATGATCAGTTTTCAACAATGCTAGCCGTGAATACTAAATCTTTAAAGAAAAAAAGGAACATACAAAAATACGTTCAGAACAGCCGTACAAAGATTGCCACTTTCCTTAAAACAATGTTCTTAACGCTAATTCTAACATAGCAGATGCCAATGGAGAGCACATTCTTATTAAAATCAACTTTTACTGCGCTTTTTCCAGTCTCGCAAGAACTTGAATTGTTTACAATTGATTCTTGAAAGACTTTGATTTATAAATTTCAATTTTCTACCGTGGTCCGATTAGACCGTACTCGCTCGCGTACGTCTTAGGTATATATGGATAGTTTTGAATCGTCTCGTATTTATTTTTGATCAAGAACATCCTAAAACGAACATGTTCTAGTAATATGTCTAAGATTTAACATAGATATACGAGCGTCTTGCCGAAACACGGTGGCCCTCGACTCATTTAAGGACTATTTTTACTCGCCGTGTGTGACGAAGAAAACACAAACAACTGTATTAATTCTTTCTTTGAGCAAAGCTTTGTAATCGTTAGATGAATCTCTCTATAGGAGTCAAAGTTTTTAAATAGAATTATAAATTGAAACATCTGCTCCTAGAAAGAAATTAGTCTACAAAACATTTCGCCTTCCTAAATCTTTGGAACAAATGATCTGATTAAATGATCTGAATACAGAAACCGATATGATAAATCGTGCTCATGTAATTATTATAATTTTTCGTAGGAAGCAGTTCGAAGTCAGTTTCACGGAAATAAGCGCATTTGTCGTTTAACATAGTTTCTCTGTATTTTCAAACTAAAAGAAATCGCGAAATCGTACTTGAACGAAACGAAACGTTAGTACGACTCATTTTTAAAAACCCAACTAGAAAACTCGTGTACGACGATCGCGGGCCACGAGGATCGGACGGCCTGTACACATACTAAACTTAATCTTTAGAGTAATATTTAAAGATAATGCTGCAGTTAACTAGCATTTTGCTTATATGATTATGTATTTACAATATATACATCGCATTTCGCATCTATTACATCGTTTGCGTGCACTTACGAGCTGACTACAGATCGGTGTTTACGTGTGGTTTTGTGTATTGTGAAAATTGGCTAACTTACATGGTATATTAGGGTTTACGCAAGTCTCCCCCTCAAGATTTACTGTTAAACAGTTAAAATCACTATACCCAGCTATCCGTCAACCATCCTCTCGCATATACAGATTCATTAATATATTTATGTATATATCACATCGTACGTTGGAAAAAATCAGGCGGTCTAAAATTATAATTCGCTTTGAGATCCTCGAGTACTAAGGTCACTTTTTACAGAAATAAATAATTCAATAATTTAGTTTTGATTAGAGATTAAAGAGTACGAAGTTGTCCAAAAATCATCCATTTGCGTAAATATTAGTATTAAAATTTGATGCTTTACTTTAATATTAATCTTAACGTTTTTCCGCATTTTGTCTGTATCTAAAAAAAAGAGCTTTAGTTAATATCGTCCCATTGATTTAAATAATAAAAAATCACATTTTTAAGGTTATACGCTTCTCCAGAAATAATCCTTCTGCTTCGAAAGTCAACAAAGCCTGAAGATTGTGACCCAAGTAATCTAGGACTTTAAGTTTTTCTCAAAATATGCCACAGATGCATTTAAGGTTCAGCACCTTCATTTATAAATTTTCTAAAATCGTTTTTCCTACCAATCTCCTAAATGATAATCATTCGAAATCATGACTTAATTATTCTATTCAATTTTAGATGCATCTGTGGCTTGTTATCACAGGATTGCAGTAGAAAATCTAACCACACCACCTACCGAATTAGTTCTTAATTCAAAGAGAATTTCTAGTCAACCAATCATGGAAGAAACTAATAGCTGGAGGTATTATAGTAAAAAGTTAAGACAAAATCAGTCTCAGCTTGGTCAAACTGTTTTTACATTTCTTTCCGGACGGATAAATGGTGCTTTATCTATAAAAGAATTAAAAACAAAGCTTTTTAAAAAATCAGCTCTTAACTAATTTTCGAATACTTGATATTTTTAGTTTCCTTCCAGGATTGTTTGCAGACAAAAAACCTCTATTTATCGGCGAAGTAGATTTTCGTTAACAAACGAAAGAAAAACAAAAAATACATGAAATCATTCTGACAATGTTCATATTCGTTCAAACTAAATGATTCTTCTTTTCATCTTTATTTAGACACATACGACAATTTTTGTTTGATTAATATTCGTGTTTTGAATAGCCATTTACGACAGCTTTCTATGCTCCAAGTTGTAATGAACCATATTTTACCGAACTACAATTTACTTCTAGTTTTGGTTTCACCAAATTGCCAATTTTTATTTATGTAATCGAATTTATGGCACATGGCAATTCGATAAAATGGATAACAGGTGAAACTATAACACTGAGAAATAAAATCCATGGCACATGGCAGTTCAAAACATGAATTCCATTCAGACAGAAAATCTCGCAAGTGAATTCTAGTTGAGACTGAAAGAAGGAATAATCATTCGAGGACCATTCGATCTTCGACCGGTAACCCTAATTGAGATCCCATCATCTACTTGGACGTCGGAACAGTGTTTTGATGCTGTCCCGCCATCCCCAGTCTTGGTTGCGAAGAGGATGCCAGCAGTTCCTTGTAATAGGCGCTGAACTCTGGAGACAAAAATGGTGCAGATCCAGCAGCTGATAGCGGTGGAGGGAAGAATCCGTTATATAACGCCGGATAGTACACTGGGTCCAACATCGGAAGGAACTTTCCAGAGTTATTCGGCAGTTGTGCAAGGAAGGCCGCATTATTTTGCGAAATGGCAGGAACAAATCCCGAAGGAATATTCGGTACGCTGTGTCTCCTTGCTGAGTCACTTTGCTTCTGCGACATCTCCTGGATTTGGTGTCCCAACGTCGACTTATCTCCCTCACTAATCCTGCGCTGATAGTCTCTTGCTGCCTCTAGAGACTTCGTCCTATCAAGAGAACTGTGGTGATTGCTCGACCTCGAGAAGGAAGATACGTTGTTCAACTGACTTAAATTCGGAACATTTGGTATCACCGGATGCGTCGGTTTCCTGGGCGTGTAGGGTGAAACAGGTTCGCTCCTCACTGGATACTTTCCATTCACGTGCTGTCTCCTCTGGTTCGGCATTGGGCTGTTATTCCTATGAGGTGAACTCGGTAACTGAGGGGAGCTGGAATGCGATTTTTTAGGGTTGACAAGCGTGATCTCGAGGTTGTTCGAAGCCATCGTCCTACTGTCGAGCACGCTAGAGTAGTTTTGAAACTGGTCTTTCCTGGGAGACTCCAGATTTTTGTTCTTGTTGTGCGTGTTCCTCGCTTCCAGGTTAACAGGGTTAGGCCTTGGCACAACCGGGACTCGAACTATCTCCAAGCTAGGCCTGAAGAAGGTAGGCTTCTGAGTGAGATCGAGAACCCCGCCTGGTAAAGTTTCGTTCCTTGGTGGAGGTTGAACAACAGGGGGAGGTGGATACTTCGGAGTGGTGAGAATGTCTTTGGGGTTTCCATAGACCATCTTCTCGTTGTGTGCGAATATCGACCTGGACTGTGTCACTCTTGGAGGTGCCACCCTTCCGTTAGGAACTGCGGGAGTAACGAATCTGTGATTCGACGATGGTGAAGTTGCAGCGTTCGAAACAGCGGCGCTTGCATTAGCGTATAGCTGGATCAAACTCGTATTTGAATTCCCGAGGTTTATGACTCTACTGTTTAGAGCGTTACTACCGGGAGAGGTGTGGCTATTCTGACTCGTGGGTTGCTTCGTTGGAGTTTGATGCCTCGTTTGTTGATGAGAATTATGATTTTCATGGGGGGATGGAAGCATGTGCCCGATGTCAGGAGTTACAGTGACGGAGATGAGTTTCGGTATCGAGTTTGGTGTCACTGCGTGAGGTAAGGGAGAAGGTGACTTTTCCTCAGATTTGAGTGATGCAGGAGGAGTTGAATTGGGTTGAATCACAGTTGGTCGAGCGTCCACCGCCGTGACTTCCAAACCTCCTTCTCGAAGGATCTCGAGTTTTTGTCTCTTAAAACTAGGAATAATGATCTTATCCCTACTCGTGTCACTCTCGTTTTCAAGGTCTATTACTTCAGGAGATCTTGGTGGTACTATCGGTTTTTCGAGGAAAATTGGTTTCTCGTCATAGAGAGGAATGTTTTCCTTCCCCTGCGCCAAGAGTGCAGTCTGCTTCGAGTCCATCTTGATTTCTCTAATCTCCTTTTCAGGTGGAGGTGTCAGCGTTACTACCGCGGAAGCATTCGACGTTACGGCGCTTACAGGTAGATCCGGAGGTGGACTTGGAGGTGGTACTTGCTGCGATATTAACGGACTATTGAGCTGTCTTTCCAAGACACTTTGACTTCCTCCCGTGGGGGTCGTAGAAGGTGTACTACTAGGCGTAGACGAAGAAGTTGAGGAAGGAGGAGGACTTGGCAGTTGGCTGGCCTGCTGGCTGGCAGAAGGTGTGTTGGCAATTATTGTGTTAAGGGATTTTAGGCGATCTGGCTTCACCCTCACACTCCGCAACGAAGAGGTCTTGCCACTGTCCATTCTAGACTTCTCTCCAGGAAGAAGTGACTACAAGAGAAAATATTTTTGTTAGTTTATTACGTCCTGTCACATTTGTGTGAGAGTGTGAAATCGGAATGAAAGTTTAAAAAATAGGATTACCGAGGTTGAAAGAATTGACTGTAAGGAAGGTGTGACTGTAGTAGAATTGGGTGTTGCGCTTGGTGGTGTCGCTTCTCTTGGATAAACGATATCAGGTTCATCTTTGATTTCAATCGCCTCCTCTGATGAACTACTTGTTTTCGTTCTTCTCCCATGAGTTGGCCTGACTTTCGTCTCTTCGCCCTTCTGACGCCTCTCATAAGGCAACAACAACCTGAAAGTGTTTATGTAACTTTAGCACGTTTAAAAATGATTTTTTTCGTCTTTTCTAAGTCATTAAATGATATTACCTTTCATAGTGCCTTCTTGTAATCGTTGCAGCACTCGTCGACGCTGTGTTTCCGCCAATATCGTCGTAAATAGACTTCCAGAGCCGTCCAGCGCTGACGGAGTCATAACCACCCAACGTTTGTACTTTTGTATAAAAGAGGTATAGATCAACTGCAAAAAGAAATATAAATTAGTATGCAAAAAATACTTCTCTTATTTTCAAATACTTTTGTAGTAAAAGGGGAATAATGACTCACTTTGTCTATAACCCAACAAGGGCATTTTTCCTACAGGAGTTCCTCGTAAAGTCATAAACTTCTGAATATCAGTCAGAAATTTCTTCTCCTCGACGCTCGTTTTTCGTTCGCTTCGACGTACTCCAGCACATGTTGATCTACTGATGATGGAATTCGACGAGGATTTGGAAGTCGATGCAACTACAGAAGACGCAACGGAAGCTTCACTTTCATTGCTGGATTCTCCTGGAGAAACACTACGCTTTTTCCGTTTTCTTCGAGGCCTTCCTTTTAATTTTGGGGCTGAAAACATATTAAAAAATCAGAACTTGAAGTTTCTCCAACTCTAAATTGATCAAAATTATTTTAAATCAGGAGTAAACAAGAATAGTGACATTTTTAGAGACCCACCTAAGTGATTGCAGAGCAATTCGTGCGTTTCGAGATCTGGATAGTCGAATGTATCTCTACAGAAAAGGACCCTTGTGCCAGGATAAACAGTAAAACCACCTACAGCCGCTGCTACCGAAGACCAGAGCCAGGATGGTTCCGACCCTTCGAGTCTTCGAAGAAGGGCTCTGTACCTACAATATCTAGGATACGAAAGGACGACAACTTTCGTTTGTATACTGCTATCTAAGCGATTTAACGAATTGTGATTGCTTTCGAACTCCTGCTGTTGTTTGTCGACGTCTGAGAAGTCGATACCAGGATCCGTCAACACCTGAGGTTGACCCAAGTCCAGCTTGAAAGGACTGCTTTCTGGAGACGAGAGTGGGGTAGGTGGATACGAAACCTCTCTTCCCCAGGACCATTCCAAAGACGGCGCCAACCATGTTACAAGGTCATGAACTCGCACTACTACCTTCTCTGATATCGTCAGTACTTCATCCTGGAACAAAAATAATTTTTTTTAGTTACTCTATTCAATTTTTTTTTTTAATTCAATGTTTAAACAACTATTGCTAAGCAATTCATGTGGAATCAAAAAATCCAAATATTTCTTTAATTTATTAGTTTTTCTAGTCCTTAATCTAAAGTTTATTAAAAAAAAAACTTTTTTCACAAAATGGTTTTATATAATAAAAAAAGACTGCCAAGTTTCAAATTGATCAGTTTTCATGTGTCAGAAATTTCGACAGTTCAAATGAACGAAATATTTTTTCCTACTTCTATTTTATCCAGAAATATTGTTCCAATTAGAAATATCAATATTAGTCACATTCATACAAAATTATTTTCAAATTTTGATATTTTAAAACTGTTTCTAGTTTAAAATACAAACAAAATACGAAAAATCGTTCATTTGTACGTTCGGAACTTTCCAGTCATCACTTTTCGATAAATATTGACATATTGATATAATATTACTAAAAAAAACCGTCCAGATTTTTCAAATCATACATTTTTACTTTTTATTATTATTATACGAAATCCTTTCAAATTCCTATACATATCTCTTGGTATGCTTTGAAATGCTTTGAAATTCCTCAAAATCGAATCTTTTCAGAAGTATTATTTGAATATCCAAAAATGTACTCTGATAGTCTGTTCTAAGTATTGATAAAAATTGTACAAACAAAAATAGAAAAAAACGTACTTTTTCACTTAAATATGGCATAACTCCGTCAATTTTCAATTTTTTTCTATAAAAATTTAAGGTGTAACTCACGAGATATATCCCTTCAAGAAAATTAATTGGATGTGTTTATTAATTACGAACATTTTTATAAATTCTTTTTTCAATAAAAATCCGAAAAACTAAATAAAAAAATGTGTTTTTAATATCGGAAGTGTGAAACTACTACATGGATCCACAATCCATGAATTCCCTAATGCTGGAAGAAAGCGGATTGAAACCTGATCCGTTTTAATCCGTCATCCTCTGTAACTATCAGTTTTAATCCTTCTGTATCTATTTTCGTGTATTAATATCCGTTTTCATTTAAAATTCTAAGTACAACGGATAGAATATGATTGAAAATCATGAATCATTTGAATCCTTTGTGATCGTTGCACATTTGATGAAAAAGGCTTTGTCCGGGACAAATTGCAATTATTTTTTATTGCCAAAACTTGTAGTTAAATTTTTTTTCCGAATTTGAGTATATATTGGCTTTTTTTTAAGTATAGGAAACGCTTTAACCAATTCGGGTGAGACATATATATATAGGAAAGCTTGTGGGTGGGTGTTTTCATTGGGAGGTAGCGACCCTCGTGGAATGTGCTTGAACTGGAGATTGTATGACTGACTCGATCAACACATTGACACTTATCTATTGTGTTATTGTGTACACAATAGATATCCATACAACATCATAATCAGAAGATTACGTTGTACCTTGAATGAGACGTTATTTTGTGCATTTCCTGAAGGTAATTAGGTTATACGTGAGCTTATGTGTTAAAACAATTGTTGTAGACATATCATTTTGATCAGATAAAAAATTTAATATACACATACATTTATGCTGGCAATGTTAAAAAGCCAGCGCGCAGGTCCAATCAATTGATTTATTATTAACATGCGCGCGAGCTGAGGATCATGAATTCAATTTCCGCATGAAATGCTCGGATTCACTGGCTTTCTATGCAATCAATTTTTAAACGCTCTAAAAAGTATGGCCTCTCAAGCTTTTTATGAAACTTTTCTAAACGATCACTTCCAAGCTGTGTTTTATCTACCTATATCATTTTAAAACGTGAATTCTAAATCAATTTCTCTATTTTTAGAATACTCATTTGTAATTTTGATATAAAACGCATTTATATAATGGAAATTTGAATTCGGAAAAAGGACCAAGGGTGCGTATCAAAAGAGATTTTCCATTTGAAAGGAATGGCAAATCATATTGTGAAAATCGTTATGCGAAGTTTTATAGGGCTGATTGGAAAAAACTTCAATCAGAAAAGCAGAAATTGATCCATTTTACCCTATTTAAAATGGGGTTCTGACGAGGCCCTGGTCGGGATTTCTATCTTCAATAAACATATTTTTATATAATTGGGCAATTATGGGACAACGATATAATAGTAACATCTCATTAAAACCAATATTGCAGATAATGAAACAGGGCATGCTCAACATTTTCCACCCTTCATTATTTATGAAAATATAAAAGATGGTTATATGAACTTTACACAGCTTTTCATGAAAATTATTATTAAACTATATTTTATGATTGTATATTTTCATAATTTTTATTAACTATAGATTTAAATTTAAAGAGATTGCAACGGATTACAAGAGTTTTTAAGTAATCTCGAAAGTATTTTAAAAGTTTTTAAATGGTTTCATGGGATTTCAACAAATTTTACTAGATTTCAGGATATTTAACAAAATTTTAAAAATCCAAAAATATTTTTTATTATCAAAATACTTCAAAATATTGAATTGAAATCCTTTCACATTCTTTGATAACTCTGAAACTTCTTGAAAATTAATTTTTATAGTATTTTACAAATATTTTGAAATTGTTTAATATCATTAAAAACTCCTTACAATATTTACTCTAAAGAGCCTTTAAAATTCATTAATATCATTTAAAATCCCTTGAAATATTTTACAAAATTTTTCAATTACTTCAAAATCTTCAAACTATCATTTTAAAAACCCCTGAAATACTTAAAAATACTTTTAAATAATTGCATATTTGGAAACTATTTTGAATTTTCTTTTAAATTCTTTAAAAATTCCTTTAAGTCCTTAAAATCTCTTGAAATCCTTTGGCAAATCTTGATATATTCAAAATCTTGTAAAATATATTGAAATCCTTTAATATGATTTAAAACCCCTTGCACTACTTAACAAATTTATTTTAATGATTTGAAAATCTTGAAACTCGTCCAAATTCTTTTAAAATTCTTTAAAATCCCTGTTTAAACCGCTCTAATATTTTTAAACTCCCTGGAATTATTTTTAAGTTAAAAAGTTCCTTAAAACTATTTGATTCGATGTAATTGATACCTTGTTTTTATAATAGAATTTTTTTCAGAACATTAATCAGTTTTCCCTAAGTGGGGTATTTACCATTACCAGTGAGAGTGTGGGGTCCTTATCCTTTCCAGTTTTCCAGATCAGGACCACATTTATAGAACTATAAGGGAAAACTGGCCAGGACGCCATTAGGATCCCATAAAAATTTCAGCACGAAGGTTTATGAAGCTAAATTTATAAAGTTTAATTAGTAACAGATTTCACTTTAGGAAGTTGGGATGCGTTGAATATATTTTCATCTTTTAGTGCAGCCTTATCTGCAGCCCTTCATTCCTCTCGACTTTCACAGTTTTCCAATAATAGCATCACCCTCTTATTACTATATGCACCTCCCACTGGCTGGCTACTTTCTGTCCTCTCTTTTTCTTGAATTTCTCTCCCTCATCATCCTTTCTGCCCCAACCCTTTCCAGTTTCCACCTCACCCTCTGTCTGGTGTCAACCGAGAAGAACTTCATTGCTGAAATCCCTCCCTTATAATTTGCAGTCTGAAAGGTGTGAACTTATTGAATGATATTTAAGTGGAAATTCATAAAAACGATCATTACTTGCTCTCTATAAACTTGAATATTTTCTCACGATTTTAATCAGTAAAAAATCTACTAGAAATCAGTGAAAAGAGAATCACTATGAAAATCAGTGAACTTCCTCTGATTCAATTTTAGAGATTAAAGACTGCAGAGAGCAAAGTCCCTTACATTGGCTTCAATTAAATATTAATCATCAGCTCGTTCATAATCATAGAAATGAAGTTATATTTTATGAATGAACTAGGCAATTAATTCATTATTATATTAAAAACTAGGTCAAAAGTATAACACACTAATCTGGAAGTTGAAAAAATAATGCTTCACTTTTAAAAGCAATAAAATAATATTGTTGACTCTTGAATTTTATCTACTTTAAATTCCAGAATCATGCAGTTCAAGTTGAGAAGTCAATTTGATAAGCTAATCTAAAGGGAAGATTAAGGATTTAATATCATCGCGAAGGAGTACGCGTATTATGTCCTATACATATTACATATACACTCCTCCATGCTTGGATATTTTACAAGTAACCTGGATGAGCTTATGACGACCTTCCTCAACAGTATCTCAATTAACCTACTTTTTTTAAGTCTTAACAACGTTCCCTGTTTACTTTCAAAATTGGAAGGTAATTACACTTTTGTTCCTCTTCAACTTTCAGATACCATTCAAAAGTTTTATTCAGCATGTTGAAATTGTTAGAAAGCCAACGTATATGGTCTCTGTATAATAACTTCAAATTCATTATGTAATTCAAGTAAAAATACTAACAATCTTCTTTGAATATATGTTCTAAAAATAATGATAAATATACCTAAATAGAAATTTGTTTTAATTTGGAAACGAGAGCATAAAAGTAACTGAATATCGAACGGGTTCACGTTAATGGTACATGAATGGACACACGCTATCAGTTTGAAGCTTTCATAGGCTATTCATGGGGTCGTTTCGCGCACACAAATAAATTCATTGCACCTACAAGCACAAATACCTCGAAATATACAGTAAATAGGAATCAAAATGTGTTCTATTGTTGCTATGGCGATTTACTCTCACTTTAAACACATCGACAACCTTATATATATATATATATATATATATCAATTGACTATCACAAGTAAACTAGCCAAATATTACGGGTTCGTTCACAACAATGATTCGAGATCATAAATAATGATGGACGAGAGGTGTAGAGATGTATCGAGAAAAGCTAACGGTCAGAATGCAATGCCTGCTGTTTCTGCACTTATAAAAGCAGAATACGGTCAATAAATAATCCCTGTGAAGTTCCACCCCCACTATTAACATTTCGAAACATTTGTTAGAGTTCTGAGTTCCTTCAATAATTTACCCCAAAAAAAATTCAAAAACAATTTTTCTTCGCGTCATTTTGTCTTCTTCAAAGGGTTCTAGAGTTCTACAAAAAAGAAATTTAGAAAAATTGAAAATCCTAAAAATTACAGTATTTTGAAAATTATAATATCATAGAAAATTTGTCTTCAAAAGTTTCAGGAGTTCTGTTCCTTTCCCAAGGTGTTTTATCGAAAAACCCGAGACTTTAATTATTAATTAATGTATTTCATTTTAAAAAATCAACATTTCAGCAGAACTCCTGGAACTTTTGAAGAAACATTTTCTATATAGAGCTCTGTGCTAAATCTACTCAGAACTCCGAAAAAATTGAATTTTTCAAAATTGGGGTGGAGTGTGAAGTTAGCCACCCATTTTTAAAAAAGCTACATAAATAATAAAAAAATAAACAATAGGAAATAACTTATTCAGAGTTGAAACTCAGTTTTCAAAAAAAAAGATTTAAACTGTGAACCATCACGAAAATGTGTTGCACAAAGGACGTTATTGATTTCATTTTATTATACCAACGGCAGCCACACGAGAGATAATGTAATATAAAACGAGTCTAAAATAAAAGCATTAATTTTGTATTTCAGGGAAATTTAATTACAGAAAGCGTCATCATGCGAAAAGCCAGGGACTTTATTATGCCACGAATGTGATTCTATACGATTCTATGAATAAATGAAGCAAAAGCTCAAAGTAAAAGCAATGTTTATTATACAGGAAAAAATATATATATATATAATTTTGAATTCCCCCCCCCCCAGGAATTTTCATTAAAATAATTCTGAACTCGAATTCAATACGTCTCAAATCAACGTTAAACATTGAATTTCGCCTGGCAAAGAGAACACAACTGAAAAATATAAATAAAAAAATTAAAGGCCATATAAACGCGATACTGCAGTTGACATATTCGCCAAGTGTACATAATACATTCATATGAATGTGTAGAGTAGAATACGTAGCGTGTCAGACCAGAGGTGCTCATTATTATTGATTAAAACCTCTCCGAGAGAATTTCAGCTCGGATTTTATCTCACATTTCGGATTCTCTAACGCTTCGTTGCTTGATAATTATTATAGCAGAAACGAATTAATCCCTTGAAATTGTTGAACTGAATTTTCTATATTTTCATCATTAATCAATTTTCCATAAATATTAACTGATATTAAAATATGAAAAGGAAGTATATATATATATAGGCCAAATCTAAAATTATACTGCCAACTTATAAAACTTCCTTTGTATAAAATCCCCTATGGATATTTTCTGAATCATCAAATTTGTGAAGTTGAGGGAGAGAGAAAATATATTTAAATTCAACGTTTAATACGAAATTGCTCGTTGGCTGATTTTGAGAGACCCTGGACGTATAAATCATTGTTAGATTAAACCCTGGAGCATGTAGTGGATGGGGCAATAGTATGCTTTCAGGAACTATAGGGTGACCCAAAAGCAACGACCTATACATATTTCAGTAGTATTATACAAATACATATATATATTATTTTATACATAGAAAATCCTCGACCAGAATATTTCGAATAATGGAATTGCCAGATATGCTATATATGGCCATGCTAAATCAATGCAAATTGTAATAAATACTCATTCGGAAATATCGATTACTTTTTGAAGCTTCCGTCGACGAGAGGCCAATTAACATATATGTAACATGTGAATTGTAATTATAATCTGCATGGCCTAGTAAATATGCACGGCTTTCACTAAATATACTAATTTAAAGATGAAATGCATTATGCTTTACTAATTATCGAAAAATGCATAACTATTTTCATAATTATTTGGAATGTGATGAATCGTAAACATATTGCGAGTCATTAAGTTCTAAACGAAATAGAAGCCAGTCACAACTCCGATTGGTAAATATATAGTTATATACGCATTCAGTCACTTAGTTCCGAAGTTTAGAGTGATAGCAACGGAAAGCATTACTCAGACGACTGAATTAGTAATAATAAGCATCCAATTAACCGCGAACTTTTCATTCAAAGCAAATTTCCATGGGAAAATTTATTCTTGGTTATGCATCGAATTATTTTCTTCCCAATTGAAAATCACTCAGGTAAACTCATATTAAATTCATCGCTGCATGCTTTCAGAAAAATGACATAATAGTTTCTAAAAAAGGGGTAACTTTGAACATTTTTTTGCACAGTCTCTTTCAGAAATATCTTGAACAAACTGAGCCTCGCCCTGGCCTCAGATTCAAGAACTTTTAAAGCACAGCGAGTGTACACTTGAGATGCAAGCAGCAAAATAGAAACGTGACATACAGAGAGCCATGCAAACACATTTTCTCTGTTATATGAATATAACGAGTACCCGTGAGATTTTTCTCATCTTTAAAAGTGTTATCGAGTGTATCCCTTCAATTAAGTTCACTTATATATATATATATATATATATATATATATATTATAGCCCACAAATTAGTTCTATAACTTGTTATATCACGATTGTCGGCCGAACAGTCCTCATAGGGCATATTTTTTAAGCTAAAAGGGTACTTTTTTTTTATATAATGGGGTCCTGGCCAGTTTTCTAGTTCTAATGTGGTCCTGATCTGAAAAACTGGAAAGGACCCCATGTCAAGAAGCCTTAAAGGATTTCAAGAGATTT
>JAUESI010000029.1:13516818-13537007 GCA_032275145.1 Synergus laeviventris
AAGAGATGAAGAGATGAAGAGAGAGAATTCATGGTTATTATTTAAAACCAGTTGTCACTGCTACAACAGACAATATTGTTTACAATTTTTCATTAAAAGAATGTTTAATTATTCGCGAATTTTATTCTTTGTACAATAATTTCCGAATACAAAATTTAAATTAAAGAAAAAAGTAATCAGTTCACAGAGTTCTTGCATCGAAATAAAGATACGGCCGAAAAAATCTCAGAGTTGAGGCAAAGAAACGTAATCAACTGAAAATAACTTTCGTTATACGTATATATGTATACAATATACACATATATTGACGAAATAAGACCGCTCTAGATCGAATCTGAAATTAAGGACAGAATGAACTCATTTAGAAAAAACAAAAATTTATTCATTTTATAAAACGATAATTCTAAAATAATCAAGATTTCTTAACAAATGTTTGAGTTACTGAAGCCATCTAATATTAATAACGTACTTTCGCACACTGCGTCCTTGAGCTGAATACAATTATTATTTCTGAGTTTGTTAACAAAACAAACAGAACTTTTGTAGATCGATTGCGTAATCTCCGGCGGAAACTTCTTTATTGCCGGGTTAATAATAAATTTCCATGCAAGCTTTTGAGGGTTGAAAACTTGAGACAGAATAATTATAATGAGCAGACTTGGGGTCAGCAAATGCGAGTTGTTTGTGCAAATTGGCAACGAAGTTTGAGGTCCAAATATTTAAATGACACACGTGTTTAAATTCACGATGTATGTTACATACAAAAACAGATGTCAGCGGTCTCTACCGCAACAGAGAGCAAAGATATACAGTCTACACATTGAATTTGTGTGAGAAAGAATTTATATAGAGTTATACGATATATGTATACTTCCACTCCAAAAAATAAGCTTTAAAACATCGTCAAACATGCAATTTACGGAGGAGGCGGGAAATTTTTCGCGATCGGAAAATTCAAACGATTTCTGCTTTTATTTCCAGTCACCTATGGTATAATCTATAATGGAAGGGTCGGAGTCTCTCGACTTGTCACATATAGCATATACCATTCCTTCTGACATTCCTGCCAAAGACCATGAAACTGAGTCTATGAAGAACCAACTATTATATATAATAACGAGATAAGAGGTATTTTTCTCACATGGTTTTAAAAGTTTAATGTCAAGTCATGCGAGTTACAGAATTCTTCTGAGATCACAAACCACACTCAAACTCCAGTTCACAAATTGTATAGACGATATTATCTTTGGCCTTACCTCTGATATTTCCTTTCTAAATCTGGGATGAAATTCGTTTGATTTTTTTTTAATACGAAATAGGCTAAATGGTAACTTTTTTTCGTTTCTTTTGTTTTTTATTATTTTTATTCTGAAAAGTGCATTTAAAAATAAAAATTCTTTTAAAACAACAAAATCACGTTTGGGTCAGGTAACAAAATTTTAAAAACTTCTGAAAATATTTTCGATATAGTAAATAGAATAGAAAAACCCTATAGGATTTTAGAGTCATGGGAAATCTCTAACCCAAGAGAAAATATTTTCCCACTAAGTACTATTCTTAAGAAGGTATGTTAGCCTAATTCTTGACCTGAGAAATTAGGAAAAATTTAACTTCTAAATTATCCTGGTATCCTGGTAGAGGAGTATTCAAGCTTGACAAATTTGAGACTAGTTTGAATGAAGTTTCCATAGGTACAGAATACAGATTGTCCATGACGTATCTACTGAAAAGGTATGCGAAAAAATGTAGCTTCTTAATTTTCCTACTCTCCTAGGAAAAGAAGACCACCAATGAATCCTCCTATACTTTTCCTACGAATGTATGGGGTTCAAGTGACATTGATTCCAGGGAAATATAATCCACAAACTTCACTATAAGAAATTCCGAAAAACTCAGTTTCCAAATTTTCCTGCTATCCTGTGAAATCAGGATCAGTGAAAATGAATTCATGTTTCCCTGAAACAGGAAAACTTAGAAGGTAAACTCTTCCGAATTTCGCAGGTCAAGATCCCTTCTTCTTAATATTGAGAAGAGTCCCCCCCATAGATCCATGGAAAACTTGTAAGCTCCGGGAAACATGAATTGATTTTCTCTAATCCTGGTTTCACAGGATAGAAGAAAAATTTGGAAACTAAGTTTTTCGGAATTTCTCGTTGTGAGGTTTTTGGATTATATTTCCCTGGAATCAATGTGACTTGAACCCTATACATTCATAGGAAATTTATAGGAGGATGCATTGGTGACCTCCTTTTCCTAGGAGACTAGGAAAATTAAGAAGCTATATTTTTTCGCATACTTTTTCGACCTGAAGCCGGGAAACTCCATAGATACATGGACATTCTGTAACCATGGAAACTTGACGCAAACTTGTTCCATATTTGGCTAAAGCTTGAATACTCTTGTATCAGGATAACAGGACAATTTAGAAGTTAAATTTTTCCGAATTTCTCAACTCAAGATTTTCTTCAAAATAGTAGTGGGAAAACCTCATAGATTCATGGAAAATCAGTGCCACGTGTAAAATCGAGACTCTCAAAAATATTTTGTCCAGGGTATCAGGAAAACTTAGGAGTTAAATTCTACCGAATTTCGCAGGTAAAGATCCCTTTTTCTTAATTGAAAAGAGTCCCCAACCTGCCCCAACCATAGATCCATAGAAAACTTGCAAACAGTGAGAAGCCTTTCCTAAATACAATTTCTGCCAGGGATATAGTAAGACCAGGTAAGACATTTTAAAAATTGCGAATTCAAATATTTATTTATATTTATATAAAAGAAATAAAAAAACCCCAAATTTGGAAACTAAGTTTTTCGGAATTTCTCGAAGTGAGGTTTTGGGATTATATTTCCCTGGAATAAATGTGACTTGAGCCCCATACATTTATAGGAAATGTATAGAAGGATGCATGAACTTCTTTTCCTAGGAGAGTAGGAAAATTAAGAAGCTATATTTTTCGCATACTTTTTCAGTAGATTATACGTACCCATGGAAACTTCATTCAAACTAGTCTCAAATTTGTCAAGCTAGAAATACTCCTCTATCAGGATACCAGGATAATTTAGAAGTTAAATTTTTCCGAATTTCGCAGGTCAAGATCCCCTTTTCTTAATTGAAAAGAGTCCCCAATCCCCATAGATCCATAGAGAAGCCTTTCTTAAAGCAGATTCTGCCAGGGATAGAAAAGATAAAGAAAAAAAAAAAGTTTCAGCCAAATCGGAAATCAGAACTATGATTTGCCCCTAAGTAAAACTTCACAAATTCCCCAGGAGCCGCGAATGATATCTATTTAGGAGCAAGTCATAATAAGTTTGTAATGTTAAGTAGGATTTCATGTAGAGAGTACAAGTAATTTTGAAACTTGGAAATGAAAATTATTCAAGTAAATTAATTACTTGAATACCTAAACTGAACTAAAATAAAATTGATCCAAGTGAGTAGTGAATAATCTGAGCCTTTGTATTGTAATAAAAAAGTAGCACATTGCACACGAGAGCGCAAGGGGTTCTCATTTTTAATCCTATAATTTCTCGCGAGGACAAAACGTGAGCGAGAGAAAGAGAGATTTCAAATCATTAAAAGTCGATTTCACTTTCCACAGATCACAGAGGTGTGATCAATCGCTTGGTAGGAAATGCCCGGTTAATTCGTGTATATCGAAGACTGCCCAATTGGAACGTCTAATCTGCCGACTCGTCTGTCGATAAAACAGTGATTTAGTCGCCAATTACCGGCCGCGAGTGTTGTGTCGGATGCGGAGCGAAGGATCAGAGGGATTAAATTCCTTCCACCGCTCTCCAACTCCAGTCTGCAGTCACAACTGATTCGAGGCCAGCATCCTTTGGCATGAAAGCGATGACGTATCGATTACTCTGCACGCGATCGAATCCGATTTAGATTGCATAACAATAGATAACTTTCCTATTCAGCTTCAATTATCCTCAATTCATTACTGTACAACTGGTTGCCCTTCGAAAAATACCCAAATATAATTTGACGAAAATTAGTTTTTTTTTCTTTTTTGAACTGATAAATATAATTCAAAGAAGGTCAAAAACAATGTATTCTGAGTGAATCCTGAATTAAATAGTTACTATATATTCAAACAAAACAAAAAGAAAATTGCAAAACTCTTTACAAGCTCCAATTACCTAAACTAAAGTTAGTGAAGCTGAAATCCCTCACCTTTGAAAAGTTTGAAGTTACGCAAGTTAAGTATACTGTATATATAATACAAGGCATGCAACCTTTGTTTATTTAAGCTTCTATTTTAAATTACAGTTTTCAATACGTTTTTACACTAATTTAGTTTTAATATTTATACGAGATAATCTTTCCAATAAATGTATTATTCTCCTATTCCGCATGAATAACTGATCGATAGCTATTTTTGTATGAGGCTTTAAAAACCCTCGGATTTTATAATACGTTTAAAGGGTCCTTGTTTGAAAGCATTCGTGAAGTTCTTTAGTAAATATGTTTATGTGTGTAGCAGATTCTGATGCTATCAACTACACTACTACATAAAAATTCATATCGTCCATCGCGTTATATATAGGTGCACCGAGACCTCCCACAATTTATTCAACGCCTTGTCTCCAATCCTTATTCAAATCGAGATTTAAATTCTATTGTGTAAAACATGCTCTAATATTTTAATATCAAACGTAAATTTAACTTTAAATAAAAAAAAAGGATAAATAAAGAGACTTGAACAGGAAACTATAATCGTAAACAATAAAGAAACTATAACGTTTCAAATTCGCTTCGTTTAAACAATTCCTTTCTGTAAACTTATATACCAATGGGGAAGAATTTTAATATTGAAAAGAATCGTTCCACCGTGCATGACACGTTTACAAAACTCTTTTATATAAGCATATAAGTTGTTCTTGGACGCTTCCTTTTATTCTGCGAAAGTGTTAGAATCACATGTATTATTATACACACTCCCTCGAGTACAGTTAGATAAATTAGTGTACCTAAAATTTGCCAAAATGCTAACATTTACGAAACTTTTGATCGTTATTTAATTCCATTAATAAAATACGTATTTAAACCACAACACATCAACAATAAAATTTCAAACTGACGTACTAAAAATTTCAATTTAAAATACTAAGCAATGCAAATGGAGTTGGAAGTTGTAAGCCGAGTTGTATTATTATTTTTAAAAAAATGCATTAAGCAGAAAAGCGGTTATAAATTTTGATAGGTGAATTTTAAAACTTCTGTGGAAATTCCCTTTTAAAGTGAGCCAATTTATTCAAAACATTTTTCATTTATCCACAATTCTGGAAAACCCTTTCAGGTTATTTATAATACGCCATAAAATGGAATATAAAAAAATTATAATAGTTTAAAGCCTGCATTCAAAAAAGTCCAATAAGAAAAATCACTTGATTCTTTTATATTCGCTTCTAAAGACATTCGAGTGAGTAAGTTTAATGTCTACGAAAATGGTAGTGTGCTTTTGGCGTATGATACTTGAAATAAACTATTTTCATGAATTTTAATGTCTGTGAGTATACGCGAGTGCATTCATATATGACAGCATCGAACCTGCTTCTCTGTATGTGTGGTAATTGGCACATGAATCACGCAGTCGAGTGTAGCGCTCTCCCTTATGTATGCGTATGTGTATATGTATATGTGTTTGTACTCCCCTGAATTCGTATTGAAGTGTCTGTGAACCCGTAAATGTGTGCTACAAGTCTGTCAATGTGTGTATATACTATATAAGCATACTATGTGTACATATACGTATATGTGTTTATGGGCAAAGATTTGTGAATGTTTGAACGTGTATAAATATATGTATGTGTGAGCGCTTGCATGTCGTGCTCTTCGAGCTCGAGCAAGCGAAGCCCCCTGGAAACACAGTGCCATTATTATGCATACAATGCAAAATAATTATCGTAAATGTGAATCAATGCTTGCATATTTTTATTTTGGCTCCATCTAATCTTTGTCAAAACTTTACTGAATCAAACTTTTTTAAGATTTATGAAATAAAAGAAAAAAAGTTTTACTATAGATATAATATATGTATATATATATATATCTATATGATGACCCCCATTTAATTTATATTAATTTGACAGCTGCTTAACTTTGGTGACAGAACGAGAAATTTTAACAGTTCCGAAACAGACAAATTCAATAAAAAGGTATATTTAAAAATAAAATAGTTTATTTATATATGTAATTAAAAAATATGCGTATATTTTCAAAATAAATAACGAATTTCGGTTATTTTGGCAAGCCTACGTGTTCCGGGTATGCGGTGAATTTAAAATAAAGGAGACGAAAAACTGGTTTGGCTTGTTTCTGTCCTTTTTCTTTGAACGCTTACAAAGACGGGGTAACGCGATAATTAACTCTTTGATTAAAGTCGATCTTCAATTAAAGAGCGATTTTTCTTAGTTCCATAACTCTTTTACAGATAAATGTTGCAACAATGATTGAATTATAAATAATTGCATAAAAAGAATGGTATTTAAATTTAGTAATGCTGACTTTTTTTCACTACATATATTGGATATAATGCGACGCAACAGTTCTTCTTTGTTAGAACGTCCTAGTTGTCTTTCGTATAATGACTGGCAAATAATAATACATACTTATAGTGTACGGGGAACTACAGTGTCGTGTAAATGTGTCTAGTTAGTCATTTAAATTTTCACAAATTTAATAAAAAAACCGAGATTACAACATTTCTATTAGATATAAATTATATAATATAGAAATAATATAAAAAATATGTTTATATACGGCAATTAAAATTCATTTTATCAAAGTTTAATTTCTGTAGTACGCTTTTTTATTATCCTCTTCTGCCAATCATTTAAGTTTCCTACAAACTGTGCTGAACTGGCTTAATTTCAGTTCAGAGTGTAAGTATAGGACACATAAACACATACACACACACGCATGCTTTGGTTCATACCGCCCACTACCTACACCATTTGGTTGGACAATAATTTACCCGCAACTGTCCAAATAGATTTGATAATTTTACACAGAAAAGGTAAAAGGGGATAGGAAAAGTATTGACTTTACATAGAGAAAAGGAGGAGTAATATTTGCCCATAGAATGCGATATAACACACAGATAAAAGCCCGTTCAATTTATCCCGACTAGTCAAATTTTTTTTTCCATTCGCACAAAAGCACATTTTTACGATTCTTTTCAATATTGCAAGTAAATTGAAATAAACAGTGAAATTAAATGTGATTGTTAAAATATAAAATTTTTTCTATTAATTACGTTTTCAAGTATTGAACTTTCAAGGTAATTAAGTACGACTGGTTGCCGCGAGACAAGGTCTTCCAATTAAGCCGAGGCCCATAATTTAGTACACGAGCCGAAACGTTTCGAAAATGAAATATGACTAGTTTAATGTTAGGCTGAGAAAAAGAGAAATTGAAATTGTTACTCTGGAAAAAGATAAAATATTTAATTTTATTAGAATTTCTAAATTTGCAGATCAATTAAAAGGTATTTATTATTTATTTTTCCTTTTTTTTGAAAGTTTAAAAAGTTGAAATATAATTTGCCGGTTTGTTTTGTTATTTGTTTTGTGAAAATCGAGAAACTAGTTTCGAGTTATTTCCGGAGAATAAATTTTCCACTCTTTTTTCCAGTTGTTCAGTTTATACGGACTGCCTCATTTTGACACAAACCGTCCATGTTTTATCGCATTTTTAAAGTCAAAACTCTTGAATTCGAAGCCTAAAGACGTAAACAATTCTAAATTAAAGTTATTCAATTCTAAAGTCATTCATGTATAAACAGTTAAATATAAAATTGTTTTATTATTTTCACGTGGTGTATGTTTGTCAGAGAGTAATGTTTGAGTAAAACTTGATTCGAACGTTATTTTATCCGGGGAGCATTATAAATTACGTCGTCGAATGGATAAAACTGAAAACCGTGTTTGAAAAGTTATTATGATAATATAGCATGCCATCGGTGGCCAAGTGAGTCTGGTTTTATTCAATATTCCGCTGTTGCGATGATATTTGTTTGTTTTGTTCCCCACCTTCTCTCTGACTATACTATATTCTCCTCGATTTTCCTATCCACCTTTTTCAACAAGACAAAGCTAATTTAAAATTGCACACAATTTTCTGCTGAATTCACTAAATCCCTCTAAACAAAAAAAACAATAAGAAATTAAAATGCTGAAATTATATTTTCAAATGCAAATTTGGTTATACAGAATATCTGACTGCGTAATGATATTCCAAATAATTTATCTAATAGCAACTACTATTTGCATTTAGCTGATGAGGGAAAATGCCTTTCCCCGTTTGTTTTGCGGTAACAGAGTTTATGCATACATTCTAACGCTTATGGGTAACTATAATGTAAACGAAATACAAATACACGAGGTGCAACGAGTATATGCCACAAAGGCCGAGTTTCTTAAATGTTCTCTTTACACAATCATCCACCTTTGTGGCAAGACTAGTACATAAAACAACCAAAATGATTTTTCCTTTTCTCAGACCTTATTATAATGTCTACTTGTCTCTTTTATCTTGTCCCGTTTTTGCTAATTGAAATTTCTTCTCCATCAAAATTTCATCATTTCATGTGCAAAAGTTTAAACTAAAGAATTTCACAGCCTGCACTTTATTTGAACATTGAATATATTTTTTCCATTTCCAATAATTGCCCCTTTGCTTCAAATATAAATTTTACTAAATTAGCAGCCTTAAATTTCACTATTGAATGAGTGATTTCTCCACTTTCTACTACATAAATGAAATAGTAAGGCACTTACCAAGTGAATTAGTTAGAATAACTTACTAATCTATTTAGTGGTTTTAATTACTACTTGAATTGTTAACAACGAATATTTTTTTTTGAATTTTAATATTTATGATTTTCAAACGATTTTGTGGAATTTTGAAGTGGTTTTAAGAATTATAATGAATTAAAAGATTTTTTTTAAGCGATTTAAGAAATTGTAACAAGAGATATTAAAATATTTTAAAGATAATTTTAAGAATTATAATGAATAAACAATTTTTTCGTGCAATTTTAAAGTTATTTCTAGTAATTTCAAGAAATTTAATTGATTTTAACGAATTTTCAGTGATTTTACAGTTCCTCACGGAATTTTAAACGATTTAAAAAGATTCTTATATAGTTTTTAAAAGATTTTTAATTTAATTTTTTAATTTTTTACTAATTTATAGTAAACGACATTTATAGCACCATTTAAATTGGCAATAAACTAGTATTAGTTAGTAAAATCCACCAAATTCAGATTGAGAGAGTAATAAAGAAATTCTCATTATTGCTAAGTGACTCTAAATGAATTCACTTTTCCGCTTTTTCCGATTATTTCACTCTAATGTCTGACCATAATGCACACATGAATGCAGAGGTGAATATGGCCCAAGGGTTTTCAGACGATATAATGGTACAATTTCACATAGACAATGGAGGACAGGGTTAAAAGGCTTCAGGGTGCTTCCATTGGTGAGTCCTCAAAGGCCTCCCACGACAGCTTTCCAAAGCAAACGCTCTATAAATAAATCGAAACTACTTCACTTCAAGACGGTCGCGCCTCTCAATAATTCCCCTCTGTTTAATTTTGAATATAATATGCCAATCGACACAGTTTTTAATACACTTATATATTTTCAATTAAAGAACTTAATACTGCGAATAAAATTGTATTCTACTTATTTTAGCTAACAAAAATGATTTATGAAAACTGCTTAAGTGAGTCATGATTCGCGGATATTAATTTAAATCATGCGTATTATTACTTCCCCACTGAAGGTGAAAGTTGCGGTTATATTTTAAGACTCCTTGCGAGATCATCATGTAAATATGTAATAAAATCAAGATAAGAAATTATCTAGTAAATAAAGCCGATAGCAGTACACAATATTGAGAAACTGATTATTATACTTTGAACAAAAATGTTTGGGGCGAAATAATATATATTATTTGTGTACTATTGATACAGTTTTCTATAAGAAAAAAAGAAGGGTAGACATAGGATACTTTTTTGTCACTTATTTTTTTTAAGCTCGAAGGGTACCTTTTTTATAAAAATTATTATTAATAATTATTTATTGAATTTTAGCAATATGAGGACCAAAAGGAAATAAACCTGTTGCTTTGAATTTTATGTAACTTAATTTTACTATAATACACAAAATAATCCCAAAATATCCAAAAATTGAGATTCCATTAAATACAAAAATGGATTTTTAATTGAAGATTTAAATTTTCGACGTTAAGAGTGTATTTTCAATCAAAAATAGAATAATTTTTGAATTTTGTAAAAAAAAATTATACAGTCATCACAGTATCTATATAATATTATCATAAGCGAAGATAAAAAGGTGATATTTTTAACATAAAAACCGATGACAAAAAATAGAAACTAACTTTAAAGCAGTAGAACGGAGATACTAAAAAATTTTGCTCAAAGCAAAAAAAAACCTTGACCTCCA
Organism: Synergus laeviventris; assembly: GCA_032275145.1. Taxonomy (NCBI): domain Eukaryota; kingdom Metazoa; phylum Arthropoda; class Insecta; order Hymenoptera; family Cynipidae; genus Synergus; species Synergus laeviventris. The sequence continues at coordinate 13,527,302 of JAUESI010000029.1, forward strand.
TTCTAAGTCAATAAAATTTAAATTAGGAACTCAGGTGAATTCAAAAGAAATCAAAAGAACGTAACAACAAGACAGATTTAATCAAATCCAAGGTAATTTCAAAATGTGAAGAATTCATAAAAAAGAATTCAAAACGATTCCACATCAACATGCGTTTCAAAAGTTTTCTTTCAATGATTTAAAAGAATTTAGGGAAATTTGGATTGCTTAAAAAAATTTCAATGTATTTCAAATTCAAAAGATTAAAAAAAAATTGTATATAGGGATATAAAGGACCGGCGGTCTGTATAAGGCTTTCGTTTGGACAAATAAAATATTGGTTAATTATTACATGTTAAATGCATACATAATTTGGTAGAGTGGAATTTTTTAAATTAATGAAATGTCTTTTAAATATCTAAAAAAATGTTATCGTCTCTAACAAATGTTATTCCTGGTATATTATCATGACTATGAGCAGAACTAATCATTTAAATGAATCATAACCCCTCATTGTTTCATCTTTATCACTCAGAAACATTCTTCTTGAACTCCAAGTGAGTATTTCAATCAAGCGTGATAGGCCACTTCCGATAACAATTTAAACTTATTATTCTTCGCCAAAAGAATTATTACATTTTTTGGGAATTAGAATTAAATAATAATCAAAGTCATATAATAATAAACCATAAATAATTGATATTTCTAAAGATTCAATTGAAAATTATTCATTTGAATGGTATTTAGAAACACTGAATGGGCGGTTAAAAAGGTGCGATAAAGTTGTGAGAGACAAAGAAAAACGGCAATGAAGTTCAAATGGAGAAAAGTCCGATAAACTAGTTCTTTATCTCTGACTTTTTATTTCTTTACCTCTTTCCTTCGCACAACCCTTCCTGTGTCCCTTTTTCACGCAGTTTCTCATTTTATTCTCATCCCTTTTTCCCTCCCACCCAGGTCATTGCAATCTAGGTCCTAAAGCTAAAATTTCCTTTGCATTTTCGCTTACCAGTTTCGTTCTCTTTCATTGTCTGCTTTCCACCTTCGCAGGGAGTTTCTCATTTCAGCCTCGCGTTTAATAAACAAACTCAAAAACAAGGACAATTTTACATTTGTCGTGTCGTTGCACACGAATTTAATTACGGCAGAGAGAGAGAAAATGATTAAATTATATAATTGAATTCTATAACTCAACTCTCTAATTAAATGAAATAATGATGTCAGATAGGAAATACATATTTAAAAGAAATCTAACCATTTAATAATTTAACAATTGAAACAAGTTTTCATTCAACATGTGTACGCGATTAATTATATAAAGTATAATATTACTTCATTTAAAGCAGAAAGAAAAGTTTCTGTATACTCTTCGTAAAAACGTTTTGCATAAAAAAGGATATTTTCCTTACTTTCTGCAAAGAAAATCTCATTAGGGAGTTTCACTTGAAAAAGTACTACTATCCAGTATATGCAAAGTAACGGAAATTACATGCAAAATAATAAATAAAAAGAGTATAAACTAATGAATTTTCACTCATCATCTCTTCTCAACAAAATATTTTTTCAAACGATAATAATTATAAAGTAGGAGAGAAATTTACGAGAGAAATATACTTGAGATTAAAAATCAAAGTAGAAGAAGCAAATTAGCTCGTTATCATTTTCCTACCAGAAGAATTAATTACAATGAGCGCAATACATTATCTGAGCTTCTTTCCGGTTAACAAAAAAAAAAAAAGAAAAAAACTATCCCACATCTCAGCACTCGGCCATCAAAGAATTATTTTCTCGCGGCAGACAGTCTCTCCTCCTATATTATCATTATTAAAGAGGCCACTTTGAATTTCATATCATGAAGTATTAGCATTGTCCCCGCCTTCCTTGTGATTGTCACAGTTTCTCTACTGTATTAGGTCTACACTTGTATGCTTATGAAAATAAAAGAAACCACTTATACCACAAATTAAAAGTCATTTTCTTAATATTTAAAAAGTAATTAGAGGAGGCTCTCGAAAACAGGTAAACAAATACAACAACTTAAGGAATATTGCCAAAGAATGAAACGAGAGAAAAAGAAAGTACTTCCGGTTTTTTTGCAGTTCATTTGGAAGATCATTATCGGTATTTTAGAATTCACTTCGTGGGTAGTTTTAAGAAAAACATGGCACGATAAATGCTCACGTATAAGATACAGAATAAGATATACCTCCCAGACTGTGGGTGTAATCGTGCATGCGCAGTTGAAACGGTTATTTTTGACGAGAAAATCTACATACATATTTTGAAAAAATTGCTTTCATGATGTACTTTGATGTTTGTCAAATATGTTCCATTAAGCTATAAACAATTTAAATTTTAATGTCATATAAATCAGTCATATTATGGAAGTATAAGGATAATTTATGCCTGCACGTATCATTCTTGATATGTTGCAAAGGTGTGTAGTATGATATAAACGTACATTTATAGCTGAGTCTCACCAACAAATACAGACATATATATCCTGGCAATAACTCAACGTTGGCGCATATCGACTATCGAGCCAATAGAGAATCCATTAGACACACGATAGAAATTTCTGATGTACATATCTCAAATTAGTAAAGATGATTGCCTTTGATTTAGAGTATCAGGATTGCCACAGACTTTCCATTTTTAATTTCCTTCACTTTTCCCTGCTCTTTTTTTCAAAAATCAGACAAGTATTTTATACCATAGTCTTCACAATGGAAAATAAAATTAAGTCAGTCAAAACAGTGAAAAGAATGAAAAATTAATTACAATACAGACAAGAAAAGCGAAATCGGCGTTATTATGAGCGGCACTATAACGCGAAATGGGTGTAATGTGTATGAATTAATACGGCCCTATGCTTGATCGACGATTGGTCAGCGATTTTTAAAAAAAATTCCCTGACCTTTTTCTTTTTCCTGACTTTTCAAAGATTTCAAGGTCTGTGGCAACCCTGAGTATGTTGTTTGAAAATTTCTGCATGGGGCATAAAGCGAGTAAGAAAAACAAATTTCCGTCAACTTTAAAAAAACTTTTTAAATACTTTTTTATCCTATTTCAGTAAAAGTAAGTAAAATTAGATTTTCTCCCTAAAGTTAGGGTAACATTTTGCTTGCATTTTGCGATAGTATCAAGCCAGGATGAAGAGTATTTTTGTTAGGGATGTTTTTTATCGATCTTCGACACGCGATAAGCATATCGCGTGTAGGTACGTTGTACTTGGCACACTTATACTAAAATGAAATCATCATTCGTTAACTTCATATATATTGAATCATTATTTTTTATTTCATTCGAAACACGCTGCATTAATTTAATAATAAATTATCAAATGAAACAATACTATACAGAATTTATTATATCGAGGGTTCGATCGACCGAGCGTAAGTTTCACAGGCATAAATCTGCTACCTCGTTCACGTTCAAATAATTTAGCATTTGAATAGCTTTAGCCGAATTAATTCACTGGTTAATTAATTAAAGCCTCCTACCTGCTCAGTTATCAGGAAAAGTGGGTCTCTGTGATCCCTATTTGTGAATGCAAAATTGTTATTTAAACCTGTGAATTCACGAATACAGAAAGGTAGAAATAATAATGAATTCAAATACAATACTCGATAATGAGCTGGAACAATATAAGTGCGTTCAATTTTGAAAAATAATTTTTTGACAAAACAAACTATTATACCAGAATTCTAGGCTATTTTCAGACTCATAAAAATAATTTTTAGATAAAAAAAAAGAATTTTCGACAAAACTTTTACATTTTTTTGTGTCTTCAGAATATTTGTGTCCCAAAACCTGTCAAAAAGCGATTTTTAAGTATTTTAAGGAATTTTACGAAACTATGTAATTTTAATGGGTTAAACAATATTTTTTGGAATACTAAGTAATTTTAATGTGCATGTGCATAATTATAGATTACTCTATTTATTAATATGGAATTGAACCTATTATTATAGTGCCAAAATATTATATAAACATTTGTAAGATGAAAACTTTCTTAATTTTGAAAATGTGTGGATATTAATTACTCAATATTAAATTATTATAAAGATTTAATGTTAATGAGAAGACATTTTTTCCAATTAACTTATAAATTATAACCTTTTTACAATTTTTTGAGTAAAAATTACTTTTGTGTCGAACAAAGCTAATTCACTTTGTTTTAGCATTTGATTTTTTGATATTTCAATATCAGGTAGATTGGATTTTAAAATTTTAGTGTTTTTATATACTGGAGGTGCTAGCCGAAAAATTTCCATTACCGCCCAAAATTAGCCTGAAATTCTGGCATAAAAAAATATTGATATTCCGTAGCTTGGAAAAGTACGTAACCTTTTTAGGGGATTGAAATAAATAAATAAAAACTAAAGTTTAATGTTTTGCGGTACAAGTGAACGTTCAAGCAAATATCAATCAACTAAGATTATTGCGTATTCATGATCTATTTGTTTCAACTACTGTTTCCCAAATAATATACTTAAAAAAAAAATTTATTACAAAAGATATGTATCTTAGTTGCATATACTCAGGAAAGAATTTATCAGTTATTCTCAACGCAGTGATAAAAAGGTCAACAATATTTATCACCTTATCAAATTGTAAAGACGTTAATTGAACGCATTATACAAGTTTCGGTATGACCATATATGTATATACAGTATACGTATGTAGTAAAGATAACACTGGTGTTTATAATGCGAGGCACATGTATTTCCACAAACTTGTGTTGAATAACTATACTTTCAATGTAGAGTGTTCTATATTATTCAAGCATGCAACGAGTATTATATTATATATATAGCTATATTGAAATAGCTGAACCTCATTTAAAGTTTAACGTTGGGTTGGTCCAGTTGTTAAATTAATGAAATGAATCCTTTTGCTGAAGCAAATTTTCAGTAAATGATGAATGAATTATGATATTTAAATTATGATGATTAAATTATGATGATTAAATTAAAATGCTTATTATTATTGAAAGGTTCGCGGATGAATTGATAAAAAGATTACTAATTTGCTAAATTATTTTTGAAACTTTTTAAAGCGAGTGTACCTGCGAATACTTGCTATCACATACAATTCCATCGCATAGAATTCGTGTTTCAACCTCTACCACGGTTAAACGAAGTATTATAAATAACTTTCAGTGGCACAGCATACCCACTCGGATTCGTAACATACACGTACATTGAAGGAAATTATGTATCTGCGGTACAGTGAATATCAAGAGCATTCTCCTAATTTCAAATAATAATGTAAAATTTAAGTTATCTTCAAATATGCAACCTTAATCGTCTGCAATTTAAATTACGTAACAAGAATATTATAAACAGGGTATGAGAAGAATGCGAGAATAAATATAAATAAAAAAGGTTTTGTTATATCTAATGAAAAATTAAAACTTTATTATATATAAGAGCAGTATTAATTAATTTACGGAACTAAATTGCTGGAATTCCGACCAATGATGATTGAAACACAATTCTAATGGAATTTAAAAAATATTTTCATCTCTCCTTTAATTAATCAGCGTTACAAGCATGTTTTACAGTTATTCGCGTACGTTATATGATTTTCGGAATAATATTTTGTATCATTAAAGTTCCACGAGTAATTAAAATGAATGAAAAAAAAACAATTATTGAATTATAGAAATTACATATTTCTTTGTCCTACAAAAGTAGTTGCTTATATGTTAGTGATGTAATAAATACGTTGGATTACATCGCACTCTGAATCACTATTATTTTAAAAGTTGAGTTGTATCTATATATGAATTTGAAGATCGATTGATCGATGATAAATTTTTCATATAAATTTTTATTATTTTTTCACGGAAAAACTTTGTTTAGAGCTATCGAAAGACAAATAGATATTACAATTTGACGATCAGGTATTTAAAAAATGCGAATTTAATAATTTCGATCCAAAAAAAAAAACAAAAAAAAATAAATAAATGAATTTCACGTACAGCCAGCCAGCTGTGACTCAGACTAAGGCTTTGAGACCTTCATGTCAGCGAGAAAACGACCAACCAACGGCTCTTTTTTTCTTTCCTCTTTAAGTGAATTATTCCATTCTTTTATTGTGGCTTTTTTTCTTTTTTAGAAAACATAGGGTGGAGTTGGAGGAGGGGTGAAGGGGTTAAAAAAAAAGAGGGACAAAGAGAATCGAGTCGTTTTATGCATTACTAGTGTACTTAAACGCTTCAGTGTATACGTATTACGAGTATATCGGGCATGTAATTACGGCATGAATTTCAACTGTGTGTGAGGAGGCACACGTTCGCAGGTATAGTGTAAATGAGATTGCGAGTGCAGCCATGCAACACCTGTAATGCTATGTAAGACATGCCGGGAGTCTATAGAATCACTTATGTGAATTAAATAATTATTGTTAAATTATTATTCTCAAATTATTATTGACAAATTATTATTTAGTAAAACGCACGACATATATTCATTTTCATGGTTCCAATTATAAAAACGATGTTTATTTCTTCTCAAATAATATTTCATTATAGACAAGGAATGATTCTATGTATGCTTTCTAACATAGTTATATTTCGATATATAATTCATATGAAATTAAGGTAATTCTCAGGGTAGAGAAATCCGAGAGAATAAGGCAGAAACGAGAGAATATTATTATTATTATTCTGCCAACGACCTCTCCACTAAATATATGTATTTGTATAGTGAATATGCATACTATGGTGGTCAGGTACAATCTTGCATTATATATATATATATATATTTATATATATTATATATATATAATATATATAATATATATATGCTGCTTTGATGCACACAATGCAAGAGTGAACATTTTTCTTAACACCCTTTTTTCACATGCAAATTTAATTTCATTCTGCGAATCTGAATCCCGTCGTAAAATAGTTCTATAATATTTAAGAATATTTTGAATTTGAAATGAACCAAGTTTTAGAATTCGTAAATAAATTAAGTTGCAATACTTCAGAAATTGTTAATCAATTTTTTAAATCGCTTTTTTAACGAATGCATCATATTTGCTTAACTCGAATAATATTGATAATAATATGCGAACTTTGTACACTCGCAAATGAAATTTCTTACATAATTTGCGAATTAACTTCAGTGCAACTGGATGCAAATCCCTTGAGGCACAAAATGAAATATATTACGAGAACCGTGAAATATTATTTATCAAATCTTAGTTAAAACTGATTAGTTATCTTTGTTATCTGTTATTAATTATTAAGAAAAGTATTGCTTATCACTTCTAATATAATTTTTATCTACTTACAGAGCGGAAGTGGAAAGTAGAACAAAAGTATCATGAAACTATAAAGACATCTTACCTGAAATAAAAAGAAATAAAAGATTATAATTTAAAATTTGTAATAATTCACTGTAATAAAATGACTTATGTATGATTACTAAAAATGTATGAATTCTAAAAACCCTGGTCAATGGAATTTTTAAATTACATTATAAACCCGATAATAAAATTCACACGTAATTGATTAGAAGAAGAATGAAAACAATTGAATTATGCAATCAGGAAATGAACTTATATTACTAGAGACGCATTAAAAGCTCTTTAATTACGTAAAACTGCAATGTCTATTTCATTTTATAAACACTAGCATTAAATTCAATCAGACAATTGAAATTGAATTGCAAAAATTAATCATTTAAATGTACTATTTAACAATGTAAGATGATACATGTTATTCTTTTCTAAATTTACTCTTTTTAGTAAACTTTTCAACAAGATAAAACGAAATAGAATGAAAGAATGAATTATACAAACAATGCAAGATATACAAATGCATTTGCATAAATAACTTGAAAAGTATTTCATTGTATTAATTTTACCCGACTAAACAGATTATTCATTTTCTTTCCATATTTATTTTTTTTTCTCGAAAAAACCTGTTCTTGGCTGGATATTCATGTCTCAGTTGAAGGTGACATACAAATTTCTTTCAACTTTATATACGTAAGACAATTTTTAAGTATCTTATATGAATTGAATTTCAAGTTTAATTTAAAAAATTTTTTATTTTAAATTGAGAATTAGATATTTGACAATAAAAACCCATTGCATAAGTGTGAAATAATAAAGCTATTAAAATACAGGTATATTTATTAAATTATTATTACCACGAGAAATAACCGCTTTGGGAATCTGAATGGCGGGGGGTATAGTTTTTACTATGATATTGTGAAACCCTCTGAAAGACAACTAAAAATTTATCAATCTTCGAAGCGTGCCTAAATGCGGGAATAAACGGACAAAAGTTTCTCAGCTCGCTCAATAACCAAGGACGGTTCATAGGCGTCTGCATTCGTGGCCACTGTTGCAGCTGCAGAAAATTGACACGTGGACTTTGTAGTACAAACGTTAGTTCATAAATTACAAATAACCAAAATTCCGCATATCTAGAGCATACACAATAAATTATTTTAAATCCCAGCTTCCGTCCACATACTCAATTAAAAAATATTCAATCAAAAGAATTTTTTATTAAAAAAATAATAAACCAATTTACAAAGATAATTTTTTTGACCATATATTTCATGAGTCTGTGAAACATTTTTCTGGGATATTCTATGTATAAAAACTGAAAAAAAAATAGAATTTTCTCATAAAATAAAATCAATCCTGAATGGTTTTTCAGAGCAGATTTTTCAGTAGTAATATTTTTCTCGGGAAACATTTTTCTCGTGTTTTCCATAGCCAGCTTCGGAATCGGAATTTACGATAAAGCAGATAAGGGTAGGGGGGAACTCTTTCATCGGAATCCTTGCCAAGGGCAATTTTGTAAATTATAAATCGTAAAAGCGCAGAGGAGGGGTAGGGGTGTGTGTGTGTGTGTGAGCCACCAAAAATATATAGTTGATCACGCCACTGACAATGAGTTTAAAGCGTCAGGCTTCGCCCGTATAACCATTGGCGTACCGAGTTAATTAATTGGCCGTCACTGGGAATAATAATTCGTTAAATACGCGCTACACAATGGTTTCCATTCCTGACACTTATAATTTTACATTTTGAAAAATCCCTTACCTGTTAAACAGGACTCTTACTTTAATAAGTCTAATCGACGAATGCTCTATATTTATAACAATAGTTATAACTGCAAGGTTTCTTTCAGCATCGCTTTTACTGGATTCGTTTCACAAATTACACCGAACCTCTAAATTTATTTTTACCTCACAGTTCCGTTCTGTGATCTTCAACTGGATTAATGAAGAAGAAAAAAATAGATTACATAAAATTAGAATTGTGAATAACATTAAAAGTTTTAAATGTTTTAATTCTGTTTAACAAAGACTCTAAGAAATTACAAAAATAGAGGGTTGGAATTTCTGTTAAAATAATCTTAATATCATGATTTAGAGAACCTTCTCTTTCGGGAAAACATCGTTATCAAACAGCTGACGCGTAACATCCGTCATTTCCAACAATTACGAGTTGCACGCCATATATTTAAAATGGCGGCGAAGCAGTCATTCGATGTAATTAATTTTTAATTAGAATTAGAGGACATTGTGTGAGAATTTAAGTATGTGAATTCATTTCTAGATTTCTTAAAATTACTTAAGCCCGTGTGTTACTTATCTGATTAAAATAATTTAAATTGCAATTTATAAAAAAACCAGTCATAATGTAGAGACAGAATGACAGATTTTACTACATAGTTTGTAGAGAGTAA
>JAUESI010000029.1:13543690-13554599 GCA_032275145.1 Synergus laeviventris
AAAAATGATTTCTCAACAATTATTATATAATTTCTATCAACTTTATTTCAAGATTAAAATGTTTATTATTTAACAAACTGTAGTAATTTTCGAACTAAAAAATAATGAAAACAAAAGTGGTAAGGCTAATTTATAGCTCGAATTTACTCATACTTTTCGCCCGTTTTTCGCATTTATTCCATCGTAGGATAAACTTTTGACAAATATATTAGCATGTAAATATTAACCATGGGAAATTTTATCTGCAACAAAATTTAACTATATTTTTTTCTGTGTTAATTACCTTTCAAAAATTGTCAAAATTTTGGTAAGGTTTGAAATGTAATTGAAATAAAATAAAATAAATTTCCAACAGCCTTTGATAATGTTAAAAAACTCGGTTTTTATGTAGGATTGTAGTTTTTGGTCGCTGAATGCGCATTTGCATATTCTTGACATTGTTTTTGACCTTCTTTCTATTATATTTATCAGTTAAAAAAAGAAAAAAATTTTTTTGCCAGATCAAAATCCCTAAAAATACGTCAAAATCTCTTAAAATTATTGGAAGTTTATTAAAATCTCTAAAAAAATTTTTAATTTCTTAAAATTCAAGAATAATATTTTAAATCCTATAAAATCCTTGAAAAGCTCATAAATTCTTTAACATTTCTGGAAACCTCTTAAGATTCCTTAAAATTCTTCAAAACACCTTTTAAAAATCATAAAAACCTGCCGAAATCCTTTATAATTCACTGAGAGAATTTGAAGGAATTTAAATATATTTTAAGTGATTTCAAATTCAGGGGAGTTTCATGATTTTAAAGTTATGTAAATATTTTTAAAATTATAGATTTTAAATGATTTTAAGGAATTTAATAAGGGGATTTCAAAAAATTTCAATGATATATTCCACATAATTTAAAAGGATTTTAAGAAAGTGATTACAGAGAATTTAAAGAATAAAGAGGATTTGAAGCGATTTAAATAGATTTCAAAGAATTTTTAAAGAATTTCAAAACAAGTCACGGGAGTTCCAAGATTTAAAAATAATTCAAAAATTTGCTTACGTTTTTCAGGAGATTTTAAATGATATTAAAGAATTTTTTTAATATTTCAAGAGATTTTAATTAATTTAAGGCGATTTCAAAGAATTTAAAAAGAATTTCGAATGAGTTTCAAGATTTTTTTGAAAAATAAAAATCCCCATTAGTGCCTCGTCAGAACCCCATTTTAAATAGGGTTAAATGGGTCAATTTCTGCACGGAAATCAATTGTAGGGTCTGTCTCCATTTAAATTTTGCACAAGCCCCTAACCTAAGAAATCACAATAAAGAAAGAAATTATGTTTATCAAACACTATTATAATATTCTCTGTTTCATCGATTAGAGGTGCAAATAAAATTCATTAATGCTAATGGCACGGCAGAAAGTATATATGTTGTAAGAGACTAGGGATATTCGTTTAAGTTTTGTCTGATCTCAACGCGAAGGAAGTTGAGAGCAGATTATTTAAATGAAATGAAGAATTTAAATGGAGTGAAGTATTTAAGACTGAGTGAAGTTTCAGCACAGCTTTAGTTCCCAAAAGTTATATTGAAGAGCCTCGATTGATTAATTAATTCCACGTACAAGAAAATTGGATTTGCTCTATAAAAAAGTAATGAAAATCGTGAAAAAAAAATCCTTCCTCTGTTAAATTCTACATAATAATCTAAAATCAGAATAATAGTGACAGTAAAGCTGAAAAGTTATCGAGTTTCATGCGTGGTATAAAAAAATTTAATGAGGAAGAGATCTCAATAAAGACATCCCGTAATACTATAATTATCCTCCTTCGTTCTAGAAAATAGTTTTATGCCAATAATAATGCACATTATTGAGCTATCGGCAGAGCTATCTGCAAATCCAGCGAGCTGTAATAAAGTGTAAGTGTACATATAATTTTAGCGTTATTGAGAGCAAAATCTTGACACGGGGCCAGAAATTTAGCATTTCATTATATATGTACTACATACATGACTACATTATTATTATTCTAATAAAAGTGTATTTCTTTCCTATCCTAACTAAAATAAGTTGCGTGTAATTGGAAACTGAAGGTATTAAGGGTTACATCTTACACATCTCCGAGCGGAATGCTGTATCTTTCAAGAGGAAAGAAGATCGCCAATGTTTTCTTAGGGTACATTCACCCGCGTTCACCATCTTCGCGACGAACGCGAAGATTCCGCAGTTTTATTTTTGAACTTCGAGTAATTCTGCTATACTGCACATTTAATGCGACTTGCATATGAAACACACACAAACATACACACAAATTCAAAAGGCAAATAATAAAACAATTCCGTCAATAAATTATACATGTATTCATGTATATAAAAAGCAGTCTCAGCAAAAACAACTATAATTATGTTTATCTTTTTTCAAGACACTTGACTTATTTTCGCTGCTATCAAATATTGCTTTTACAATATACGTTTTGTGTAATCACGTTTTGTACTTATTCCTGTTCACAATTTATATGTTACAATAAGCAATTCAGAGAAATATGTTGACAATGTCGAGATAAAAAGACGAACATGATCACAGTTCATCAGCAGTTATCTGTGCGTGTAAACAGACGTGCGAGTGTGTAAATTCATAGTTACACGAATGAAAGGCAAATTGAAATTGCGCCCTTGGGGTAAAACGGTTCCAGTGCGCTTTTTGTGCAATTATAGCCGGGCGACGCGTTATCTTTCACGAGGAGGAAAAAGCGAACAATCGCTATATGCTGTCGATAAAATCTGTACATGGCAAATATCTGCATCATTATTTATCAAGTGTATATAATTATAAAGTCGAAAATTAATCCGAATCCAAAGCAGATCGATTCGAAGCATCGCTATTTCTTTTGCCAAGTGAAGAGATATTTTATTTTCCATCACAGTATTGTAGTTGCATTTTGTTTTATTTCTCCCTCGATTTCTCCAAAGTAATATAAAAATGGAATTACTTGTATAACTGGATATGAAATATAATCTTTTCTACACAGAAAAGTTAGTAGAGAGAGTGACATTGAGTTTGTGAATCATGCATTCCTAATGGGATCATTCGCCTTTCCATATAAAGCGCTATATTCATACACGGAAACCTTAGCAAAGAGCAAACTTGGTACCTGAAAAATAAACATCTGCAGTAACTGCACAGCTTCCGAGAAAATTTAATGGCGTTCCTATCTTGTGAAATATGAATCGTTAGAACGCTATTTTTATCCCGTCGGTTTAAAATTAATTAAACACGAACAGCACCGGTTTATTCGTCAGGTACGGGTACCTAGATGGGAATACGTGACGTCGTCAGAAATTCTGAGCAATTTCGTCGAGAATAATTATGTCGGAAAACTCTGACACTAGAGTACAACTCTAACAAACCTGGTCCAAGTTTTTGTTGGCCCACGCACTGCTTGAGTGAATTAAATCGAACGCCCAGCGTTAGGAAAAGCGATTATCGATTTTTCAACAAATTTACATTATCAGAATAGAATTCTGAAAATCCCCTGAGGATACGTGTTCCACCGTCTTGTAACGTCTTGTAATTTCGAGTTTCAAAAAGGAAGAAAAGTTTTCGTCCACGATCGTTTTTCATCCTGAGACGACTAGCGCGAAATGGAATTGGGGTGTGTTTTTTTTTCTCCCGAAAAACATTCTTCTATCACTAAACTGTCAAAGAGCCTATAAATGTAAATTCATACTTTTTATTTACTGCGACATTTTAAAGAGTGTAAAAAATTACTATATATTTAATAAGAAATAAAATAACAGTCTTGGCCATCATCAATTTGTCTTCCTCTATCATTAGAATTATTCCTTGCGTGTTAATTCGTATTTTAATCAACGTATGTATGCATAATATGTGTGAACGTGATATGTGAATTCATGCTCATATCCAAAACGAGCGATGACATTTGGTTGACTTTTATTCGCGCGATATTTTTTCCCACACATGAAACCACCCTTCATCCCAACATTCACTGTTTTGTGTACATATACGTATTACACACATGCACCAGTTGGATATGAAATGTGTTTTAACGAGGTGCGTGATCTCAAGAAATTAACAAACAAATTTTACTAAGATAACTTACGATTCATGAAACGCCTCTCGGAAAAATAAAGTGAAAGTTAATCGAAAAATGTATAGTATAAAAATGCTACTGATATTAAAATGACACTGAAAAAAGTGCGAGATTAAACAAAATATAAATAGCGGAAATAACGCATTAAAGAGAAAAGTTTTAAATGACCCTGTGTCAAATTTTTTACGACATTTAATTCTTAATGAATAAGGCAGATGATGATAAAGAAGGAATGATCGATTCGCATATGAAAAAAGTACCAATTACTTGTAATTACGAGCACCGGCTGCACGCGAATGAATCTTTGACTCAGCGGTAAAAATAGGAAGGGTGGGGCTGTAAGAGCTTTCAGCTCTTTCCGCTTCACAATACCTAAGTACATATTTATATTCATGTTATGTATGTATATGATGTATCTTTAGCTACACTGTTAGCAATTTCTGTTTGAATTACCGTTTTAGTAGCTATAAACTATTTATATTTAAAAACATAAGAATCATAATAATTGTAATAGAAATATAAAATATTGTTTGTGACACGTTAATTGTTACGTGACCTTGTTTAAATATTTTCCCAGAAGTTGGAATTTCCGAAAAATTGAATAATTCGCCCGTGAAGAATGCAAATCAAACTTTCCAGTACTTGTAAAAATGTTGAAATGATTTTGTTAGGAATTTAATTGTGATAGTGTTTTCTGGTATTTTGAATTTGGAATGTTTAACACGCCGAATATAGGAACTGAGGCTTATTCTGCTCCTTTTTTCTCATTCACGACCCCTCGATTCACGATCCCTTTTTTTCCTTCATACCCCCTTTACTTCTCTCTTCAGCCTGTCTTCATCCACCGACTATTCCACTCGTCAGTTCGGATAATGCCTATTCTGAATAAGAATTCTCTCCACAGAAATCCAACTGGCGATCAACGCGGGACATATTTTGCGCTCCGATGGAACAGAAAGATGTTGAAAATCATCACACGAATGAAAAGTATCCCTCTTCTGATAAACTTTCGCTCGAAAAAATCTCTATTCGCAAATTAACCCCGGGGATTATTAAAGAATCGCATTTTCTATCCTAGTATAAATAATAATGAATTTATTTTTGGTTAATATCGCACATTCTGCTAATCAAAACAAAATGTTTGGAAAAATCTCGCATACATTGTTGTTGCTAACCTGATTGGCCTTTAAATGACCTGAAGTTGCAAGAAGGTAAACAAAATAATCACGTGCGTGTTTCTTTGCTGTCTCTTAATATTTGATCAAAAACCTTAGAAATCTCTTAAAATTCGTTCAAATCTCTTACAATCATTATTTCACAACAGTTATCAAAATTATAAATCTTTTGAAATACATGAAAATCTCTAAAAATTCCTAGGAGAACCTCTTGAAATTTTTTAATATTTAAAATCCTTTAATATCATTAAAAATCTCATCAAATTTTATACAAAATATTTTCGAAATCAGGAAAATCTCTTGAAATTCTTCAAAGTTTATGGAAATTCCAACGACAACATTTAAAATCCCGTGAAATCCCTTATAATTCCTAAACAATTTTTTGAAATCATTACAAATCGAAATGTCTTAAAATTCTACCATAGAAATATTTTAAATCTCTTAAAATTTATGTAGCAGAAGTTTTGAACAAAATATTTTTTCCTAATTCTATTTTATCCAGAAATATTATTCCAACTAAAAATAACAATATCCATTACAAGTTTCTTTCATACAGAATTATTTCCAATGCAAATGTATCAATATTTTAAAACTGTTTTAAATTTAAAATACAACCAAAAAATTCGTTCATTTGAATGATCAGGACTTTTCGGTCATTAAAATTTCTCTAAATTTCATGAAAACATTTTAAATCACATAAATTCCTTAAAATTCCTTAAAATCATAAGAAATCGTAGGAATTCTACGAAATCTTTAAAAATCGTAAAATTCTTTTGATGTTCATAAAATTCCTATAGAAACCTTTTGAAATCTCTTAAAATTCCTCGAAATTCTACGACAAGATTTAAAATCCCTTAAAATTTCTTAAAAATCCATTAAAATCTTTTTAAATTGCATGAATTTCGTTATAAAATTCCACGGAATATCCTGAAATCCTATAAAATTCTACGAAATCATTTTATATATGACTGAAACGTTCTGAATGTTTCATTGTATTTTAAACTAGAAAAAGTTTTAAAATATTGATACAATTGCATTGAAAATAATTATGTATGAAAGTAACTTGTAATGGATACTGTTATTTTTAATTGTAACAATATTTCTGGATAAATTAGAATTGGGAAAAAATATTTCGTTCATTTGAATTGAACGTTCAAAACTTCGGGTAACAGTTTTAAAATCCTAAAAAATCTTTTAAAATCTTAGAAACCTTTTGAAATTCCTCTATTGTTCAAACCTGATTGGTTTTTGAATATTGGCTTGAACTATATAAATAGTTTTCCGTTTTTTTTTTTGTTCATATTTTCATTTCAATAATTTAGCGAGTCGTTTTAGGTTTTTCAAGTTTTGATTGGTAATTATCAGGTGAAGAATCGGGGTCAATAAAGTACATAATAATATTTATGGTGTGACTTACCTCTCCATGCGTGTCCCTTCGACCATCAGGGGTGTTTTCCGGTAGAAAGTAGAGCCGTAAAGAGGCAAGGGGTGTGTTTGGCCCCCGGCTGTCAAGCCAGAGTAATTGAAGCTCACCGATGCTGACGAGATCGGCATCGCTCCAAAGTTTCGTGAGGAAAAAACTTCCTAGACGAAGAACACGACCATTTCCTATTCGAACTGCCTTGTAAAATGTATACGGGCCGTGACTAAAGCAGGCACCACCCAACAGCTGAAATTTCAAAGAAAGAACGTCCTACTTTAATTAATACTTTCAAAGTAAAGTTAATTTTGAAAGTGGAACTGTTATTGGATATCAAATAAACTATATACCAATAGAAAGTAGAGAAACGCGGAGCTTTTAATGTAGTTGCAATTATATAATTAAGTGATTTGATTCGCAAAAATTGATTGCCGCTGAGTAGTCAATTTCTCGTAACTACATTTGCAGTCAAAACCATATATAGGTGAACATTCGAACCTGAGTTTATATGGAAATCTGTTTAAATAATGAGAATGTGATTTCGTGTTAGAAAAGTAATTCTTTACAGTACGTTCTTCGCTGAAAAGTCGAGTCACTAAGATTTTTTCATTATTTGTATTTGAAAAGTCATCAATTATGTTTTGTCGTGATCAATAATCTCAAAATTCAAATTGATAAAAACTGTAAAAACTATTTTATGCACTGCGTTACTCAGCAACTATGGACGTACATCAATCATGTCAATTTCCTATAATTGGAGGCGATCAACAAGTTTGAACGTTTAAAACTCGAATTAAATCAAAATTGAATTATTTAAAATTGAGGAGTTCATAATTCGTAGAATTTACTCTGAATAGGTTCCTGAATATAATATGAAATTCTACTGAATAATAAATTATTCTTTTAAAAAAGAAATTTGGTCTGGTAACTCTAAAATCCGAGAGAACTAAAAGAAATGATATACATGTTTAAAATGGAAGTAGAGGGGAATCAGAACATCTGACATTCAGAAAGAACTCAGCTAGCTTTTAAAACATCATTTTCCATATCAGGTTGGAGGAATATATAAAAGGGAAGGTTTGAAACGAATTAAAATAAAAGGTAGAATACCAACGGAGAATGAAGTATATGAGAAATAGCAGAGTAAAGAAAGAAAGAGGGGATGATTGGTGAATATTTTCTACACAGGTCAAATTTTTAAATATGTAATGCAAAATTTGGATAATTGGATAATTAAATATGGTGCAATATATTCAACCTTAGTCAAATTGTTAACAATATGAATTGCCAGAGACGTAAATTAATTACATGATAATCAAGACAGTTAGTCATGAATTATACAGCTGGGTTAAAATTAATTATGTACTACGCAACATGCAACTGCATTTTACTCTCTCTATCCGAATTAGTATGAAATAACATACTAATAAGATATTTAGTGCCGATTAATTAGTTTACTGATTAATTTTCTAAGAAAAGTTTACTATCAATTCGTTAAAAACTACTAATTCACAGTAAAAATGCTTACTAAAGTGAATTGGTAAACTTCTTACTAATTTTTTCAGATTTGAGCAATCCAATTAATTTTTAGATTACTTCTGAAATTCTTATCAATTTATTAGCAGATGGATAAATAAAGGACGAAAAATTTGGTCGATAACGTGCAGCAATTTTATTCTATAGAGACAAATCGGCCGCCATCTGTCGAGTGAAGGAAGTTGGAAGAGAAAGAAAGAAAGAAAGAAAGCAAGAGAGTGAGAAACTGCTAAAACGTCACATGCACAATTCGTTCAACCTCGCGTTCAATTCTTTTTCGATTAATAAAAGGAAACTATTTCGCAATATCCCAGAAAGTCAAACTAGATACGGAAATCGTTTTAATTTCAATAAAGTAGCAAAATATCAAATACATATATATATCTAGGATCGTGAATTTGTAAATTCAAATCCTGGATTAAATACATAATTGGAAGAAAGGTTCGTTCACGACATTTGAATTGCATTAAAGTCGAGATATAAGTATGCACGAGAAAAAGAGTACAAAAAGAGAATAACATAAACTAGTGAGTTGATACCTTATTGGTTGTGCAGAGTCGCATTTATACACGCTTGACCTCCCGCGGCTAACTCAGCGCCGTCAATTAATACAAGAAGCGATATTTCTCAACTCAATCGAGGTAGTTACATATAGTGTATCGCATTGTATTAAACATCACATAGTTAATAAACATTAATATGCATTAGAGATTATTATTATTATCATGGAATTAAAACAAAATAAATGTTTTTGTTAATATGTAATTATTGTCTTCTTGTAACTTCGTAATAAACAGTGAATAAATCATTCTTACTTACTCACGATTTCTCAGACACAATTGAAATGAGAATGATAAAAATAAATCAAATTTGTTATTTTTCATAATAATTCAACGTTAACAAACGAAGCATTTATACTAGAATCAAAAGAAGCATTGTAATAGCAATACATTGATTGTATAATTATGTTATATCAATTAAATTTTTTAATCTCATTAATTCCAAGTTTATTCATTTAGTAAGTTCTAAGTTGTTAATGAGCAAATAGGAAAAAATTGTCCGGTTTTTGATCCAGACTGTACGCGCAAGCGTCTGCTTTTTAGAGAATTTAGTCATTACTTCCTTTGCTTTATTTATCCATTCATCTAAAATTCAAGGCATCTAAACTAAAAGAAACTGAGGTCATTTGAGCGTCCCTGAATATCCGAATAATCGTGGAAAATTCATATGCTGTATTAAATTCAAGTATTCCAAATTATATAATTTCAAATTACATATTAGTCTATTTTGGTTCTTAATAAATTAAATTTCATTTATTAAAAATTAGCTTTAATGAATTATTTAATGAATTAATAACCAGGAATAGCACTTAAGTATATGCCAATCGTCCTCGAACAAAACAAAATGATTTGTTATTTGTTATTGCTGTGGGCGGAATCGGAAAATAATTTAAAAAATCAATTTTCTGCCAGCGAAACTGAGAGTTTGGTATATTCAATGTTAATGAAAGGGTAATAAAAAAAAAATACAAAAAAAGGAAAAATGTGATGGCACTGTGATATCAATGGCGGAGGGTTTTGCAGGGAATGCAGCTGTGCGGCGAAACGAGATTAACGCTATAAATACCGACCGCCAAACGAGAGAGGAAGAGAGACAGGGAGAGAAAAGAGAAGCTATCGTGCAAAACTCTTAGCCAAGACTATACCTTTAAAACATTGGAAATAGTTATGGCAGGGGTTCTCATTCACTGAGAACGTGCACGCCCTCGTATCGATTCCAATTATATAACTTTACGCAATTTGCTACTTACCAAACTAGTTTTACCTTAATAAATATAATTAAATTAAAATATTAATTCTTCTGTATTCAACATTTTTTGTTAATAATTGAAAAGCAGTATCGTAGAAGGAAATATAAAATAGTTTCTCACCCCTTTTGAAATTTATTTCAAGTAATTTCTTTGCTTGCATAATATCAAAAAATATCTTTAAATTTATCATTTTTACATTATCAGGATCCGCTTGGCTCGAACCAAGAAACTTTATATCCTCTTCTACGATGCGGCGATTCAATTTAGATATTCACTTTAAGCTGATTAAAATGTAAAGTGAACCTGTCCAAGCGTTAAGTTTTTATCATTTTACCTTTACATTCTTATCATTTGATCAATATTACAATTTTGCTGATACTGCATAAACTGTTATAACAACACTAATAACACTAATAACACCTGTAATTATTGCGAGAGTTTAACATTTTTTAAATATTCATAAAATAGGGTAAATTGAACAAAAATAAAAGGTTAATGTAAAAAGTCATAATGTTGTTAAAATGAATGTGTGCTCTGTTTGAAAAAATGTTTTTGTCCTCCAGAGTGTGAGAGATGAAAAGGGAATTTCAATCGACCTTCTAAGAAAGGACTTTGGAAAAAAAATGGGTATCCAGGGGAATGGAAGATGGGATATGGGGCAATGGCCCCCTTCATTGTACACCCCTGCCGCCTATAATCTCATATACGAAGCTGGCTATGTGAATCTCCTCTCTCCATCTTCCTCTCTTGTCTTCTCTTTCCTATTTTCTCTCTCTTTTCGCCCGCGTCTCCTTTCCTATAAACTGTCTCTCTTTTCAATGTTATGTTGCCAGGATCATCTATCTCACTTCAAACTTATCTCTCTCTCTCTC
>JAUESI010000029.1:13554699-13617699 GCA_032275145.1 Synergus laeviventris
TCTCTCTCTCTCTCACTCTCTCGCTCACCTCCTCCCACCCCTCACATCCAGGAGTCCTTCGATCCCATAGAACTCTCTCGCTCATGCTCACATATTTATGGGAAAATTTCTCTCTCTTCCTCCTTCACCCCCCTCACCACCTTCCAAACTGGACACTTTAAGACCGCTTCACAATGAGTTAATTCGTTCTGAGGAAATCAGCTGGAGCCGAGACTGGAACTGATGATTTTCGGACAGATTAAGGGATTAGGGAATTTCAGTAAATAGCCCTATTGCTTATCAAATAAATTGCATTGTACCTGGTATTGATAATAGACGACAGATATATGATTACTTTGTTATTACGTTTACGCAATTTGATACTTTACATTTGTATTACAATTTTTCACTAAACCTAGGATAATTAATTAATTTTGGCAAAAAATATAATTTATTGCAAGCGTAAAGTTGCGTGAAACTAAATTTGCTATTATGGTAATTACCCCGTTCAATATTAAAGTTTTGTGCGATCAAATATTAAAATTGTTTAACGTGGATATAGTTCATTTCTCTTTAATTTATTATTCAGGAATTTAATATTATTTTTGCAATTCTTGAGAGATTTTTCTCTAGCTTGGAAACTTTATTTTAAAATGAATTTACTTTGAAAGAGTCTAACTGAAATCTTTAAAACTTAAATGATTTGCTTTGTGAGGTCTTGTGCCGAAGCTGCCGAAGAATCAAGTGTATCTTTCTCGAATGTGAGCGTGTGTGAATATACCTGACTTAAATTCCATGTATCGAAATTGTGTGTTACCTATATGTATATGTGTATACTGTATATATCGTACGTTTGTAGGCGACTTGCCCTCACAACTGCCAGCTACGGTTTTCATAGACAGGACACATACACACACACAAGATAACACACTGATCCTATCCATGCACGTGCAGTGAATTTAAAGGTCCGCTTATAATGGTTAGCCTTTTAATCATCCGAAATTTGATATTTTACGCAAATTCCTTTCTGCCGTTTAGGCTGACCCGATTTGGTTAATTAAATATTTCAAGTAAAAGGATCGTCTAAAAGCTCGTCTAAAAGGTAAAATGGAAACTTTCAGAACCCTGATAAAAAATGGTAATAGATATTAGGAAAAATGAAACCAGTGCAACTGTCAGTAGAAATAATTGGAAATAACAAAAATTAAGTTTTTACACTATAATTTAAGAGACTGAATGCAATTAAATCCTTGCCACTATGTGTAATTTGATCATTCGTTTTTATCGTTTTTTTTTTTCAATACTGTCGCTGAATCGTATTTTTTCACTTTCTCCCATTCTCTGCACGTTCGTCTCTTAGCAATAGAAAATACGTGGGATTTTCACAGAACGCGGCGGAATCGAAAGTATAAAGTATAAACCATCAAATATAAAATCGGATTAAAAGTTGTGAAGTTGTGAAGCTTGAAAGCACATTATAATATATAAGCTTCTTTTGTTTGCATTGAAGGTTTGAGAATGAAAATCAGAAAAGGGATATAATATTTGCCACTAACAAAACAGGCATTTCAATATCTTAACAAATGAACTTTCAATTTATTTACTTGGGAGATTTACACTTTATTGTGTAGTTGGAAACAGCAGACTGGTTAAAATCCATTGAAAAAAAGAAAAAGCGTCTGACTGAATGCATCAATATTTTCTGAGGTAAAATACGGTTTGCTTTCACGTGTGCAATATTTCTGCTTGATAAATTTTATACAGCATTATATGAAGATAGATTCCTAGCGTAGCAATTTCAAACTTAAATGTTTTAAATTATTGAAATTACATGATTAATTCGAACGATTTTAAATATCAGATTTAATCTGAAATATTTTTTCGTATTTTCTGAGTCTTCTTCCGTTTTAACTTCCCTATATATGATTCTCACCTCCTTATTTCTTTGCCAGATTATTGAGTATGAGGTCATTATCGTTATTATTTCCGACGAAGGTTTTCGTTACAAGACATCTATATTTTATTGGCAATTAGACCTGACGAATACGCGGGCATTTCAAGTCGTCTCCAAAACACGAAAACGATACATCTTTGCAAATAAAAGCAGCTTCTTGTTTTGCCAGTCTCGAATTTCAGAGAAAATACCGTCACCAAAAAAGGGGTATTTTATCAAAACACGCGACAAAAACCACAAATTAATTGACATTTCGTCTCTGAGTAAGATCACGGCACGTTTCTAGGCTTATTAATTTCGTTAATTAAATTATAACTTACAGACTTTAAAATAAAATGTTTGCGTCATGCACATAATTCTGTGGAAAATTCAATCTCTTGAAATATATATATATATGTGACTACCAGGAAAGTTTGACATAAACGAAAATAGATTCTAGAAAAGCTTTTGTACACTCCAGGTTATTAAACTTGACGGACTTTGACAAGGGCTTTATCGTTCGAGAGAGTAAACCGATATTTTCGACGGCTTAGTGAATACTGAATACAAGGTTTGGTTGATGCGGTTATACATGTTCATGTGCATCTACATTAACTAATTCCTTTGTGATTATTCGCTTAGATAATATGCACTTTTTTCACCCAGAATTTTGCAATATTCATTATTCGTCGTAATATTCATAAATCAGTTTTTTATAATAATATATAATCATTCACTTGCCATTTTTTTTTACCAAAATTTGATACAATTTCAAATGGTATAGTTTCCTCAATTATTTATTTATATTTATACTAATTTTAAATCTTCATTCTCGTGAGGAGTATACGAAATTGGTTTATTTTTAATTCCTCCGCATTATTAACTTTTAACAGTGTTCCACTATATTAGTCGATACCATTTTCGAACACTGAACCTGTTTTTAAAACCTGTTACAACACGTAATGTGACTGTAGGTTTGCTTTGAAGAAATTACTGCTTCTATATACTTGCGCATATAAGTGTCACTTGTGGGAAAGTATGCAAAGAAAAACATTCAAATAGTTATCATAGTAACTAGAAAGCTAAGTCTAATAATTGGCAAGCTTGAAGTATTTAGAACTTATTAACCAATCCACATTGTTAAATGAAGTTATATGAAACATGAAAAAAATTTCACGAAGATAAAAATTTTAATAAATACTAGAAATAGCTTTTTGTACTTCATGGGGAAAATTTTATTTAGGTTCTATTGCGGCTATATATTATAATATAAGTTCCAACTCATTCTCGAAATTAAATCTTGCACAAGAATAACAATTTACCTTGTACTAATATTTTTCTTTTCCAAGTTTCAAGTCTAGCAACTCAGCGTAACTCTCCTCTAAACTTATTCTTAGTTCTGCTCATTATCAAAGTACGTTTACAGTTAAATTTAAATAAATTGTATTCTGTTCAATTACGCCTTCATCATTTTAATTGCTACTTTTAATTCATAAAAATCTCGATAAAAATAGCCTTTAAATTTCACCATATATACATGTTGTGAATATAATTAAAAGAATACTATTTTTAGCGAGTCCTTAATTAATTCTGATTTGAAGACTATATTTATACATCTACAAAATATTGTATTAATTTATCAACTATACTTTTCTATCTATCTTTTTTATATAAATATGACCTCTTCTTTATAACTGATATTCAGCTGTTCCGCCTATTTACTCTAGATTATGGATTGACCTCCAAGCTAAGTGATTACTTGAGAAGATAATAAAATACGTGTTTGCAAAATTTACTTTGAGTAAATGGTGAGAAAAAAGATGAAAATCAGACATTTTTGGTATTCAGGCATACACACATATTTAGGCTTGATTTATTATACACAATCTTAAGATTTTCTTTATCCCATTCTTCATCGGGATATTAATCTAGTCATCGCCTTCTTCTATAATTTATACCCCTAAACCCAATTTCGACTTAGAGATGGGTTCAATTCTCTTTCCGAGAGGTTTCGGCAGCTTATGAAGATTATTGCCTGAGCTAAAGTTTCAACAATTTCTAAGAAATGATTCATTTTAGGACAGGCAATATTATTTTAGTAACCTGCTTGAAATATATAAAATGCATTTTATTCAAAAAACCTAAAATGTTTTCTCGGTTTTCAGGCAGACACCTTCTTGTAAATACACAGTAATTTTTCAACCAGAAAGGACCTCGCCTCGCAGTAGTAAATAATTGAAGGGCTCAGCTCCGAGCGAGCAAACGACAAAGCGACATTTTTATCAGTTTTCAGATAATGGAGAAAAAAGGCAGAAGTGGATTTATTATAAAGATGATTAAAATTTTTATAATTGCTCTCTTATATCTTAAATATTTTATATCTCTCCCGATCTACTTTCATTCCTTTTCAATAAGAACAAAAAAATCTACAGATTTAAATAAAAAGATGATTAATTGTGACAAAAGAAAGCGTTGAAAAAGGTTAAATTTTTGTAAAATATACACTGCATTAGCCAACGAAAATTTATAAAATTTATTGCTGATATTTTTCTCCCTCGGTTATTTTTCCCCCAATTCTTCTTCCCTTCTTCTGATCCCTATAACTCCCTATAATATATATATATATATTTAAACCAAAAAATCGAGGAATTCTCCAAGTTACGAACTTTTTTTCAGTTATGTGATCGTCTGTATTCATCCCACATCTGACAAATAATTTCACCTAATATTTATTTTAGTAGCGAAAAGTGTAAAAAGAATCCTTACATAAATTATTTTTTTAACAAGTTTTCAATATAAAAAAAAGCAAAGTCAATTTTTTTTATTTATTTTTCGGTATAAGGGAGTTTAGGTACTCTTGACTGGCCATAAAGCTGAAAAATTTCTATTCCCCTCGTATGAAACCCATCGATTATTTTGGTAGTATAGTGTCGTGTCGTGTGGTCGAGACCACATATACTCGATTGAATACTATGATTCTACGTGTTAGTCAACTATAAAGTATAATGTGCACATTTACCCTTAATTATATATTATTGCAATATTCAAATTTAGCTTTTAAAACCATTCTAATATTTTTTTAAATATTCTGTAAAATGCAACACCATTTTTCCTCTCGGATTTTATGATTTTATGATTTTACGATTCTTGGACAGAGATATATGGACCTTTACAAATTCCTTCTGACGAACTTAGCAGAATGCCAAGCCGTTTTTTTCCGCTTAGCTTAAGGGTTTTGAATTCAAATTCTATCCTTGAAATTAAATTCCCCATTTTATTCAAAGCGTTGAAATATCTAATTACAATATTTATCAGGTCAAAATGAAGCAATCGAATTTGGATTCAAGCCTAATTTTACAAATAATTTCTTGCGAAACTTGAAGCCCAAATTTCAAAATGACACTATATTTTTGAAAATTATGACTTTATTTGAACTTCAGTGATTAATACATCAAACTTATGAGTAATAATAGATTTTAATCTCATATTGTGATATATTTACAATCTCAGACTTTTCGGATGCGTCACACTTAATTATTGCTAAACATAAAGATCTTCCACTCACACAATTAAGGTATCAGAGCGTGACTAATGCATTTCCACTAACCGCGTAGTCGACAAATTCCCCTCAAAGTTTGGAGTATCAATTCAAAACGAAGTTATTAAAGGAAGCGGAGAATAATATGAAGTTCTATAAAGTTTGATTGACCTATACGCTTCGAATTCATATAGATAGATCCAAAGTCCATATTATATTGAAACTTTGCCAACTAAGTTTATCGAAAAAGCGTTTTTGTTCTTGCCAAGAGTATTTCTCGCTCATAACAAGACTCAAAAAAATTTTGATGGAAAAGAGAGGCACAAGAAGGCCTTCAGAGAATCTCGATTATTTTTAACATAAAAGAAGAGCGTCAGTTTTTATAGTTTGGAAAAATTTGGACATCAGCCATGAAAATGAGTTAACTAAAAATCAGTGGAAAGTAAAGTGTTCAAGAAAAGTAAATTCAACTTGAGAAAGGAGTCTGACTGAAAATGCAAATCCAAGAACACGAGGGAATAGATACATCGATATATACACATATATATATATATGGTATATATATGCCCACTGCCAATACAAACAATGAAAAATTGTTGCAGATTATAATAAATACTATTGTTTTTATAATGGCATGAATATAAAATATTTGCATGATTAAATCTTAATTCTTGGTCAATTAAACTTCATAACAGTATCATTTTTTTCAGCTTCAGGGACTCTAGACACATATGTCAAGATGAACTTGAAAAGTGAATGGCTTGACAAAAATAGTTCAATCCCCATAATAATTACTTATTAATGTTCCAAATTGACATTTCAAATGGATTTTTTATTATTTAAATTTAAATTAATCAGTCTTGAAGTTGAAAGTAATTAGAGGAATCGAAATATGTCTCAGACAGTTCAATTTAATAAACTGTCACTCGATATAAACTGCCAGTCTCAATTTTACACTATAAGAACAGGAAGTTTACGTACATTATATGGCATCGTAATCGCGTTTCGCTTCTGTTTGGAATATATAAGCCACGACCATGTATGTGTAATAAAGGTCGAGAAAATCATTATTTGAATTTCGAATAAATATTTCGATTTCTGTTAAATAAATAAAAATAAGTTAAAATGCAAAAGTGACTTTTTTTAATTTTCCTTTATCGATTAAAAGAGTCGCAACTTTTTCTAGCAGAAATTTTGTTTTTATCATCGCTCGACTCTCTGATTCTTTAATTTCGCGCTTTCAAAATTTGCTTTATTTAAATGTCACAATTTTACTCTCAAGAACTCATTGCCCTTTTTTCGTTCTATAACTAAATTTTCGTTCAGCTTCGCTCAGCGGTTTCCAATAATAATAGAATGCATTTTCCATTTATCCAATTATTCCAACTGTAATTACATCGAATCTCTCAATCGGGTTTTGCCCAACACCACCCTTTACTCCCCCCTGTCGTTCATGACTTTTCACCCTTGCGTAGCCATGAGCGCCAACCCCAATCGTTTTCATACAGAAATAAAATTGCTTATACTCATATTTTAGTGGTTGCGTTTTGTACTCCGGCAAATGAAAATCAGGATTATTTATAAAAAAAATATTTAAACCCACACAGTTATCTAGATTTGTGTCATTTATGCAAAAATAGTGAAGTGTGCTGCAGATAAATCACTGCAAAATGATGCAATCGCTTTCGCTTTTCGCAGTGTGTTAAATTCCGCCTATCTCTTTCCCTATTTCCACCGCTTATCCCTCCACGCCTTTCTTTAGTCAATTTCTCTCATTTTTCTACTGCCATATTAAAATTTTTTGCATTCTTAAATCGAGGACTGCCATCGAATACGTAAACAGTGATTTGAAGTCAGACTTAACCGGGTCACCCAGAAAGGGTACATAGAGTTCATATTATGCTGCGTGTTCGTATAGGTCAGTCATAATGTACGCTTCCTATATTTTCCAAGAGTTCCGTTGCTTTTATTGAAGAAAGAATATTGGTATCGATTTTAATTGGAAACAAAAATATTTCTAAGTGATTCAGGAAATTTCATTAATTAATAAATATGTTTGAAATCTGCTATCTTTACTACAATACTATCTTGACGTTTAAAACACGAGAAACCTTATTGCTAATAGTCTTTTTTTAATGAATAAGGCCTGGACCAATCCTTATACCTGCGGAGGTATAATAAGCTAAACTAAAGTCTGTAGTAGAAGTTGGAACAGAGGTGCTACGATGGTTTTGCGGAGACTAAAGTGAGACACTAAATTTTGCACGAATACCTCGTCTACCTTACAGCTTCGAGAATGAATCCTCAGTGACTCTCATCTCTGAGGCTTTAAGACTTACACAAATATTTAAAACACGACGCCCTAATTTGACATTTTAATGTAATTGGATGAAATTGCACCAATTTATGGAAAAATTAGCTTCAAACTACTACATGGATTTTTAAGTAACATTTGGTAAAAATTATTATTAAGGCCCTTTTAATTATAATTTAATTAATGTTATTAAATTAAATAGTGTTTATTAATTTGTCATTATACACATAATAATGATTATAACAATTATTAAAATTGTTATCGGTACATTTTCGGAGATTTGTAAAAATATGTCTATACCGATTTACCTGTTGGACCCAAAGTTTAGGTTGAAGGAAGAATTTAAGAATGGTCTGAAGATTAATTCTTAGAATTTTTAAAGGAAATGCCCAAATGGATAGTAATATCCAAACAGCTATAGGAAGAAAATTGAAGAACAGTATTTACAGCCGCACAACAAAGAGTCACTTTTCATTTCACTCTGGGCCTGGGTGACGATCTATCTACTTTCCTTTTGTAGACAGACCCTCTCTTTTTTCACGATATAGCAGTGCGTTCTGCTTTAATAACGTTCAACAATAGATCGTTTGCAAAAATAATGGAAGCAATGCATTTACTATTAGGTTTGCAAATTTCATTGTGTTTACTATTTTGTAACTCCCTTGAATGAATATCATACTCGCTCAGAGATTTACGAAATAAAATTTGTCATCATTAAAATCTAAGCTAAGTATTCTATTTTTATTAAAGGCCACAAAGGTCTCATTTTACGATTGAAATGTGATGCTTCTTCTCGTTATTTTGTTACTGCAATTATGTACATATATAAATTAGAAGCAGCTTCCGCCCTCATCATATAACATATATTTTGATTATATTACACTATACAGAGGGAAACCAAGCGGGCTATACTACGCAAGTCCAAAACGTAATTTCACGATAATTTATAAACAGAAGCCCTAGCATAATTATAAAAGAGAATAATAGATTCAAAATTGACAAACTTTATTAACAAAAACTACACTATTTACTAAACCAATAAATCGGCACCACTAATCAAGAGAAATTACCGATTCATTAAATGAGCAACTAAACCAAGTGAAGCAAAATGGCTTCTCGCATTATCCGAAGAAGGAGTGCTCATATTAAATCTGGTAAAACGAGTTCGTTCCAAACCTTAGTCTGTTTGATTATCAAAGTTTTTTCTTTTTGAATCGTCCCCTTTTCTACGGCAAAGTAAATATAAACTATGAAGTTTGTATTTCATTATTATCTTCAATGTTCTACTGTTTTTTCAAATGTTATATCCGGTAGTCGTAATCGTATAACATATATACTCTCTTCACAGTGTTATCTCGTTAAATCCGTTTATGCTTCCTTTTATAACTTGCCATTTTACTCGTTTCAACCTTTTAGAATTCTTTTAACATGTGCTACAAGTGTGGTTTTTACCTCTAGGTTTACATAATCTGCATTTACACTAAATCGCTGGAAAATTAACTTAAATAAAAAAAAAAATAAATACAAAGTTGACAATATGAGCTAACAAGAAAGATAACGGGAATCAGCAAGCAAGATAACATAAGGATTTAATTGATATCAAATTCAGAATAATTGGAGACAATGTTTTTATTGTATAAGTCTGATATATTAAAAATTTAATATATGTGTTTCTCTTTATTCGGGAATTTTTAAGATAAAAGATTTCACAGCAGTGATTATTAGTCATCCATGACTATATATTGTGATTCCAATATAGTTACACGTTAGCAAAATGTAAATGCCTTGCATCATTGTGCAACGCAACGCGTTGAAATGATGCTTGCTTTGTTGTGATTTACGGTTCAGATCTTTATCATTATTCGTATCTTGATAACGTCTACATTTTTAGAATATAGATTTTGTCCATTTGACTCTTCCAGGATTAGAACTTCCTGCCCTATCAAATATAAAAACTACTTTCTCCTTTCTTCTTTTCTGCGACTGTGTTTACAATTGCAGTAGTATTTTAGGTAACTTTCTATTAGTATACGAAAACACTAATGTTATTCTTTTGAAGACTTGAAAAATATCTTTTGCAAGCATAAAAGGAATATTTTTGTTTACGTCCTCATCAACTCAGTTATAAGTATTTTTAGTTTGAAAATAAAAACAGAGATACGTAAAATATTTTGCGAATTATGTCTTCTATTCATTTATGTGAAACTTCGTTTTCTTCATGATATTTAAAGTCTAAAGGGATCGAAATTTTGTCCGTG
Source organism: Synergus laeviventris (assembly GCA_032275145.1). Classification (NCBI taxonomy): domain Eukaryota; kingdom Metazoa; phylum Arthropoda; class Insecta; order Hymenoptera; family Cynipidae; genus Synergus; species Synergus laeviventris. The sequence goes on from JAUESI010000029.1 coordinate 13,564,722, forward strand.
CTTACCTAAAGCATTACTTACAGTATTAAACCGACCCTACATTTATCGTCATGACGCGTCACTTTCGCCGAGTGAAGGGCACTCAAAAAGAAGCACTGCTCTGCTCAACACCGGTTTGTTGAATTTCACGTGATTAAATGTTATTTGAGGCTTTATTTGTTTCAGTCCTCTTTTAAAATGTTTTAGAAATAACGTAAATAAAAAAATAAACTGTCATAAATTTTTTGCGCAGAATCGAAAATTTCTGGTTTGATACAGCCAACTAATTTTGCCTATTAGAATTGAAACTTGATGTGTAACGAGGAAAATTAGACTCGTTTTCCAATTTTGTGATGCTATATATAGTCAAATAGGTGTGTCGCAAAAGCTCAGAGAAGCTGCAAAAGTAAATCCCATTATAAAGTCGTCTTTTGTAGAATGCCGTCATAAAATGGGGTGTGAGAAAGCAAGAACAAAATTGAGATCCACGTTTATATTTTCCCTACCTATATAGATAATAAAATTCAAAATATTATGTTTTGTGTCATTTTCAAGGATACTATTTATATTTCGTGTCTCCTAATTTAGGCCCATATTTTAATTATCTCAAACTTCAGGAATAAAATAATAATATAATTGTTATTGTTATTATAACAAAACAGAATTATAAAAATTAAAATTAAATTATTAAATTAAAGTATTATTTTATTTCTTTTTATCGAACTTAAAAATAAATTTATATAATCTCGATGACGATTCTTTTTATTGCAAAGTAAAATAGCGAACATAATTAAAGGTGAGTGCATTCATATAAGAAATGCGCGCGCACACATTGAAAGACCGCACTACAAGGATAAACACGCGCGAACGATTATTGGATAAGTTAAAGAAAAAAAAAAAAATTCGTTGTCGGAATAATATGATGCGAGGTGCATGGCGAGATAGAAATCTGTGTGCAAGTTTTGTGTGTGTGTTGGGGGGACTGTTTATTTGTGTGTGTGTGAAATACGTGCTTCATTCTTGTTTCTCATACGCGTCAATTCGTGTACACCCGAGCATCAAGCCACAGATTATAATTACAAATATAAGCAGAGCTCACAGTTTTATTGAAAGAAACGAAATTCCTCTCGAGGTCAATGCGCGTGGGAGTAGACATTTAAATTTAAAACACTTTATATCCATTTAATTCTCTCCACTTATTAATCAATATTTTTTAAATTCACGTTAGCGTTAGTATAGCATATTTATATTTTGCGTTGATTCTAATTTTTCAGATCTCAATACACAAAGAAGAAAAGAATCATATCGTCCACAATAATAAGAGAGTAAATAAAATTATCACTTATTATGTTGTGTATTATGAGAAGAGGCTCACGCATCATCACAATAATTTTAAAATATACATATTATGTATACTTATTTCCCTATTTTCATGACTTACTCAACTGTGCATCGCGCGATTATCGATTTAATTTCCAAATGTATACTTTCAATTTGACAGGGCGAGGCTCCCCGCGCTAATGCCCTTAATCGATTTGTAATCCGAAACCTCTACAACAATGCATTTCAGATTGATATTATAAACTATCCCTCATGAATAGAAATCGGAATTATCCAGATTTTTCCTTTCCCCGAAAACACTAGAATATTTTCAGAACACAATCTAAACAACTAAATTCAAGGAAATAGGCAGTATTTGACCTTCTTATTTCTCCGACTTTAAATTATTCATTGCGAAACTAATATCTGTTCAGATTAAGCTTCAAAATCTAAAAATTGGACGTTTCAATTTTTATCTACGAGAAAATACGTAGTTTTAAATAAGTCAATAAAATTTACATATCGATTTAGAGTTGGTCGAATACTCCCGCGTGTTCTGAATTTTTATTGCTTTGTTATTATCATGAAAATTAAAATTTAAAAAGAGAGAAAAAATTTTTTAAATAACTCATATTTTACTACTCAAGTCATTATTAAGACAATGCGAGCCTAAATGGTGATGTTAAATCGGGTTAAGGAACATCTATAAATACTTCACCTGAGAAAGAAAAAGATGGAATGAAAAGGTAGGGGGGGGAGATGAAGTGAGATGGCGGGAATGCGTGGCGAATGCGAAAAAGAGAGAGGGGAAGATTGATAAGAGAGGAGGGCTCGGAAGAGAGAGAGAAAATCTAATAGTATCCTCGTTGAAGATGCCTAACTACACAATCAAACATACCCACCCCCCACCCACTCCCCTCCCCTTTTCATATTGTTGCGCTGTCTTTACACATTTGCAGACTCCAAAAAGATGGAATTGTAATTAAAAATGTAATCTAATATAATATTTTTAAATAGATTAAATTTTGCAAGTTACTCACCTCGATTTTATCCATTTTTTGATTCCCGGTTGTCACTCACTGTCCTCACGTTCATCTATGATTTTTTTTAATCCACATCAACACAGTCACTCACATAACACGATAAGTGCTCACAGACTTTATACACGGTTTGCATGTGTGGAAACAAATAGTTTTGACGCGCGCGAACCAGAGACTCTGATGTGGCGCACGCCGCTGTCCCATCAAGACTACATACTTTGTATTTACTCTAATTATGTGACGTCACGGATTGCTAGCCCCCACCATGCGACCGAAGATGCACGAAAGCGTACGATGCTTGACGAAGTGCGATATTGGGGAGGGGATAGTGAGCGCATGGCGCGGCCATGATTGTATGTTCACAGACTTCAGAGTTTATTGAGAGTTCTTGCGGTATGGACCTGCTGTGGTCTTGTTGCTCATGTGATATTAATAATGAATTACCAGGATGTGTATTTATTCATAGAAAAATAAATAATCGTTTTTATCAGAGTGTTAGTGATTTAAGAAGCGTGAAGTTATACTTGCGAATTTGCGTCGTGTTTTGGAGTGACAGTGATGTTCTGACAGTTCATGACAGATGAATTCTTCAATAAGCATATAAATCTAGTGTAATTGGAAATAGATTGTAATTAGATCAATCATTTCTATTTGATCATACAAGGGTAGATTTTAAAATAACTGACAAGCGATGCAGTGATTCTTGTTCTGCGTTTAACCTCAAAACTGCATGTTTTCTACTTTGCAAGGAATCTATTAATTTTTTGCTGTGTTTTAGAAGGATTAATTCAGAGAAAGCTTTTTTTAATGGCTAAAAAGAAAATTTACAATTTTTACTGTAGCTCAGGATTGTAAATTGAGATTTTATATATCGTTTAACTATAGCCGTCGCGACAGATTTCAAGAAGGTATCCCAAATGTTTTAAACGTTTAGATGATCGAAGTATTTTTGCATACAAAAAAATGTTTTCAATCCAAATGAATCAATATTTTAACACTCTGTTTCTAGCTTAAAATGCAATCAATACAAAAATCCGTTCATTTGACCGTTCAGAACAGCAGAACTTCAACCGCATGTCAAGAAGTGTGTTTGGAGCAATAATATGTGTATGAATATATTAAAAGTTGTGTCTTTGACAAAAACGTGAAATTATAAATTAATTAAAGCAACCTAAGGTACTTCTTACATTTTTGATTGCATACGTACATTTTTAAACAACACGCAGTTGATTTATTAAGATATAAGAAAGCGATTATTTGAAGCCTGATGAGTTTTAAAGCAAAGCTGGCTTTTAGGCAATTAATAATGTATAGGGAGAGTATGTATAGAAAAATTCTGGACGTGCACACTGTAACTCTCATTTTACTTCTCTAAAGAATCTAGGAAATATCCAAAATTTGACTACAATACTCAATAAATATGATTAAAAATCGAGTATATTTCTCCAATTTATTGCCCACTTCTTTGTATCCAGTTAATAAAGTACAATGAATCTCGAATCTTTTTGAAGGACTCACATTTTCGTTAAAGTGCATATGTTAAAAAAATACGTTTGCTTATCTGATTTTTTGATATTTTAAATTATCACTATTTCTCTGCATTTCGTATAATTTCTAACAAACACACTTTAATCACAATGTTTCAATTTCGTAGCACAAGTTCATCGGTTCCATTAGTTTTTTATGATTTTCTTTACATGTTAAGTCTGACAGAGAAAATTTGGTTGCATTTAATAGCATGTGCTCGAGGGAATAGAGAAAGGAAGTTGGTACACAAATTTATAGTAAGAAAGATATTTAATAATTAGGCCCGACTGCGAAAAATTGTCGTGTTTCTAAGATTTGTAGCGACTAGCGCTAAGCTAAAAGCTTGTGGAATTAAGGTTTGATGTTTGTTCGTTGTCGTTCTCACTTCAGTTTAACCACTCTCTTTGTTATTAATGCAACTGTAAGATGAAAGAACAATCTGACAATTGAGACCATTCTAAAGTCTCCCCTTTTTCAAAAAACTTAAACTTTCAAAATTATACCTATAATCAATTTTTCTTTCTCAAAAGTTTATCTTGTGCGTAAATAAAATTAGAATACATATTTTCTTTGGACTTTAACAAGACTACGTTCTTTGTAAAATTTCCAGTACAACGCTATTCCTTATAAAAATTCAAATAATTTGATTTGCCTTCTAACTTGATTTCTTTTATTTATCTAGTTGTTCTGTAAAAATGTATGAATACGGGTCGTCGCTTTCGCTATAACAAAAAACAAACTAATTTCAAGGGGGGAAAAACTCGAAAAGTTGGTGTACCCTTGTGTAGACCCTTACTGAAATCAGTGTACAACTGTACACTGCACCAATCGAGTTTTTAACTCCTCGAATAATGTAGAAAAATCTTAACAACTCGTTTCTCATAAACAATCCACACACATTTTCCATGATTTACATTAATTACTGTTTTACATTTGACACTGTGACACGTCTACCAATATGTGGACAGCTATAATATCCTAAAAAATATTTTATCAGCGGATGACGTGCGACATTAATTGACCTGAAACAGGCGGAGATCTTGCATGATTTTATATTTTTATCCTCAGCAGGTTTTAAAAATGTTTTCAAGAAACATTTAAAGAGTAGCTACAAACTCAACAAAAATTACTTTTGTTGGAAAATTTAGAGATTTAGATTTTTATGATTGCAAAGTGGACCCATGCAACGTAATCATTGATTTGAATTGTAGCGTCGATAGGATACTTTACTTTTTTTGCATTCCCAAAACCTCTATAAGATATTACGTACTCAGTACTTTGTAAGGGATTCTCACTAATAAGTATCAGTTTTCACCTAGGCTAGAATTGGTATGTGAAAAGGGCAAAAGTTTATCAATACGTGATGTAAAACAAGATTGAATCTTAATTTTATACAGAAATAATTATTTATATGTTTAATTTTAATTTTGAAACACTGTAACTTATTTTTCAATATTTTATCAATACAAATTGACGAAAACTTTTTTTTTTTTGATTGAAAATGTGTTGTACAATTTTGTTTTAAAACACGTATTGATTAGTGAAATACATATCACAGCCAGCCCCCAAAGCATTACAAATTTAAAAATAAAGTAGGGATTGGGGGCCTTTAGGAATTAATGGTCATTTCAGCTCGATCACATTTTCCAATTTCTATCTTCATCGTCAATGCAATACCATGAAATATAGAAAAAATTATACAAGTACTTATGTAATAATATTAAAATTATTTGCGATCGAACTGAGGCGCCTTACATTTCCCTTTTGCGCGATTTTATATTTTAATAATAAATTAGTATTATCGCTTTCGTTAGTCTTTTCTATTAATATAGTACCGCTGCTTGAATGTACTACTGTACCGATGTAACGAATTGAGTTTTATAAAGTATTTTGCTTTCTAATGTCGCTTTCTCAACGTAAATTTTTACTAATTGAATTTGAACCGAAATTTAAACAACGTAACGTTAAGTTATTACGATCCTAAATTGGCACTAACACTGACTTAAGGAGTATGAAATTAAATATATACAACAAATAAACATCGATACAGGAATATCTTCAAATATCAAACATTTTCAGTTCACGCGAGGCTTTAAAAACTTTACGTCTTATGTATTTTCTAACAATAAATCATAAATCACAGATCGCTTCAATGATGACATTTAAGCACATACATTTTTTCGACCCATTTGCATTGACTGCTACCATAAGTTTTCAGAATTAGTCTTTAGCAACCAAAATCTAGACAAACTAAAAGTAAAAAGAATGTAAAAATGGAGCAATTCAAACTTTCAACAAACTTGTAACTAAACTTTACGATACAGCTTAAAAAAACTATCTAGAATGTATAAAAATCACTTCATGAAAACTTGAAGTAGTCTATTAATTATAAATTTTTAAAGTAAAATAAATTAAAGTTTCTCTAACGACCAGTAGTAAGTTTTTAAGGTCATGTATTACTTATCCGATTCCTACTTTGCCGGCTTTCATTTTTTCAGGCACCTCACTTGAAAACAAACAGGGAAAATGCATTTTAGACAGTAGATAAACGTTCTTTATCGTTTTCTTTGCGTTTATCTTCTACGAACAATTAATTTTAATTGTTAGATTTTTAATGTAATACCTGAAAACTTGAAATATGGTTACAAGTGCCAAGTTGTGTGACTTACACATGGCCTTAAGTAACTTGGCCACTTGCAGTGAGTTACCTTACAACTCTGATCAGAAGTATAAATACTGTTATATTTAAAAATAAAAAGACTGAAAAGAATAGTAAATAATATGCTAAAAGTGCGACATAAACACGCTTTCTCTTCTCCTACGTTCTTTAAATTTGCATTTATAAATTATTTTGAAAAAAGTTCGAAGAGCAGAATAATTCTAAGTTTCTTTTTGACGAGAGTGAAAAAATAAGCGAGCGAAAACCATAAGATTTTGGAATTGATCGAAAAGTCTCATGGAGAGGCTGCATGATATGAAAAACCGCAGAGAGAAGCCCCACGTAAACTTCACGTACATAACTTGGAAATTTCAAAATATTTTCCCATATTCTATATTACCGCATAAATGTACATATGCAAGAATCAATGCAGGACAATACTTCCTTGCCGTGTTAACGATTACTGGACAGGGTTGAATTTGAAAAATTCGCTTTGGTACGTAAAATTTCTGACAAATCCACTGTGTTTGCTGCTTTTAAAATGTACAAGTGTTCACCTACGACATTTTGAAAACTTAAAAAAAATTTCTACCTACCGAACACTTGTTCATTTCGAAACTTTGCATGCTGACTTTTCAGCTTTCTAGCAGTTCATTAGTATAATATTATAAGATTGATAAATTTAAATAAAATTGCACTTCGAAGCATGGTTTTTGTACTTTTGCATCCCTAAGGATTAGCCAGAGGAATTATATAAGCTAGATTAGATTTAAAACGGCAATAAAGACTGTTGTCCTACCTTAATTTATAAACATTCTTTGCTTTTTCGCGCCGAGAAATAAACCTCTACTGATAGAGATTGGTGCAGAGAAGCAAAACGAGTGAGTCTTTAATCCTCTTCGTGGCTGGATATCGCCTTTTTATTGGCATTTTCATTCTTGCAGTCTGTCTCTGTAAAGTTCGAGAACGAGAATATACTGGAGAACATTAATTAGAATACAATTTTTTTTAATTTGCAAAGACTAGAGACAATAGAATTTACTTGAGTTCACTTGATTAAAAATTGAAATTCTCAGTATATTCTTAATTTCGCGAATTCTCCAGGATATTTCCCGATTTTGAAATTATAGAGAGTTTGAGAACTCTATGCTTCTGTTGAAGCTTCGTCATTTTCCACAATCGAAGACTCTTGCGATTCTTCTGTGCCCCTTTCTTCTGACTGTTCTTCAATTGGCTCTAGTACTTCCTCGTCTCTAATGTAATTATATGCATCCTCATCTTGGTCTCCTAATTCCTCTACAACTTCTATAAGTTCACCTTCGACAGGGTTTTCTTCAGTTCTCAAGATATCAATCTGATCTTCTGGTTCCTCGATTTCGCCTTTAATTTCATCAGGCGATTCAGAACTCTCGAGTATCGTAATTTCACCATCGTCTACAGGTTCAATTACAATTTCCTCGTCTTGAAACGCGTTTATTATCCTTTGTTCAATATTTAATTGCCTAACTGCATTTTCTAAATTGTCCCGCAATATTGAATTCGCTTCATCTTCCATTTCTTGCCACGTGTCCGGAATAAAGGTCATCCGCACCATTTGATACAATTTTCTGAATCCTAATTTCTTGTACAGACTTTGACTCGCCTCATTTTCTGGACGTATCACAACGAATGGGTTGTAACCACGGTCTGCGACTAGTTTCGTTAAATATCTGAAAAGAAATATTTTTTTTATCAAATAAGCCAACAGATACAAATTTTGAATAAAGCTGATAGAATTCTTTTTACCTTGCTAGTCGTATACCGTAACCTTTTCTACGATATTCTGGCTTGGTTTGCATGGAAAACATGGCCCCGTAATATGATTGCACCATCCATGCTGCCAGTTTTCCATTTACAAAAACACCGGCTGCTGGTAAAATCCTGATAAGACGTAAGAAAACCTCATGACATTCCATATCATTAGCAGGATACAACTCATGAATGCATTCCGCGTGTTCTGCTTTCAAGGGAAGAACCTAAAAGAGAAAATATTCAGGTCATTTTAATATTTGAAATAAACTTTTGATTTAAATGAAAATTTATCTCTTGGGAGTCTTACCTGAACTTCTGCTTCTGAATCCACAGGTTCATCCTCAAATTGTTCAGTTTTTTCCGGTTCTTCACAGGCCCAGACATCGCCGAGGACCCGCTCGACAGTTCCAGTACCTTCATAGAGCCGAGTTAATTCATCCGCAATATCAGAATGAACAAAATTAATATACAATGGTCTTGACCAGTCGATTAATATGTCTTCATCCTGCATAACTCTTAACAATTCCAGCTGATCAATGGGACAGAAGACACCGACGCTTTCGTATAGCAGACCATGGGGCTGAAAAAACATGCGAAAACGTAAAATATAAGTTACAAGATATAATCATGTACAAGAACTTATACAAGAAATAATAAATATATTTCAATTTAAAAGTGCTGAAGATTGAAAGCCTCTTATCATAAAATTCAGATGGAAGTTTGAGAATGATTTTTTGATACCATTTGTATTGACCCAAAATTTAAAGATAAATTTTTGCACTGTCGTATTTGTGACTATCGACATTTTATTTCCGTGGCCAACTTTGGGCGCTATCGGACAATAATTAGTTGCTATGATGCAACGATAATTAACGACACAGTAGTAACATTGCCAGGATTTGTGTGGTGTACCATCAAAATTGTAGTGCTGATGAATGCGTATTATTCTAGAAGAGGGATGAGGTCGAGGACGAGAAAGTAGAAACGCGAATCGTTGGCGATCAGCCAAATGACGATATGAACTTGCAGCACCCTTCTCAAATTTTCTTGGGTTCTATAGATATTCAAAAGTATATTTTTCGCCAACATTGTATTAAATTAAATAATATTTCTTAATCTTTATTCTAGAATCTTCATTAAAATTTAAAATGTTGGTACAGTGTTTTATTTAGTTGTATGAAAAACTCTATTTTTGAAACACAAAAATAATTGAAATTCTTCAGGCAAACAAGGATATTTATTCACAAAGACTTTAAATTGAATAATTTTTTATTTAAAATTAAAAAAAAATTAAAACTTAAAACGGACAGTAAGTCTTAGAATTTTCTTCCTGTTCTTAGGTACTGTTTTCTTAGTCAGCTAACAAAGATATTTAATTAAAACGATTGATTTCTTGTTTTATCTTGCAACTTTCAGTTTTTTTCTATGAATATCAAACGTCATTGGAATATATCACTACGTGTTTACCATTTTTTGAATACATGATGCGCGAAAATAGAGAATGTGGAGATTGCCAATTTGCCTCCGGCAAAAAACTTGTAGCAATTTTCCGAGGCGCTTCTGCCTATTTCATATTTATTCCTTTTCCTTTACTCATTTTTACCAAATATCAAGTACTGTGAATTAAATACATATGTAAAAAATATAGAAAACAATTTTATAATGAGAAATTATTAGAAAATTGGATAACTATTAAAAACTAGTTAGAACGGAAGTTTAGGATTACTCATGACGTTTATATAAAAACATTATTTTTATTGCCTAATTTAGAGTGTAAATTGTTATGCAGGAAATCAATTATTCAATTGAAAATGATAAGTGAGTTAGTTAATATTACTCTACTATCAATCTCGTGACTCGCGGGTTTGACTTTGCTTTATTTAATCGATTGAATTTTAAGCAATTTTTTTACTGAAAAGAATCTATTTTAAAATGCGCCATTTATATTTTACTTTCATAAATCGATCTAAATTTTATGAAAGGTTTTTCTATTTCGAAGTTGGGTGGTCATTTATTCATTACAAATTTTTCAGATTTTAGGATTAAGCTATTATTAATCATCTCTAGGAAAATTTGAGGAATTTATCTGAGTACTTACAGCGAGGGTCATCCCTGGAAAATGCAAACAGACTGGAATTTTCGGCCAATCGTTGGCCACGTAAAAATGGAACTCCCATACTCTGTTTTTCATGTAAGTCAGGAGGGTTTGCTGAAACTGAAAAACATTTTGTATAAAAATCCATTCTAAAGGAATAAATAAATAATAAATTAAATAAGTAAAGCGATACTCATACACGTAATAAAAGACAGTAAATAATTAACTGAATTATATAACAACCACTTAACCGAGTTAATTATACAAAATTTACTAACGATTGAGTCTGTTTACCTCATTACTATTATTATAATTTATAATTAATGCGCTCTTGAAAAAATTTCAAAAAGCTTCAGTTTTATAAGCAAGCTGGATGTCAAAGTCAGTTTAATTTTAAATCTACAGGATGAATGTGAAACTTTTAAGTCAACGCCTGAGTACTTTGTGCGTCATGTTTTAGTAAAAAATGGAAAATTACTGTATTCAAAAGCACCAATCTCTTTTTCTATCTCCCGTCTTTGTGTTTAGTTGAATAACTTGAGCTCTTATTTTCCACTATGGTATATTTTTCGAAATAAAGCTCTCCTTAATCCAATTTTTTCAGAACTACTATTATGCGAAAACTAACTTCACTTTATTCGAAGCAAATTTCTTAAATATTCCTTGGTTAGATTTACATATTAGGTCATGCAAATACATATAGCAAGTAGGACAAATAAAACTTAGAGGCTTAACATTGTATATTATTATTTGCTTAGCTTTTTATCTAAATTTTATTTTAAAAACAAATGAGTGGAACTGCTCAATAAATCTTGTATAATTTGAAAAAATATTTCAACGACTTAAATTTTAAACCGCATAGTTGAGTTCCTGAAAGTATAAAGTACTTTTTTTGGAAAAGTATGGATAGAGAGAAAATTAACAAAAGATATCGCATAAGCCTTATAGAATCTGAAACCAGATAAATTGTCTATTGTGAAAATATATCAAATCTGGGTATAGTGTCTTCACATATTTAAGTAGGAATAAGGAAGCCTAATCACGAAGCCTATAGTCAGATCCCTGCTGGGTAAGTATGTATTGGAATAATACATTATGTATGTAGACCTGTAATAGTATCACTTTACGTTTTTCTTTGTATTGGTAGAGTAAGTTTATCCTAAAAATAAACTGTCTGCAACTAGACATGTACATGCATTCCAACCATCGAAAAGGCGATTGAGGGTCAAGGTCGAATCCTGACTCACGCGAAGGTTTTTCGCTCTCCTGAACGAAATCGATGGACTCTGCATGTGTTTTATCACCAAAGGGACCAACAATTTTCTTGCTGATTCTAATCAACTGAATTTTATTTTTTTATCACGATGGAAAAATAAAAGTAAATTAAAGGTTTTAAAAGTAGATCAATTAAATGTTACTTTTCTACAGTAATCGAAACAGAGTGGCTTTCTAGTTTATAGGCGATTTCAATTGTCAGTTTTAAATGGTTTTTATAATAAAAAATGAAATGAGAGTGATGATGTAATATTCGCCTCACTGAAGATTAAAGTCGCGATTTATCTATGCATTGTACCTGTTGAATGATTGATACATAGGTTCTAGTCTAATCCTATACCTATACAATGCGAAATTACTTCTGCTTAGGGCATCATTAGACTCCTTGTAAGAATAAAGATAGGTTTATCCAAATAACATTCAAATTAGAAGGAAAATTTAATTAAAGAAAATTATTATTGTTTCATTTTCAGGTTTTTTTTCAGGACTATCGATTTTGTGTCGGCCTTGATTAATAGTTTTACTTCCATTCTTTTAAATAAAAAGTTTAAATAAGCATTCTATCCACCCTTGTTGAAAAGAAAAAACTTCCTGGTTTTTATGAATGGAATGTACATATATGATGATATAAAGATGAAAGCCGCATCGTGACAAGGTCTGGGATATTATATTCTGCAGGTGAAACAAAGCGGAACAGATTAGAGGTCTTCGAGCTTACGAGGTCGCAATGCGGCGATACCAGCAAGTACTTATTCAGAAGCAAACGAACGACCTTGACTTTGACTGTATACACTCTTCGACTTTACGCGAAACCCATTTTAATTCCAAGGCTCTCTTGCAAGATGATTTTCGAAAAAAAAAATATAAACGATTTTTAGAAGTAAATAATAAAGCATAGTGTAAAAAAAGCCTTTCTATTCAAAAAAGTCTAATTTTCTTCACAAGAGCATAAAAATGTCATGTGCACTGAAAAAAGTTTTTGTCATTTTCCTTCATTTTCTTTAGTGTATTACAAACTTAAATGGGAAAATCTGATCGTACCTTTACTAAAAGACCAGATATAAAATTAATGTATTTTATGTAAAGCACTCTATATTAATTACCTATTTCAGAAACTAAGTGAATGTAATTTGTGTGTTAATTAGCACAATTACCACAGTCGAGTTGGTTTGGACTTCTCAAATCTTGATTGGCATAACAAATAGCTGAAGGCGGTAAATTACAGAACTCAATATCCTTTGGTGCCCTCTACTATTCAATTGAATTCATTTGATATTGAAACATTCTGAATTATATTAATTCACCTCAAACGATTTTTAATGTTGAAACTTCTTTTCTTCCCTTTAGGGAGATCAGCTAGAATCCGAATTCAAATTTCGACTTTTTCACAACTTTTACTCAGACTTAAGAATATACTATCACTCAATCTATAAATGCTTTAATTTTCTCGAGTTCTTGATGACTTACTTAATAATAAACCACATAAAAAAAGATCGCTTTCTTTATGATTTGGAGTTGCTTGCGTGATTATAAAGAGATGAAAAAGAACATTAGAGATCAAGTTTTCATTGATCATTACAGGACAGCATAAAATATGACGGATTTGAGAGTAAACTATGGAAAAGTGACGCGTGATATCAGAAGCATCATTTGACCTACTTTACCCTTGACACCCATTCATCTTCTGCAAGAAAATTTCTAAGGCTTAAGCCGGAAATTAATTTCCTTACAAAATTATTTAAAGAAACATAATTTTGTAATTGAATCTGGAGAAGATGGATAAGCTCAACTTTTTCTATAAAATTGGCTTTTTAAAATTTATTAATGATTTTGATTCAATGAGCTTAGAGATTAAGTATTGATCGAAATGGTTTACAGCTGACTGAGAGAGCCTCACCTTAAGAGATACTGGTAAGTATCGCGTAAGGAAGTCTAAAAGTTCGGGTAGCTCTTCATTTTTAAGTAGACGAAAATTTCGGCCTCGTTCGACCGCTTCGGGGCACTCCATTCTGAAACTAATAATTAATGTGTTAAAATACGTTTCATAATTTAATATAAAAGCCATAATAGACTTTTTATCAGAATAAATAATAAAAGCCACTCCAAATATTATTGTTACAAAATAGGGAAAACAATATCTTGATTTAAAAAATTAATGTAACAGTTTCTAACCGTTCAAGGAGGATTATAATCTCTCTAAAAGTATAGAAAAAAATCAAAATAATATTTGATTCACCAAATGCATATATCGCTTTGGGTTAGCACTAACGTCATTTACTGGAGTGGAATGTTAACTTAATTTCATATTGATATAATCGATTTATTATATATTACACGTGCCCATCTTTTATAATAAATTGTTTGGTAGCACAACAGAAAGAAGAGAAATGAAAAGGTTCGGGAGAACAGCATCAGCGCACCCCATATAGCAAGGCTGACCCTTATGTGCCACCAAAGAGGGTTGAATGCCACTATTTACCACTACAAGATGAACGAGGACCAACCCCATGCTCTAGTTTAGACTTATTTGGCTGCATGTGAAAATTTGTTCTCTTAAAAAGTAAAAAATTAACTATTATGATTCCTTTGACATTTCGCCCTCTACTACTACAATATTCTCGACCTTTACAAAAATTAAATAATATTCCAATCCTATTTTTGAATCAGAAACTAGATTTCGAAAACCTATGAATATATAAATTATTAAACTTCACCAATCTAAACTCTTAATTCAAATACAAATCGCTGCCTCATACGCACCTAAGCACTTTATAGAGATCATTTGCACAGGAAGCACCAGCAATGCATTTAAAATTAGTTTGTAGACTTTGATCAAGTTAGTTAATCCAAAAGTTGTTGTTCATTAAATGTTAGCAAATTAAAATATTGGTTTAAAATATTCGAGATAAAATGCTCCTATTCCTTTGTAAAAAGAAGATTAGAAGAGATCAAAAACTGATTTTTTGTCATGCAGTATTAGATTTTCGAAGAAAAATAAAGTGGTTAAAATTTCACTAACCCTTCTTCTTGAAAAATTTGAATTAGGCACTATAGAGGTTAATCGAACCCTTAAGGCGTAATTCCTAGAATCTGTTCACTACTACTTGAATCTGGGTCACTTTGGTCTCGTAATCTGCAAATATCTAAGGTTTCTAATGTCACAACGGGCGCGTAAACAAAAGATCAATTACGTTAGTTACAATGCTGTCAATATTATCTATCTAGAATAATAAATAAATAAATTTGATCATATGATAAGTAAACAGAACGTTCAAAAATTTTTTTTCGAAGCTTTCAAGTTTTAAACAATATCATAATTTAACATTAACAAATTTTAATTTCACACTCTAAAATAAATTTACTTTCATTTTCCGGACTTCCCTTTCTTTAAAAACTCATGATTATTTCTCTATTTCGAATCACCTTTCCAGTGTTTCTTTTCTTTCGTTTCGTTAAAAAAAAAAACAATTTTTGCACTACGAAGAACACCTGAAAAACGTGTGGGACGTTTCTGACGTTCGAGTTAACCACAGAGCTGACAAATTACACGTGCATTGGAATGGGGTGAAATCAAGTAGCCTTAAATTTCAGTTTCAACAATATTTTCTAACAAGAACAAAATGGAAACTTTGTGCCTCACGAAATGAGTCATTGAATTTTCCTAAATTTGATGCAAGTTTAAGGGAAAAAAAAAAGAATCAGAAAACAACTGCTGTATACAGATAAACATATCGTGCACTTTCGCACCGACTTCCGGTCAGATCGACCAGGTAGAAACGCTAATTTCGCTGTATCTACGTTAAACGCCCACGAGAGCTTTCATTCTAGAGATCTTGAAATTGTCCTCAATTCAAAACTAATCCACTTACTTCTTCAAGCTTTCTAATTATAAAAATTATAATTAATTAAACATATTTTGAAACTAGAGGTGGCACGAAGTGGAGTGTTTTTTTAAAAATTAAAACACTAGCATGAAAAATGACTCACAGTAATTACTTCTATTTGTTGCATACATGGATAAAATTATAACCCTTCTAACCGAGAGCTAACGAGATTTTACAATGTAGAATAAATTAGAATTAAGTCCCAAAAAGGATTTTCTTTAACGTTTAACCTTACGGAGCCACCCTTTGCCATTAAATCATTTTTTCATCAGTTCGCTCTTTGTGTATTTAAAGATTTTAGGGGAGGAATTTACTGAGAAGGGGAAAAGAAATTTTCGAAGTTCGCGGGATTTTCTGAGGAGACCGGCACACTAATTGGAAAGAGTATCATTAATTTTCAAGACTTTGTATTATTGATTTACCTGGACAGACCCGAAGACGATCTACGAAGCCTCTCGTCTTGGACTCGTGTCGATTTGTAAGTGGAGTCGAAGGGTGGTTTTTAGTGAAGAGAAAAGCGATCCGTGTACGTTTGTGAGACCTTGTCTAGCGTAATCGAGAGCCGGCTGTCGCCAAGGGCTCTTTTCAACGGAGGCACCCGCCCTCGCCGCCCCCAGAACCCGCACTGCTGCCCCCGAGAATCTCCGTCTACCCATAGAATTTACCAAAGGGGCTCCAGAGCGCAGAATCGCCTCGTAACAGTGCCGCGTAGTACACTCCATCGCCCGTATTGTTAGAAGAACAAGATATCCTCAAATTTCCAGAAGACTCTTCATCCTACGAAAATAAAAAAAAATTCTGGATTAATCGATACATATATGCTTGAATAAAGTCTGATCTCGAGATAAACAGGTAAAATATATACAAGTACAAGACAAAAAAACTGTTCATATGCATTCTCGATTGTGCATTACAGTTTTGAAACCAAAAGGTTGATATATGTATAATCTGGTGTAATATTAAATCTAGGGTAATTTCATTGGAATTTTCCATGGAGGGATTAGACTAGGGGAGAATTGACTACTTATTCATTATCCTTTAGGTATGGAATTTTTCAGGGTTTTTGTAGTTTAGAGAAAAAATGTAAATGATTTACTTAATTCTTTTAATTTTATAAATTGTAATTGTTTCGAAAATGAATTGAACATATATGCATATTCGAAAAATAAAAATCAATACTATGAAGACAAAAGGCTCTAGTAACTTTTGTTCATAACTCGAAGAATAGTCACGCGTCCAAGTACAAGGTCGACAAAAAAAGAATAAAAAAAAAAAATTGCCGCAACACGATTCTATACGTGTATAGACTATAGGTATTACTGTTCGCGCCCCGGAAAAAAAGTACGAAATTGTAAGAAGTCTCAGGTGTATCTACTGAACTTCATATTAGATAATTATTGTATATACACTTTATATATGAATGTGGCTCAATATCATTTCAGATTTTTGAAAAGAATTTTCATCTTTAGAAATAAGATTCGAGGTGGTGAAAATGTAAAGTGTGCTTTTCATGCACGCTTCTTTTTTTATACTTGTTTAAGTAATTGCAAAGTAATTGATTAGTTTCCTCCAAAATCGATGTTTTTATTGCAGTTTCTCAATTTCTAGTGTAACTCCTGCACCCTTCTATTCAGTTTATTGATTTATTTTTATGCTGATTTAAGAAAATAATTCATAGAGGGTGAGGATTTCGGTGATCATTTCGAATTTCCGGTCTTTTGTCAGTTCCTCATGATTGAATCCTATCAAATTTATATTGTTTTATTAATAATTTATTTCGAATGCCGAAAGGTCAAATTTTCCCGCTTTTGTCACGACGTCGGCGTTGCGGGGTAAAAATCCTTGCTTATCCTGCAGCCAATCGATAAAGACCGAAAAGAGACTGTTCAGTGAAGGATGTGATGTCAAAACGACAAAAACGAATTGTAAATACCTACAAAGTTCTTTTTTCACGACGTACTTTTTCAAAAAAATTAGAATAACAATAATAAACGGGTTCGGGTACCAACGAGTCTCTCAACAATCCTAAAAATATTAATTTATTACATCTAGATTAATAAAAATTATTTTAAAAATCAACTAAGGTTTAATATACGTTATATTCACAACAAAGTAACACAATAATATGTAAAATATTTTCCTAAATTTTTCGCAACGATCAAAACACTCGAAAAACATAAACATAACCTCTTTGAGTGAGTTTAATGTTAATGATTTTATATAATCGAACGCTGAGATTCGCAAACTCTTTATTTAAGTAACAAGATTTTATTTAATTAAATAATATTTCATTGTACAAGCAAGTACAAGAATGATCGATGGTAAATAATTTTGGAGCGAGCTAATATATATATATATATTATTGCAATGATTTCAATAATCTTTTCAATTTGACATGTGGAGAACGTGGTTCAAGACAGGTGAGAAAAAACAAATCATATTGAATTGAACTTACCATATTCATTCAACCAGTTAATTTTTTTTGATGAACAGAATTCTTTATTTAATTCATTCATTTCAAATACCGGTTGTTTTGTTGTTTTTGAAGTACAAACCAACACAAACGCAAAGCAATAATAACCTATAAAAAGTCTCCTCTAAAAGAGTTCACAGCTTCCCGAAATGGCAGCATGGCAGCACCTGTCAAGGCGATGCTATTGCCCCCTGTCGAAAACTAGTTGTAACGTCATCAGCTGACTCTGACATTTGACAATTGATATTTTTATACCATTGCACTCTCAATGAGTAAACAAACGTTTTTTTAAGTTTGAATATCGTGTCTTAAAAAAAGTCGTAAATAAAAAAATACTCTTAGGTTAGTGTTATTTCTGTTTATAGTGTATAAGAATCATAAACTTATACATGAACCAAATTAGAGCACGCAAAATAATCAATGTTTCCTATCGTTTTGCTATGAGGTGTGTCAACTTACATGACACGTGGTAAACTGGTAAGTATAGGTGTAGGAAAACTGTATACAACATTTAGAAAATGATAATTGTTCAAAGAGTAATAATAATGTAAACTCTGTCACTTAAAATTTAAAACGTTCACCTAAATAATTTGTGATTTAAAAATGAAAAGCTGCTTCGAAATATTAAATAGGACGCGGTTATTATGTAAAATATTGATGCGATTTCATTCTCAATTGAGAGAATAAACTGGAATCTAATAATTCGCTTGACTGCGCAGAAGTTATATGGCCTTAGCGTGTGAAATTAAACTTTCGTGCAGAATCCTCATTTCTTAGTACAAAACATTTTTATTCATCAAAATTCTTGTTATTATTATTATTAATCTGAAATACTTCATTTTTGTAATACTCTAGTAATACAAACAATGAATCTGGGTATTATGCACACAACGGTACGGATAACTAATAATTTACGCATTACACCATTAAAATAATAATTTTTGTTTTCAGACTTCCTGTATAAATTAAGCATGTCTAGAAGAAAAGGAGCCAGAGATAAACAATTTAACAACGTGGATTATACTCAACTCACCGAAACCGATAATGGTTTCGTAGATTCTCAAGTGAGTAAAAACTTTATATGTAGAATAGAATAATATCTGCAATCATTGATTATTATATCTTCATTCTTATTAACGAATAATAATTTTTTTCCTGGCTTCATCTCTATTTTAAACTAGTTTTTACTTGTTTGTATTCTAGTAATTTAAGTATATATTTAAAAAATAGTTATCGAGGATTGTTTACGTATGCAATTTTTGAAAATTATTTTTTGCAGTTTGTACATCCTCCGGTGAAGATACCATGGAAGGCTATTGTTTTAGCAACCCTCCTTTTTATTGGAGGAACTATTATGCTTGTCATAGGCAGTTTAATTGTCAGTGGGCATATAGACACGAAGGTAACATAAATTTAAATTTAAATAATCATCTACATATATATCAAATTAACTAATACTCGCTATTTAAAAATAACATTACTTTTTTCGTTTCAGTATTCGGATCGAATGTGGCCTATAATAATTTTAGGAATCTTAATGTTTATACCAGGAGCTTATCACATAAGAGTAGCGATATTGGCGTATCGAAAAGTTCCTGGCTACTCTTTTGATGATATTCCCGAATTCGAATAATTGAACGTATTTAATTTTATGTGTAAATATTGCCAAATTGTGCTATTTAATCCGCAAATTCTGCGAGAATCTGATTGTCATCTATTTACTTTTATTATTTATTTTTCTGCATATTGCGTGTTTAGATTTATTGTGAGATATACTTTGTTTACAAAATGCATTGTCGTGCATAAAAAATTTGTCTAAATCGAAACTAGAGCAACACAATGTTTCTACTTTAACATTTATGTGCCACTAAATAGCAGTTTCATTTTTACTGCAAGTTCAAATTTATATCGAAATTTTATAAAATTTCTTCTACAAAAATAATAGGTTAAACACGTTTCTGTGATTTTTTATTTATGAATAAGGCGAATCTACTTTTTTAGTCAGTATCACGATTTGCACTAACTTTCTTTTGCTAAAACTATAAGTAGCCAAAAACTTATAAATATTTGAATTGTTTATATTATATTTGACTATGGTTGTATAATGATATGAGATATATTTGCTATTAAATAATTAATATTTACCAATGTCTTCTTCTTCCTTCTTCTTTTCCATAAAACGCCCTTAATTTTCAAACATATGTTGACCAGAAATACTTTCGCTTTATGGCACGAATCTGGTTCAAATTGATCAGACGACTTGGATGATTATAATATGTTAAATAAATAAGTGTTTGATGAGACTTGGCCATCATTTTTGTACTCGAATTAAAATTCCAAATACACAAAAAAGGCTCTATTACAACAAACTGAAAACTTTAATATACAAATAATAATTATAATTTTTACATCCTTACCGGTTTTTTCATATATAAATCAAAGGTTTTACAATTCACCGGTTCAGTTTTTAACCTATGCAATCTGGTTATTTTTTTCAGAATAAACATATTCTTAGATATCTTGTACAAATAATTAAAAAAGACCGTATGAAATTAGGTCTAGAGAGATTATTTAATAACATAGATTACACACAAGTAACAGTAACTGATCAAGCTTATCATGTTTTCGTAGTCTGCAAAAAAATAAAAGTTTATAAAGCGCCAAGAAACGCTCAATTTTCATAAAAATTATAATGTCAAAAAAATAATATCGTCATTCTCATAACATAAGAATTAAATTTTTCCATGAAATTTCGCTCCTTCACCTTAACAATACTTTGGCAGCATTTCGTTTGTATCCCAGTTATTCAAAAAAAAAATTAAGAAAAACTTACAGACATCGGAAGAAGTTGACATGAAACTGAAAAAGAAAAGGATTATTACAATATTATAAAATAAAAAATTAGCTGAATCCAAAATTCAAAGATTTTCATTGAAGAAGAAGCCAAATTGTGTTATATTCAACTCCCAAAATTCAAAATTTTTTCTGAATAATGTCTGCAGAACTTATTTTTAAAATTATATAACTTATATTAACTATATCGCTGTATTTAAAAACTATAATGCTAATTAATGATGATTGCTGACAAACTTGCTTATTTAAAAAAAATAATACAAATTATTTAACAACAAATAAATACGAGTGTTTTAATTGTTTATTACATTTGGCTACTACTGTACAATGGTGTAAGATTTATTTGCTATTAAACAACTATTTACCAAATGTCTGTTATTTTTAGTTGTTTTTTTAATACAAAAATCTACAAAAATATTTCAGTAAATGAGATAAGGATACTTCAAATTATAACTTTGATTATTAACCCTTGATAATCACTGGCTATCTAATCCATTCGAAACCTTACTTATTACATCTTATAAGCTATAATATTAATGGTGCTATGAAAATTAAGAGCATAATAAAGCTTTCAATCGTTTTTTAGACTCTATATTAAAACTACGGAAAATTACTCTAATTACTGTAATTTTCAGATGAAAAAAAAATAAAAAAATACTTTCGATCAAATTTGTACTTTAAAATATAAAAAGTTACTCTAAGAAGTTCTAAATAAAAAAATATCAAATTTTTTGGAATTATTCATTTTACATTTGATCAGTGTCAACCTGTATAGTACCAATAAATAAAAATCAAGTTAAAGTTGATCAGTATCAAGTATACTTAATGCAAACTAAAACCTAAATAAACATAAAATTGAGTATATTTTTAAAATTGAAAACATTAAATTTTAAATTAAAACTGTCAGTGCTTGGTAAACCCTGTCCAGATGAAATTTGATAGAATTCCAGATAACTATGTTATTTAAAACAAGTTGTGCAACGATTTGGAAAGCTTTATATCACAGTTTGGTATATAATTAATATTATTAATATGATTAATATTAGAGAGTAGTAAGGTACATATGTATTATATTTACAGAAGAATAGGTATAAAAAAACTTTCCTGGATAAAAATGACTTATTACATCTGTTAACCCAGGATTAAAAATAAAATGTGAAAATTAAACTATCTATTTTCTCTTGTCGATTAGCTATTCTTTTCTTTAAATTTGTTTATCTGAATACTTCTCTAAAATTCAAATAATGTCTCAAAGATTTAAAAGTAATTCAAAGCGTTAAAAACAATAAAAAAATTATACCATTTTTTCCAGATATGTTGTCAAGACATCCATATATTTAAGCATCGATGTGTCCTGCTTTCAAATAATCTACAATACTTCGGCTTTTCAATTTACATACTCTACCCCGTTCCTTCTTCACGAACCGAATTGGTGGATCGAAACGATTTTGTAGCAGCTCCTTCATAATTGATTTGCTTTTGTTTACCTTCTGAAATTGGTCTATCTTGGTATCAGAGTGCTCGTGGTAAAGTTGCTTCTGTTCAGGTACTGCCTACAAAAATTTATTTATTTACTTTTGATTTATGAATAGTTATTACTATTTGTTAGTAGCAATAATAATTGAGAAGCTTACCTCAAATACAAAAAATACTACGAGTTGGTTCGGTCCGAGGTGAGATGCTGCGAATCCAATATTCAGAAACAGTTTTCTCAAAAACTCTAAGACTACTATGTACATTTCCTCTTCCGACCAATCGATGTTGATAATCACGTGTGTGACAGGATAAACCTGAATTAAATTTTTAAAAATTAAATTTTTTTTCTAAAATGTTTCCTGACCGGTTAAAATAATTCTAGATTTTCGATCCGATCGACACCTTTGCTTCAAAATTCAAAATATTAAAATATTATCACCTTTACTGGACTGTATACACCAAGTTGGGTAGCGTATTGGTAGAACTGTCGGGCCAAAACTAAATCATTTGGCACTAATGTTGTGATTACACTACGGAAGGTTGTTTGGTGAAAATTTAAGTGGTATCGCATCGCCTTTTTACACAAATTCATTACTAGATCTACATGATTTTGTGCAATTAAGGACAACATCAGCTTGTCGACTACTCTCGTGAGATCTATAAAAATATAAATATCAATTTATTTAAAAGCCGAAGTTTAGATATTTTTGAAAATACATAATTTTAAATAGCAATGTGTTCTTTAAAGCTTTGTAAATTATTTTAAGTATTTTTGAAAACTACCTGGAAGTTCTTTAGACGAAATTTCCCTTACACTGAAGAAAATAGTGATAACAATAATAGCAAATTAATAAACTGATGTCAAAATTTTCTGTAGAAGAAAACTGTGAACACTAACCTACTGGGTCGGAATTAGAAGGCTGTTCTCCCAGAATTAAATCGAAAATAAAAAACGCTTTTTCAGCAAATTCGTGACACAGAGATTCTAACAAAAGAGTCACAGTCATAGTTCGAAGATGAACGTCCTCTTGGTTGCTGGACACTTTCCACTTCTTGCAGTTAGTGAAAATAATATCACTCTCTGAAATATACAAATTTTAATTCCACAAAAATACCAAACTCTTGCCAATCTTTTCGACTCAAAAATAATACTAATACTTTTAAAAATCGCCAAAACCAACCAAAATGGTAGTTCTAATTAAGTTGGTAAAATGTAATAAAAACTATATAAAATGGTCATCTTAGTTGAATTCGACGATGAAACATGTTAAAGACAAGATTGAATAGTTTTAAAAAATGGAATTATTATATTATATTACTTTTTCTTAAAATTTTTTAAATTGACTCACGTTTTAATAATGTTAGAGCCTTCAAGGATCGATGATTAGCTAAGCAAATCTCAGCAGCGAGTAGAGTAAAACCGGCGTTTTTTTTATGTAGACTGTAAGTTTGGAGAGTCTTAAGCAGTTCATACGCGTGAACCCATGATCCCTGATCAGCTAAATCAATCAATACGCACGTTCCTAGCCGGTACAATATTTCTCGCAGCTCGAAAAGATCTCCAGTTTGGACTGAAAGGTCCAAAACGACAAATATTAGGTTCAAGAAATAAAAATACAAACGATTGAATTTTATAAGCAATGTTTTATTAAGTGACTTCTTCACTAATTTACATTTTTATATCATATGCATAATGTTACAAGCAAACATCATGATTAAGGTTATTCACACACGACTGAAGCGACGTACAAATATATTAAACTACATAGTCATCACATTTGATACATGATTTTATCTGGCTCTTAGAGACATCTAATCATTAATTAGTCTTGAATTCTTAAAAGTCATGTATCAAGAAAGCTTAAATTATGTTCGGAAACGAAATATTTAGTTTCAAGAGAAAATAATTATTCAACTGTAAATGGTAATGATGCTTGAAATTATTAGAAAAGGGAAATTTGAGATCTAGAAAACAAGAACATGAAATTAATTGCAGCCTGAAAAAAAAATGTTAAGTACCTTTTATAAAGGGGCTATGTTCTAGTTTTTTAAAGAATTTTTGTTTAATAACAAGAAAAAATACAGTCTTGAAGAAGCAAAATAGAATCAATTAGTTATTATCAATTTCTGCTCAAAATAAACCTCCATTGCATATTTAATGTAAATATAAAAAAATTTTATCTTTGTCATTCTTAGCTATAAAAAAAACATGTAAATTAAATTTTTTTTTCTAGCATTGCCTATATGTTAAATGTAATTTGAATTGTCAGTTTGACAATATTTATTCTATTTTTTTTTTGTAATATGATGAAATTATTTGGTTTATACTATAAAGATAACAAGATATATAATAAAAAGCACCACACGTAAAGAGTAATAGTTATGAATTTTGAAAGTAAATATTTTTTAGTGCAAATTCTAAAAATCTCACATAAATTTCGAAGTTAATTCTTGAGAATATTCTAGAGGTAATTAAAAATTTAGTATATTGAAAGTTCAATAACAAACTGGAATTAAATAAAAACAAATTATTTATAATATTTCATTCTTCTCATTATATTTAGTTCAAATTTGTTATCAATAAACCTTTACAATGTTTGCTTGTAAATATTACATAAGCTAGGATCGGTAAACTACAGTTTTCTTTAATTGGTTTTTTTTTCTTCTAAGGCTGAGAAAAAATTATTTTTAAAAGTTATAAGTTAATCTAAATTATTTTAAAATTTCCAGTCATTAAATTTACTTTGAAAATATAATGTATCTTTTTATGTATGTTTTAAATTGCATAACATACATTCTAGTTCAAGTAGCGAGTCACTCTACATTTATGTAGCAAAAAACAGAAATTGAGTTTAAAATAAACTTTTTTCTTTTATTAAATACAAATTATCTATTCTAAAAATATATTTTTTTTCTTCCGTATTTTCGATTCTAAATAACCATTGACTGCGTGGAATCTATAAAATTAGATCTTGTCTAATAAATTTGTCAGGTGTATCAAACATTACTGTACAAAAAAAAAATAATAATAACAGAGTTATTATTTCTACCGTAAATTTCACGGCAGATCCTATTTCATTGTCTGAAAGATTCTCTAGGACGTTTCCTCTATGGAATTCAAAGTAAAATAAAATTGATGAAATTCAATATTCTCTAATTTAAATAATAATAAAAAAAGGAGCATAGAAGAAATTCTTAAATTTTTTAAGAAACGCGACAGATTGTTAAGAATCTTTCAGAGAATAAAATGAGTTCTACTCATATAGAACCACAACTATCATTTTTATTGCACTTGGAATATATTTATAGCCTGAATTATTGTTTTCTTAAACATGGCTTCTCTTAAAGTCATTTTTTGCTTTACGCATGAACATTTAATGTTAAAATTTGTTGAAACTCCAATAAAACTTTTAAGAAGTCATAAAAACTATTAAATGAAAATGCGTTCTACTTTTTAAATAACTTTATGGATAAGTCTTCTTAGTAAAATATATCCAGTTGTCAGTCGTGGGAATTGAATTTACATGAGGTTCAGGATAATGAATGGAATATCTGAACTCCAATATTTTGTCATTACCTGCAGTCTTGATGGTTTTATCCACATGATCTTGAGATTTATTGACTTCTGTAGCGAGTATCCTATGACAGTGGCGGATAAATAGTGTACGCTCTGCGTTCACGTACTGTTTCAAAATACTGACCACATGCTCGTAATCCTTGTGCCTTAGACCGTTTTTTAGACTTTCTACATGATCAAAAAACTTCCAAACATTATCACGTTCTCTGTTACCTGATTTTGCTGGTGGTAGTTCATCTGAAATATTATAGAATAATGCTGTATAGAAAGAAACAATAATAAACAATATCAGTTTTATAGAAATGAATGTCAAATTTAAATTGAGTGTGAAATTTGAGATTCAAATTAACTAATCTCTGCAAAATTGGATCTAAGTTACGTTAGAGGTACCAATACATTTTAAAATTTAATTTATATTAACTAGAAAGAAATTTACTCACCAATTGGCTGCAATCTGTAGTCTGTGTCAATGTCAGGAGTGCTACAGATTTCCATATCCTCAAGGCTCACAGGACTATTATATTCTGCATTAGGATAAGCAGGACTCTGGTGATCAGCCCTATGATCCGGGGACGCTATACCTTGAATCATGATATGGTTTTCGTTGTTAAAATATTCTTCAACGAAGTTTTTCGATAATTTTTGTCTTCTTTTTTCTGCCAATTCTTCTCTCATATTACAAAAGTACAACCAAGTTTCTTCTCTAACTTTTAGATGGTAGCGATCTTGTAAAAAATAATTGAAAACCTCTTCAATACGATATTCGTTTCCTTGATCATGGATACATTGGACCAAAATTTGTTCCAGGATGAAAGGTGGGACCTGAACTTTCATTATTAATGGACGTACTGCCTCCCAGTATTCATTTTTCGGAATCCAAGTTATGGCTAAGTTTAGAAGTTTTGATAACCATAAAGATGCTATATCTTCTTCAAGAGGTTGCTCAGCTAACTCTGCAAGAGCTTTACCAATAGGACCTTGTTTTTGCCACAACACTTCTAATGTATCGTACAGAAGTTGATCATTCATTAATCTCGCATTACACGTTTCAGTGAATATTTGTAGACACATATCGTAACTTAATTTTTTAAAAGCCAATTTGTACACGTTATTAATGTAACTCGAAAACTTTGCGCTGATTCCATTGTGAATTATGTTGAACACATCCTGCTCATTCTGATATCTAAAATCCTGGAGTCTGCATGGTATCTATTAAACAAATAATACATAAGCTGTAATTTCTAATTTCTTTTTCTTTCTTTCGCACAATATCAATTAAAATATTAACCATTTTCAAAAGTAGAATATTTCTTACCTGGTGTTCGAACATACATTTCTTCCTTATACAATTGCCATTATTTAAGAAATAATGGCAAACGCCTAAAAAAACTTTAGAAACCGGAGGTCGAGTAACAGGCGTAGACTTGATATTCGGATTAACTGGAGACTCGTTTTTATTATTGTCGATTTGCCGCGCCGTGAAAGGCCTCCGAAATAAATCTTCTGAATTAACTGGCAATAACGAGCTTCCAGGTTGATTCTTTATTTCAATTTTATCTAATTTTTTTTGGTCTATCTGCGTTCTCAAATCTCGCATACACTCTTCTTTATTTTTACGCTGAAAATCATCCAAAAAAGTGTCGAGCGAGTCTGAAGGATCACTACTTTGATAAGATTTAGGAAACTGCGTTGGTGATGGACACCTGTAAATAAAACCAGATATATAAGATAAATATGAACTTGTTTTGATAGACTAATCTGAATAATTATAAGTTAAAATAAATTAATACTTGCCTCGAAGACATCGATAAGCTCATCGTCAATGTTGGCGACGCAATAACCGAAAGGATGTCGTCTTGGACATCTTGAACAGCTTGAACATCTTGTTTATCTTCGTAAGTTACCGGCGTATCAACAACGTGAGAAATTGAATTCTCGTTAATTTCCTGGAGAATCGTAAACTTTTGTTCAATTCGCAGCTTTAACAAATTCTTTTTATTTTGTATCTCGTCCCCTGATGACGAACTATCTTTCTTCATAAGCTCGTCTTCCGAAGAATCGCTACTGCTGTTGGAATAAGAGTTGGGAGAAAACTTAGAACGATGTCCAGATCTTCTTGTCTTATGACGAATTGGAAAGTTTGTTGCTTTTTGTATTATTCGAGATGGCTGACTATCAGAGTCTCCAGAATCTCCGCGTTCTGGTTCAGGATCGACCAGCGATTCTTTTACCGGGTAAGCCTCTTTAAAAACTTGGAATTTTGATTCGACTTCAGTTTCAGATTTTGGTTGAACTTTTACTTCGAATCTTGATTGAACTTTCGGTTCAGATCCTGGTTGAATTTTGGTTTCAGATCTTGGTTGAACTTCCGCCTCGTAAGTTGATTGAACTTTCACTTCGAATTTTGGTTGGACTTTTTTTTCGACTTCTTTAGCTTCGAGTTTCGTTTGGAAAAGAGATTTCACTTTTTGTTCATTTATATTGGTATTATGTTCCTCCATGGCTAGCAAATTAGTGAATCTTAAGGGCTGAGATTCATTTTTAATCATATAATCGTTACCACTAGAGATACTTGAGTTTTCACGAATTAAACTATGGTCAGTATCATAAATGCTTGACTTACAAGAACTGGAAACAGATGAATTGTCGGTATCGCCTTCGTGACTCCACTTTGTTCTCTTCAGCTTTACTTTTCGCTCACCTGATTGAGCTACAGTTTTCTCCTTTTCATCGAACCACTTTCGTCTTCGATGATTTGAAGAGAAACTGTAGTGATTGACTTCTTCATTTAAAGAATTTGGAGAATTCCAATCAGGTTCCTTGAAATTAGGGAAGTCTTCATTGACATCATGAGTACCTGCAACGCCATGAAGTTCCTCTAAGGTACTCACAGTGTACGGTGTTTCTTCATCCCTGAGAAAATTATTCACTGACGTTAAATTATTGAGTAAGGATTTTGGTTTCCTGCAAGGATGTGGGTTCTGATTAAATAACTTTTTTATCTGGGCTAAAGGATCTTCTGTGAACTCAGCTGAATTCCCACTAATAAAAGGATCTCCACGGTTCTGGATAACCCCTTTTTCATTGTTTTTATCATTTACATCAGTTAATTCATTGATAATAAAGTACCCGTCGCTCTGAGGAAGCATTTTTTCGTTGTTATTGACCATGTCGTCTTCAAGAAAATCGTCACAGCTTAAAAAATCCAAACCATTTTCCAATGCATTGTCCAAGTCGGAGACCATGTTAGAATTTAACATATCACTCGCTTGTGTGACAGTTAAACCCAAATTAGGCGAATTTTCGTCATTCACGTTATAATCACACGGAAGAGACTTTTGATCCTGTTGCAAATCATCTTTTCGCAATTGCTCCAGGTTGCTTATTTTGATGATCGGAACTTTTTCTTGATGAGACAGCCTAGGTAGAATTTGAATACGACGAGGAGAAACTGCCTCATTTTTCCTAATCTTTGGCTGCTCCTTTAGTGGTAGAATATCAGAGATGACGTTATCTCCCACGTGAGTATTTATCTCGTTCATTTTATTAGAATCATTCGAAAATTCATTGTGAAATGGTAAAAAACTGTTTTCTCCTATAATGTCAAATGGGTCTGCTGGTTCTTCTTGGCGTATGTAGACTGGGTAGGGCATTTGGTTCTCTAATGTAGATTCCTCCTTTCTGAAGAATGAGTCTGAAAAAAATAAAATAAGAAGTATTATGATATGACATTTTATGATAAATTTTTGTAATTAAATAAATGTTTATATCAATCGATTAAAAAGATTCGAATTATGAAAATTAATTCCCTGAATTTTGAATCTTTTTTTATTTAAAGGTTTTCAGGTTGAAATATTGAAATTTTTGTTATTTAGAAAAAATAGAAAAAATTAAAGCTCCTATTTTTAAAATTATTTTAATTAACAAAGAAAGCAACTATCTTCATCCCAATATTTAACTTAAATGGTCCAAACTTACCAATGTCGGTAGTGATCTCATGATCAACTTTGAACACGTTCACGGGCATATTTAGATTGACATCCATTAGATTACTGATATTTCCACGAACCGTCCCTCCTGATGAGTGTCTGAAACGATCTTTTTCAGAGTATTCAGCATTATTTGGCATTCCTTGAGTGATGGATAATCCCGGATTAACCAAATTCTTTGAAAAATCAATTACATTTTCCGGATTACTGAAACTTTGATTCCCAGTTCCATTCGAAATAGTATTGTTATTTAATCTATGATTCCTAATGTTCATCTCTTTCTCTTGATAGTATAACGGACTTATATGCTCGAAACTATTTGAGCCATAATGTTGTTTAAATTTTAGCAAAGAAGATTGATTATTTAAATGAGTTGCATCTTTGGCATTCGGAAAAGTTTCCCCTTCTAGCATCTGACTTTGATTCTGTCTATACGGACTAGCTTTCGGATGGCTAGTGTTAGTTTCGCTTAAGCATTTAACCTTAGTACTCAAATGTGAAAAATATTCTGAAGGTTTCGTTCTGTTTTTCAATAACTGGACTTGTTCAGGACTGGAAGTCTCGAAACTTGGTGTTTTCAACTTCGTAAACAGATTCGAAAGCAGACTTGGTTTCTTCTGCAGAGGCTGACTATTGCTTGGTCCTTGAGACGTAAAATTGATATTGGTTGATGATGTGCAAGAAAACGGAAGTATATCATTATCCGGAATATCAACAGGGCTGGTTTTGATAAGAAAATCCTCAATCTTTGAACTACATACGTGTTCACTGCGTTTAGAAATTGTTGGAATTTTATAAATTCCTGGACCCCTAAATAGACTACAACGCGGATTTGAATAATTAAATTCGGGTTTGAGTTTCGCCGCTAATTTTGGGGTAGCTTTACCATTATGTTCAATCTGCCTTTGGAAAACTTGCTCTCGATTCGACTCCTTTACTTTCGTCCTCGGTTTTCGATCTTGTGTATGTTTCCGAGTATTGTTTTTATCTATATTTTTCCGTGATTTATCTGCTTTCGAATCTACTATACAACATACATCGTAACACGGAGTTATTCGAGCTGGGTCACTGGAACATATCTTTGGTGTTGTTTTAGTTTGCCGGGAACCTCTATAAGTACTT
This sequence comes from Synergus laeviventris, assembly GCA_032275145.1. NCBI lineage: Eukaryota > Metazoa > Arthropoda > Insecta > Hymenoptera > Cynipidae > Synergus > Synergus laeviventris. The sequence continues at coordinate 13,595,782 of JAUESI010000029.1, forward strand.
CTTTTAAGAATTTTTGTCATTTCTTCTTCTGATGACCCTCCTTCAGCAGTTGAAAATCTTTCAATAATTGAAGCGTTTTCATTTATCTTGCTTTGACTTGACGTAGGGTAATCATTATATTTTGAAGTTGATGGTACAACTTTTGTTCTTTTTTGAGATTTTTCCTGCAACAAGCTTCTAAAATCTGAGCTACTTTCATTTTTCCTTATCTTCCATGTTCGGGAAGTGGAAGCATTGAAAACAGTGGGTAATTTGGAATGATGCAATTTCTCAATATCGACCCTCAGCTCTTTCTGTAGAACCCATGCAAATTTTTTTCTAATAGCTGAAGAAATCACAGTAGTTCCGCTGGAATCAATTTTCTTCGATCTTGACCGTCGCGAGCCGTTTACTGAACTGCTACTGTCCTTACTTCTTATTTTTCCCATGATGCCTTCGTCACTTAATAATTCGGCATTTAAACCAGAATCGATCCTTCAACAATGGTTTTGGACGAGTTCAATAATATTTACAATACAATCGACGAATAGTGCCGTTTTCGACGGAGTAGGGGAATATGATTTAGAGAAATCGTAAACCCCCACCATCCCAACCTCGCTGATCGCCGTGAAGGAAAAGAAGCACTCCCCATGAATAGTGCCACGCGAATAAGTCAGTGCAAATCAGTGCATATGCTATACTTATTGTTAGTCGTAAAATTTCAAAGTTTCTATACACACTAGAGCTTTTCAGCTCTATTCGATGTGCCAAGTATTTTTTCTGCAATAAAAACCTCTAAATCTAACCATATCGCTCGCGGCACTACTCATAGCGTTGGATATTAAATTCCCGAGTGGCTTAGAGTGAGGGTAGCGTTCGAGCGAGCTCTATCGTAAAAGTGGGCACTACTCATGGGGGCACTACTCGTAGATTGCACTGTATAAGTAGAGATTATAAATAATGAAAATTAATTAATTCTTATAGATAAAATTAATTATTTAATTGATCAACATGAAATACCGCCACAAAATATTTATAAAATGTTTTCTAAATGTGTACATCAAATAAAAACTGGAGCAATTAATCTTAATTGCTTTTTTTATTGCACAAAAAAAATAAAGAAATTATTCCTTGTATTTCATGAATTTAGAGTTGCAGACAAATCCTAAAATTTTTGTTTAATTGAATATTTTTTACAAATCGAATCTTAACCTGTTTATAGGTATAGGTTTTATATTTATTTAACAACAATAAAAATATTCATTATTTCATATGTATACAGCCAATTTTAAATCAAAAGACTTTTAAAATTTTTTAATACAATATTCATAACGTTTAAAATTAAATAAAGATAATTTTAAAAACATATCATTTTTATACTCCGAAATCGGTCTTTATATTTCTATAATTATTTGAAATTGCAGGTAGAAATAAGGGTTCGTTCCATAAAAAAAAGAAAATAAAATTGTCCTTGAACATCTAAATCTATTCACATGGATTTTCGGAATTAATCCAGAAGAATCAATTCAAAACAAGAAATTTTAGTTTCACAGTAAATAAAAATAATAAAACACATGTACCAAAAAAAGCTGGCATTCATATCGAAATTTCGACGAATTAAAACAATAACATCTTTATAAAATACAATAAGAGTGAAATAAGATTATGAAACTCAATATGCAGTACAATTAATACAAAAAATATCTAATACTGTCTAATATAACCTAATTTTTTAAGATGTATGAGACAATTGATAATTCTTTGAAAAGAAAAATTCTTATGCACTGAATTCAGTTTTCTATTATTAAAAACTCAAATCCATTTTACATCTTTACACACGAATGTCAAAAAATCTGTAGTATTGAATTTTATAATTAAAGGCAACTGTTTGTCAAGTGTGAGTATTTGGTATTATAAGAAATGCAATGCACCTATTTTGATATTTCGAGGTAAAATATAAGTTAAAATATACCTTATTTCCTATCATCTCATCGTAATGGAATCTGCTTCATCGGCTTCGTCGGCTGAGAGAGAGTGTCCATTGTTCTATCTTTGTGCATCGCGCCGACATCATCCAGAAATCTATGATTAGAATTTAATTAGATGTTAAATTGTAAATTGATTAACAATGTTGAAAATAAAGAATAAAATTAATTCAGACCAGAAACTTACTATTTGTAAAAATGTCCTAGAATACAGAAGTTAAAAACACAGGACACGTGCTCAAAATAACACTTCAACACTCTCTACCTTCTAGCAAATGTTTCTTTTTGTTTTTATCCCGTTTATCACTGCACAATTTTTTAACCCCTGAACGTAACTAGTACGTTCACTGGTCAAAATTAAAGCTCTGCAAACTATCTTTACTAGTAAATTTTAACAACGCGTGATGCCACACACTATACTTTCATATACTTTGAAGGGACATCAGAGAACGTTTTGTCGAGTACCGACACGAAATCACACGAAATGCATAACACCAAAAGTTCTCATCAGAATATATATCATATCGCGCGTTTTCATTTATCGATACTACGATAATAGTCGTGCCAACAATGAAGAAATGAAAATAAAAAAAAAAGGAAGAAAAATGGTACAATTATTCTTTTTTCAATTTCCAAAATTGAAAACTACTTTAATGTATGAAGTTAATTCTCTCATAGGTTAATTTTTTATTTCTTTTTTCTAAGATGCAAAGAGTTTGTCTGTTCATAAGGTTGGTAGCGAGCGAACGGCGATCGTCTGATTATGACTTCACGTCAATATTATTGTTTTGAATTTTGGTATTGTTTTGTGTTTACTATAAATAAATTTGTCAGCTTATAGAATTGATAGAGCAATTAGGAACATTTAATTACCCGGGGATGTATTTATTTTCTAGTTGTGGTTAGAAATATACTCCCTTTTCGGTTAGAACAAAAGTCGGTATACCAAACCAGGGGCGTACTTTGAAATGTATCAAAGGGGGCATTTTTTCAAGGACGGAAAAATTCGTGGGGGGTCTTGGAAAAAAAAATTTGTATTTATTTTTATATCTTAATTTTTTACTTATTTCAAAAAATCACTAAACATATACGAGTTAAACTTGTGATATTTTATGGAATTCTTCACGAACTAAATATGAATGAGAAATTGCAAACAAATTAAGTGGAAGCAGAGACCAGTTATAATTGTTAAGAGGGAGGAAACCAATAAAAGTAGTTCAAACATATACAAGTACGATCTATTAACAAGATATATTTAATTTTTCAAATAAAAATCGATTATTTATTTACACATAGACAAGTAGTAAAAACATAAAGTTCTTAATTGCAAAAATTACATAATGTATAAAGTACAAAGTGCATACATCCGAGACGTTATTACTCTCTAGAAGTCTATAAAGTTGATATCTTTTCCACTCACTTATGACACACAAAAAAAACTTTTAAAAAATTGCATACTATAAATGCATAATAATAATACACTGTACATTACACGATGAAAGTCTTAAATATCGATAATGTTAAAACGGTCGAAGGTGGTGTTAATTGTAATGAGAACTTATCAGCAACAAGATAATGAACCAAATTAAATTATAGAATGTTTAAGATCCTAGTATTAAATAATTATATGAAATAACAGTGCCTAAAAATAATTAAAATAACAATTTTAAAAAAATGTCGCTTAGAATCACACTTTCACATTAAAATAAAGGAAATTTTCTATATGAAATCTAATACAGTTTTAAGTTTCCTGATTATTTAATTAGTAAATTATCCACGAATTAAAAGAATTTTAAGTGAGCTTAAAACTGGAGTGGATATCATAAAAGATTTTCAAGGGCGATATTCGTAGACGGATCGGTCGAGATTGTAATAAACAATTTGTTCGTCAATCCAATGACGAGCACTAGCAACATTTGCATAGACACCAGGGGTTTGGTTTTCACCACAACCAATGCCCCAAGCGACAATTCCTGCTTGCACATAGCGAGTTGGGTCATTGGACAATGGACAAACTAAAGGACTCCCACCATCACCCTGAAAAAATAAATTGATGATCTCAGTTTTACTTAAAAATAATATAAAATAATATTACAAAATATGGACATATAGGGAATATTTTTCGTACCTTGCAGGTGTCTTTTCCGGGTTCTCCACCAGCACATATGAACGAATTGTCCAAAACAAAGTATTTTCCAAGTCTTGTTTGCCGCAGAGAGTTCTGGCAAGAATTGTGTTGGACTACTGGTAGTTCCACTCTTTTCAAAATGACCTGGTATTGTCCTTCTTTTCCTTTAAACAAGATATTTTTTAATACATAAAATTTTTAATATTCAATTAAATTGTATTATTAATAATATCTTATTCTCTCACCAAAAACATCTTTTCCCCATCCACTGGCGAAGCAACGAGAACCATCGAATCGAGCCCCTTCGTCTGGAAGACAGACGACATCCACATTTTCTGCAGGATCCACAGGCGATTTAAGAATCAGAATAGCCAAATCGTTGTAAAGAGCTCCAGAGTGGAATTTATCATGGACAACTACAGCCTGCACATCTCGATCTTGATGAGGGTATATTTCATTCTTCGTTTGAGTATCCCATTCCCCAGCTCGAACTTTCAAAGAACTTGCTTCTTTTCTATAATTATGAAAAAAACATTTACATACTAGTTTTCGAATACTTATATGTTTAGAAAAGGAAGATATTTTACTAAGATTCTATCATGAAAAAAAATAGAAATAAGATTTTACCCATTGACACAATGAGCAGCAGTAAGAACAGCTTGTCTATGAATAAGAGCGCCTCCACACTGATAAACATTTAGTTTTTGACCATTGCTGCCGATATCTTCTTCCCTCAAAATAGCGACCATCCATGGGAATTCTCCAAATTGAGCTTCATTGTCTCTTTGTCCAGTTATCCTGAATCCAACACCCTCTGGATTTCTTTGACCACATCCCTTACGAACTATTGGCGGTGGAGTGATTTTATCGTCTGGGTTTCGAAGAACATCAGGAGGCTTGCAGCAAATGTCTAAGTAAGCTTCACAGACACCTTGAATTCTATATAAAAAAAAAAGATAATTTTAATTAAATTTAAGTAACATCTACCCCAGGTGAGAATATACTGACCGCAAACTTAATGACTTAAATACAAACTAATACCGATGATCATGGATCATGCATGAGAAAATTAATTGATTTATTCTTCGAGTGACGGTCAGTGATTAGATATTATTCCAACATTCCTGAAAATATGTCATTGTGGCGTGCGAACCCTGAATTTATGGAACTTATATCATGAATTACTGTCATGATCGTACAATTAATTAGAAATACTCACTATCTGCTGCCTATAACTCCCCTATCACCTTTTATATGTTAATTAGAAATAATTGAAGCGCGTTAATCGAAAAAGTTATAATATTTTATACAACTTACGCTAAGTGGTTCCCCTGAACGTGGGTCTCATATGGCATGCATATAAATCAATGTAAATTTAGTTAAATAACCAGTTTTCTCTAATCAGCTAATTAAAGACAATCGTTATCCACTGCATAATTTTAATTAAACCGTTATCGCTGGAGGTTTTTCTGTACTAATTTTATTAACCATCTCTTATAAGCTAAGGTGCAATCTCACTCTGTGAACAAAATGGATAACGAAAGCCTCGTTAGATTCCGTTATTAAATTATAAAAATCCAAAATGCTTTACAGGTTAACCTGCACAAACGGATTAAAATTTTTAGTGTATAATAAAATAAAGCTTTGACGTAGTTTCTGCCAGAGACTTTTTTTTCAGGAGACTCACCCATTGGTATCATCTTTAGTATCAGCAAAACCGGACCTGATATCGATGAGTCCGATGCCGTTGTCCAAGATGCTATTATTCTGGCACTGATAATATGGAACACATTCGCAATCAGTTGGTTGGTTATTTTTCTTATTATCGGTACCAAGAATTGTGCCAGGTGAACTACCTCCTCGGTTTTCTTCAGGCTTGAAAACACTGGAGATGAGATCATCTATATTGGCATCATTTCCAGAACTCGGGGCGTCTGTCGAGGGATTTCCTTGGTTGAATACCTGACTCACCAACCCACTCAAGTCTCCTCCTGTACTCATAATTTCATGTGAATATAACAGTAGATTTAAAATGAAATTCTAATCTTTGAAATAAATCTAAAATTTTCAGAATACAATTAAAATGCTTCAAAATAGATTACAAAAGCCGATACTCCATGAGAGTTTCAATCTTCTAGAATATTTTTAATCTGTCAAATAAATAAATTGATAATCCTAGCCTATTTACACAACTTTTCTTTGCTTGATAAACTTTGACTTGCATGCATATTCAATGAGGGAATGTTTCGCGAATATGTTACAAAGAGAGATTTTCATTCAATACATTTTGTCACGTTCTATTTTTATTCCAAGTTGGGGACACATTTTTCTTTATTGTGAGAGTATCGAGGAATAATTGAACATATTTAAATAAATTACCTTGTTGAGGAGCTGCTAAACAAAGGCCGAGAAGGAACACAGCTGATGTAGCTCGAAGAAACCACATGTTTAAAATCAGAATACACACTGGAAAAAGTAAATCAATAGTTTAAGAAAATGCCATTTCATTTTGTCAATACATACTATATGGAATTGTGATATATATCGAGATTTAAATAGAGCTGAATACACTTAATCTTTTAAAGGAATTCGAGGAAATTTTCTAAGACTCTGAATGAAGATTTGAGAATGTGCATTTTGAATTTATCTAAGATTTCCTTGGTAGCATATAACAAGTTTCTATTTCTACATTTTCATTACAAAGGTGTTTACGAGTTAGTATATAATTACAGTGCTTACGTCTTACAATTTTAAATCAAAACTCAGCAAATAGAAAAAAGAATCCAATGATCTGTCGATTTCAAATCACTCAATTGGAAAAAAAAGATCAGAATTTTTTAAGCAATGAGTTTCTTTACTTAGATTTTATTTAAAACTCTAAATTTAGTTCAAATTGGTCACTTGACTACGGAAAATGGTTACTAAAGTCAAGACTTGATTCTAAGAAAGAAGGAATGTAAATCTGATTTCCTAGACATGAATCGCCAAGGTATGATTAATTATCAGGGTCTCCTTTTTGTTAGAAATTTCATTACAGAAAGAAGTATCTTTAAAAATGAGTCAGTATCGTTATCCAAACTAAGTAGAGGGCTATTTGATTCATTTGCAGGTGCAATATTTAACAATATGTATTACATTTGTAGATCTAATTATTTCATAAGATTTTAAAAATATTTTTGCAGACGTTTGTTTTTATGCTGTCAATTTTGATCTAATGATTAATGTAATAGATAATTAAACTTAAAGGCAGGGGAACATCATTCCTGGAATTCCTCGAGCCAGTGTCCAATCGTAGCATTGCAGAATGTTACACAAAAAATTTGCAATGGTAAAAATTTGTTCGAAATAGAAATAATTTAATATGGAAATAGAGAAGAGCGTCAAGGTCATGTGTTTCAAGAATTCAGAATTAAAATGTCGTAATCGTCGCGACTGTTGCTCACTGCTCACTTTCATGGTGAAAGTATATATTATTATTTGAGTATTTCTCACTAAAAGCAAAAAACTACATTAATTTTAATATTTTATCGCGAACTTTGTATGTATTATTTTAACGTATTATCGCATCGTATTCTATGTATTACTGGAATTTTAATAAAAATTTAAGGCTTTTCTAATTTAAGCTGCTATGAAATAAAATTGCTCTAAAAATCAAAGTTGTCCATTAATTATATTAAAACTTAAATGAAACCAGTTCCTATATTATATTAATCTGAAGATCCTTGAATGTTGATTTTAGTATTCAGTATTTTTTGTAATACTTTTTTTTTAGATTCTACCTTAAATTGCAAGGCTATTAAAACTTTAAAGGCAAAACTTTAAACAAATTGTTATCGATTCGAATTAATAAATAAAAATAAATCAAGTTAAAAATGTCCGTGGTTCTACTTTTAATTACATTTAAAAAAAAAATATGATATTCCCTTAAATTATTTATTAATACTTTGAAACTGTTTGAATTGTGGCTTCATATGAGATATACATTAAAAAGTGGGAATCCCCGAACTTGGTACATATACCTGTGCCAGGAAAGCAGGCGACAGGTGTAACCTCGAAATGCAAGGGCGAAAGTGTGTAGGTTGAGCCCCAGACAAACAAAATTTAACGAATTCAAAGAAAAGTTAATAATTATAGCAATCTACGGTAGAAATTTTAAATTAGCTCTGTAATATTTAACAGCTATTTATATAATTTTTAATGAAGGTTAACTTGTTTTAATAACATTTTTATGATTTCATTGTAAACAAAAATTTAATTTCTGCTTTTATGGTCCCTAATATCCTTATTTAACAATACTTCACAAATAAAATGTTAATGTTTTCCTTATAACATTTGTTTTAGAAAATTTTCGTTTTCTATGTAATTGTAATTTGTAAAAGGAAATTACTCAGCGAAACATCTTACTAATTTAAATTTATAATTTTGGTATAGGCACTAAAATTAAGAATCAAAATAGAAATAAGTTAGAAAACTAGAATAATCAAGTGTGTTATTACGAAAAACGTAAAATGAATAAAATCTTGCACATGCAAGCTATTAAAATGTTGAAGACTAATAAAACATTAGATTAATGCAGTACAAGATTAATTCTTAAAACAAAGGAAAGGTGTGCTGTTAGATAGATTAAAACTTCCGAGCTTTTCTACAATAATTATTTACCAGAAATAATTAACAACTGTGCAAAAATGATAGTTCATAATATATGGAAACCCCATAATGCGTCATAGGTCAAATTAACACTCATTCTATGTGCTATATAACAGAAGAGTGTTAATATATGATATCGTTTAAAAAAAAGAGCTATTATATAATAAAGCTTTGAATTTTGAAATTCTTAAAAAATTAGACTGCGCTGGTACTTTCTTTACTCATTGTTTATGTTTTTGATCTTCATTGAACATAGAAAAATCAATAATACTTTTAAATTATGCATTTATCGAGATAAGAGCGTTCAAAGAGTCGCACTTGAAGAGTTCAGAAGAATCGAAGATCGCACGTGACACCGACCTTTAGTGGGAAAACCGGTCGCTTCTTTCAGAAACCGGTACATGACTATCAAGATCAAATAGTACTCTTATTTACTTACTGCTGTTCAGGCAATTCGTTTTTGCATATTCGTCTTTCAGAATATTCGATCCTATATTTAATTGCAATTTCTTGCAACTCTTTGAAAAATGAAAAAATAAGCTTCAGGAAATATTTTTATAATCCAGAATATGTATTTTAAAGAACTAAGTGAAATTCTAAGTGTTTTCTTATACTATTCGATTTAAAAGAACGTATACATTCAATTTTCTTTTTCTTTAAGATTCAGATCAAAAAGAGTTGAGATGATAAAAATAATCAGGGATCTCATATATAATTTCAGTAGCTGTTTACGTTTAACCACTCACCACAGCTTCTCTCACTCTGCAACTTCCTAACTGCTTCTCACTTTAAGAACGAAGAACGAACTGCGTACACAGCGACCCTGGCTGCCTGGCAAGGACTGAGATCTCAACTAGGTGACCCCTACTCCAGCATTTATAGAACCACTCCCACTACAAAGATGATTTTTCGTTAGAAGTGGAAGTCGCTCGCATGTCATAATTTTCCCTCAAACTTTGGAAAGGCCCAGCATCTCTCCCACTTTTCCTCATATATGTTCAATGTTCAACTTGTAATTTTCTTTTCTGAGTTCTAGGAATGGTCATCCTGAAATCTGAATTCTAGAATCCCAACGTCATTACAGATTTCTGCAATTTTAACATGCACGTTTTAAAAAATCATAAATTAATTGCAAATAACAAAACAGTTGGTTCTAAACAAATTCAAACTGCAAGAGAAAATTAAATTAATTCAATTTCTATTTTTCCTTAACACACACCTTGTTTCATATAGATTATTCTGATCTAACGTTAAAGAATGCAAAATTAAAGTTCTAAATATTTAGAACTCTTAATTTTATATAAATACAACAAGTAACAAATTTGGGAATTAATTTTATACGAGTTTGCATTGTGAAATCAAAGTGACAAATTGAATATTCTGACTTCAATTCGCGGTAGCTAGGCTTGCGTAAAGTAAGCAGGTCACGGTATTCAACTTCCATTTTTCATAAAGTAAAAAAATATAAAGATTTTTTTGTAAATTTTTCTACGTTTTTCTACATTATGAAAAGATACTAATATTTATTATATAGATCTGATATAGATATTAATATCCATACAATAAATTGTTAGATCCATAGATTTTTTCAAACGAATTGAATTCGATTTATGTGTGTCTAAAAATGTATATTATAAAGCTATTTTCGGTATGCCAATCAATCAATTTAAAAGTTGACATAAATTTTGGCACAGTCATTCGAAATTGATAAAAGAATCAGAGGTGGGCGTATTACCTACGGAATGATTGATTTGTATAAACACATGACACGATCTAATTACAAAAATAATCAATAAGCATCTATATATTTGGTTAATGGAAATATTTAAGTAAAACTTTTCAGAAACGTAGTTGACGCTGTTTCGTAAAGTGGATACAAACCAACAGAAATTTATATAAGAAAGAACGAATTATTCACTACTCTATAATTATTACACTTTAACTAGAAAAATTAATTTTGTACTTGAAATACAAATTTTTTTCATTTGAAATATTGTCGTGCAGCTTTTACACAAAAGCATAATGCAAATTAAACAAGATAAAACAAAAACTATGAGAAATAGGAAAATAAGTTCCTCTGAATTTCAGCAATTTATGCCCCTGCATAAAAATCAATATCAAATAACTGATTTACTTTCATAATATTAGTAGTTTTAGAAGAAATAAAAAGATAAGGTATAACAACTTTTCGAATCAGCATTGGATAATTTTGCGTAAATCAATTTTATGAATTTAGACTTTTTAAATAAAATTTTTTAGCTTTTTTAAGTTTTATTTATTGATCTTTTATTTATAGGTTTGTAGATTTATTTATAGATACTTGGTGATATATATGCACACTGCACTCAATTCAAAAAATTGTAATTAAGAAGAGTTATCTAGTATCACAAAACGCATGACAGATTACAATAGTTGCTATTTATCATACAGGTAACTTTTAATACGTATGTAGTATGTACCTGAAAAAGGTAAATAATAATTATAAAATCTACTTAACCAAGGTTGCAAAAAATTGCCACAAATACAAAAAATTAAGTGGTAGACTAGATCGAACTCACTCGATTAAAAACTGATTCACTGTTGGAAGATTACGAAACTCCATAATTAGCGAGTTGTTGGTCGATCCACAATCTATGTTGAGCGACACTTGCATAGACTGCAGGAGTTGATGTGCCACATCCAATACCCCAGGACACTATTCCAACCTAGGATTTTTATAAAAAGGTTCGTAACTTTATTTAAAATATCTTCAAAAATAGCTATAAAAAAAGGGAAAATGAAATGCATCAGTTTGTTTGCGGATTGAATAATTCAAATTTGAAGAGTTAACAATTGAACTTTTATGTAACAAATATCTCTCTTATTTAATCAATGAATTTAATTCAATATCTACCTGCACATATTGCCCAGTAGAAGTTGGACAAGCCAAGGGACCTCCTCCGTCTCCTCGACAAGTGTCTCTATTTGCTTCTCCTCCAGCACAAACAAAACTTCCATGAAGTTGAAAATATTGTCCCAATCTTGTTTGCCTTAAACGATTTTGGCAATCTACGTTATCAATTAACGGAAGATCGATCTTTCTCAAAACGCTCTGGAATTGCCCTTCCGCACCTAAATATATCACAGAATAATTAATAATTTCTCTCAGGATACTTAAACGACTGCAGAATAATTCAGTGATTTCAGAATATTTTTAAAAACTTCAGGGTAATTCAATTAATTCCGAACAATTCAGTTCTTGCTGAATACTTTTCAGAAGACTTCAGTGATTTTTGTGAATACATATTAAATTATAAACTTATTGACTTTTGAATTTTGTTATTTCAAAATCAAAGGCTTTTAAAGTAAGATTTCTTTAGTTTGGAAATTTTGACTAAATGATAATACAATTTGTTTACCAAATGCACTGCGTCCCCATCCAGTGGCGTAGCATCTAGTTCCTGGAGCAAAAACTTGTCCTTGTTGTGGTAAACAAATTGGCATGACGTTTATCGAACAAGTAACGGGCGTTTGCAAAATTAGTATCGCCAAATCATGGTACAATGCAGCATTGTAGTACTGAGGATGTCTAATTATAGTTTGAATTCTTGATTCTTGAAAAGGTAGCGGTTCACTGGTTGAATTCGTATCCCATTCACCAAAACGAGCTACTAAAGCGCTAGTTGCACGACTGAAAAGATTATTTTTGAATTAAAAGAGAGCACAACAATTTTAATCTATCATTGTGAGAAGTATCTGAAGTCAAACAAGTGATTTCAAGTAACATAAAATTATCAAATCTCACTTATCTACGCAATGTCCAGCAGTAAGAACAACCCTGGAATTGACCATAGATGCACCACAGAGGAAAACATCATTCTCACCAGGAGTTCTTAGCAATAAAGCGACCATCCACGGAAATTCTGCAAAGTACGCATCTCCAGAAACTTCTAGGTAGGGTTGAGCTGCAAGCAAAGATTAATATAAGAACCGTTTAATTTTAAATTATTTAATCCCTTAAAATAATATTTTCTCACCTGGAGCAAACGTCTTCGATATAATCCCACATGTGTTTTCAGAAAACAAATTAGCCACAGTTGACCTTATCGTAGGAACAGTAGTAACCGGGATACTACTAATAGGTAAAGTGACATCAGTGTTCTTCAACTTACAGCAAACTTCATCTTCGCTCGGGCAGGCCCCAAACCTAGAATCTATGATACCAAATCGATCCGGATAGACAACATTCTCTGCAAGACAACTCCAGGTTTTCACACAAACACAAGCATTCGCAGTTCCTGGATATTTCACCTCTTGACTCTCGGTGTTTTGATTTTTTAGAATAAGTTGAGAAGTTGTAAAGATAATCCTGCAGCACGTTTCTAGAGTGTTGGTACAAGGACTTCCAATTGCACGTAATGATCCCAAGGTATATCGAGGGTCAATATTCCCTATTTCGTTGACAGGAATATAGCCGTAAATATTGCACTGGAAGACAAGAATGCACATGCACGTTTGTCCTGGAAAAAAATTGGGGATAGTCGGTACCGTAGGTAAAGTTGGTAAAGTTGGTAGAGTTGGTGGAGGTGTGTTGGGTCTAGGATTGATTGAAGGATATGGAGTGACTATTGGATATGGAGTCACTATCGGATATGGAGTGACTGTCGGATATGGAGTGACTATTGGATATTGAGTTACTATCGGATATTGAGTGACTATTGGAAACGGATTGACGGTTGGCTGTTGAATTGAAATGTATGGATTGACTCTGCAGCAAATTTGATTTGACTGGGGACATACAGGATAATTGGTTTGTCTAGGATTAATTATTCCAGATCCATCAGCGATTATGAAACCATTTGCGTCACATTGCCAAGTGAAAACGCAGAAGCAGTTGACGGGAGGAAAAAATGTTGGAATTGTAGTTGTCGTTGTCGTTGGGCGCATCGTTGTGGTTGTCGTCGTCGTGGTCGTTGGTTTCGTCGTTGTTGTCGTTGGTGTCGTCGTCGTAGGTCTCATCGTCGTTGTTGTCGTCGTTGGTCTCATTGTCGTTGTTGTTGGCGGCATCGTCATAGGCGGCATCGTCATAGGCGGCGCTGTCATCATCGGCGTTGTCGGAGTTACAATCCTTAAATAACAACATACTTCCAGGTTTCCAGTACAGGGCCGAACTCTGATGAAAAAATTTTAATAGTTTAGCACACCGATGAGAAACATAGGAAGAAATTTAGATGAGAAAATATTTTAGGTGAAGAAAACTTAATTTGAGGTCTTGATAATCAGAACTCTGTAAATATCACTCCATTTAAGTTCTTTTCTGAATCACTAGGGGTAAATAATAAGACTCACCGAACATCGATAGCTCCAATGCCACCAAGAATAATGTTGTTATTGATATCGCACTGATAGTAAGGCACGCAAATACAATTAGGAAGATTGCTTGGTGTCGTTGAAACTTTTTCTAAATATTGTAACTTGTTTAACTTATACTTCAGAAGATGTAGAAAGAATAGTCCAGAGGAGCCACCAAACCTCAGATTCTCATCAAGCTGAGAAGCCGAATCTGCTCCAGCTAAAGGCGAATCAACTTCCAATGTCGAAAGGTCCGCCTCTTCCAGAATAACACCAAGAACCACGGTATTGATGTAAATCATCAGTAGAAAAACGCGCAACATCACGCCTGCTTTTAGTGAAATCTCTAGTGACAGAATTTTGACTCGCTCAAGTGCTTATGTATGCAGGATGTTTGGAAATACCCCGGATTATGGAGAATGTATGTGGAACCAGAGACACGAGTGATATTGTCTATTTCGTCACGAGTAGTTGATCACATCCCTAGAAAACCTACTAAAAATAATTACTCATGTAACAACATTCACACGAAGAGTATTAATAGTTTAAATATACATTTTGAATTATAATAAAGCATACAAATTATTATTAAAAAAATTTATGTTTTTCAATATAAAGATGCCTATAAGTGGTTTCCAGACTTCCTAATTATTAGTTACACGATTAAAAATGAAATTTTTAAAGAGTCACAATAATTATATGCGTGCAGTGAACATCTCGCGCGATTGACCTATTTTACCTCTTTGATATCAGGAAATCGCTGTTTGTCACAACACAATAATTACACTTCCATGTGGTTCATCGCCTTTTGTGTATACTGACTTGTCACTTTTACACTGGAATAATTTTCACCTGTAATATAATTTAATTCTGTAGACAAATTCGTTGAGACCCTTCCCCTCGAAAATCAGCCTCCAATTTGGTTTTGATTTTAAGGGCACGTGATACTTAGAAAAATGATTGATTTTATATGTTCAAATTCCCCAACTTTACGGCTGCAAAAATAAATATTTTGCCTTGAAACTTTGGGAAACGGTAAAGAACATTGAAACGGACCGTTATTGACTCGATTTATTTTGCTTAATGAAAAAAATTTTTTTTTTGCTAAAACGGAAGTATTGATAATGAACTGTCGATAATAATTATTTTTTAATCTAGACCAGATTGACCCCACCGCCGAAGTATCATATGGCCTTAAATAGAACAACGATAATATATTGTCCTTAGAATTTGAACATTGTGAAGTTCAACTCCCTAAAAATAATATATAATAATTTACTGTGAAATAGGTACAGAAAAATAAATAAGGAGTCAAAATAAAATATAAAGTTACAATAGATTATTTAGTTTTCTAAAAATTTAAAAACTTACGTTTCAATTCTACACGAGAATTTTTCCGTATAGCTTTCAGTTATTCTGCACATAAACTAACATCGCAGGTAAATGAAGATGGTAGATGGTGTCGTCCTCTTTACTCAATTCATTTTATGTCACGCGATATTAATGTGTTCTTGCAAAAAGATCAAATCTATTGTGAACAGTAAAAATATATTAATATAAAACCAAGTTTATTTTTTCAGGAAAGTTGGAGCTTGTCATTTATCACTCATTTAAAAAAAATATGTTTACTATTCACAAACAATTTTAATTGAAATATTATTTATAAAAAAATTCGTAAAATTAGAAAAAAACGAATAGGAGATTGAGGAAAGGACAAACAATTTTATATTACTGAATTTTTAATATTTAAATATTCAATATTTACACACGAATACACCAAAAAACACAATAGTATAATTATAATAATATAAAACATACAAGACGTGTGTAAAATCAAAGTAAAAATTGGGTCCAGAACACTCTTATTTCGATTGTAAACGGAAATTCCAATTTGTTTATATTTCTGAATGCAAGTTTAACTAAAGAAGTGAAATATGTTTGTACAATTATTGAGCACCCAAGTGCAAGTATTTAAACTGTAATTCGGCCATGAAAATATTATAAAATTAATATGTTTGTTGTTTATCAACACCGTTTCTGACAATAGATGAACTTTGTGTCTAACTGAACTTATATAAGTAACTTATCGTTAAATAGGAACATTTTGTTCTTAGTAAGTACAATAAATACTTAATGCAAGTCAGACTCCATGCGTATTTTGTTGGCTTATTACAAATGACTTATTCTACAAGAATAATAAGAAATGTTATTTTAAATTCATAAGAAAATGAAAGCTTCCATGACAAATTAAATATTTTCAGTTTAATTTTATTGCCGATATAATAAAAAAAAACTAAAATATGTCATGTTAGAAATTATTGCAAAGGTAAATTTTCCTTGAAATGCATTTAACTCGGCCAAAATTTTTGAGAAACGATTGAATTAAATTATTAAATACGAAACTTATTGTTTACTGAAATTTGTGGAAAACCACTATCCACAAATACTCTTATAAAATTTATATCGTCAACCGTTGGAAGATATTTTTAAAAAAATATTACGTACTCTTTTAATATCATACCTCTTTCTCTTACAAAAGTAGGAAGCACGTATTCTTAATTAGTTAATTGAAGTTAATAATTCATATTTTAGGTGTTCCGAAAATAAAGAACGTATGAAAAGAACACATTGGAATAATTTGTAAGGCACATTTTTTTTGTGTTGCAGGCACTTGAGATTGTGTTCAGTGCGTGAAAATTGCAGAAATTATGAGTTTTAGATTTCAGGTTTTGTTTAGAGAATTATTAAATGACACTTCAGACAAATGGGTATCGGCAGAAAAAGCGTAGATGTGCTTGAATTCCATGAAGGGCAATGAAACCTTAGGTCGAAAAAGTAAATAAACAGCTACACCACTAACGGTCAAATCCTCTGTTTCGATGACCTCCAACGAATTCAAGCCTCGTCTCTGCGACGATAGACAACTCTTAGGGGTCATAAATCTTTCCCTAAATCACAATCGAATAATAAAAGGAACGAAAGAAATTTGAGACTGCGTACATTTCTCTAAATGGTTTACAAAACGCATAAATATGAAAAGGAAAGCAAAAAATATCAGAGTTACTTTTCCGAGATTTAAAGTCCGTATTTTAAATTGAAATGAAATCTTTTAAAACGAAGGCGTTCTTGCTTTCCCACATATTATTCATTTCGTACATGCATATATGTATAATTGATTGCTGTATGATTAATAACTGTGGCATCGAAACATGATCGTCTAATTTTGTACTCTGCATTGGTTCTAATTTACACATTAATTAAAAAGTGAATTATGATGCAAACGAAAGTACTGTCCCTTGCAAAAATTACTTTTACTTTTTTTTTCACTGGAAAATTTTATTGTAAAATTAAAACTTTCGCTTTTATGAATTTACATACTTTTTATGGAAAGCGTAAATATAGAACCTTTGCAGAATTAATTACATTACTTGATGATTAACAGAATTCGGAATTGGAATAAGCATGATGCGGAGTTTTGTATTAAAAAAATGAACTTGCGATCACAAAATCAAGAAGGCGAAAAAATGGAATATTTAAAAAAATTTTCAAGTTTGAAACAATTATTTACAATTCCCTATATTTTATACAATTTGCGGCTAAATAAAAATATTGCTTTAAAAAAAAGCTCAAATTAAAATTTTATAAAAATAAATTTTTAAACGTTAAATTTCGCACTTATTTATTCGCGATTATTTTGAATTCCATAATCTTAAAAAAAATGTCCCATTAATTGCAATCGCAAGTTGATTTTCTATTATTTGAGCAAATATACGTGTTATTTTATAGTCGTTTTTTTTATCAAATTTCCCATTGATTAGAAACTTATGATTTTTCTGCAACAATAAATCAGTTACTATTTTAGTCAAAATATAAGGCAAAAATGCCTTGTCGAAAATGTATTTTAACATATGATCATCGTTGTACGATTATCTTGCATACTGTCAAATTATTATTCTTTTTACCCTGACAGTAAACTCGTCTTCGAAATTCGTAATAATTGTATCAAAACCTTTGACATCTATAAAATGATGTCGAGGCAAAAACAGCTTTGCTTAAAAATTATCATCAATTAAACATGTCTTAAATTATTTACATTGTAAATTTAGATATTAGGGCATCAAGGAATATACGCTGGCAAAAGATTAGTTGAACTAACTATACCGTAATAAAATTCTCTTAATCTACGTAATTACAAACTCAATGCAAGTATTTCAATTTTAAAAAAACATCACAAGTAGACTATGTATATTGTTTTCAGTTTCGCTTCTCAAAAGCAGAAATGAAAATGATCCTTCCATACACTTAGAGATGTTTTTATATAAACAGAAATCACCGGCATTTCGAAAAGATTTAATTAATTAAATTATTAAAATTCTTTAAATTTGTAATTTGCTTTAAAAAAAGCCTTAACACAGTTGTAAGAATCTGTAGATCTTTATTTGGAACGGCGTTTTCCAGTCGCGTTCCTCAAACCTTTCAAAGTGTTCGCCATTGGAATGCTCTGTGGTTTTGGATTTTGAGGACAATATTTCAGAGTATGCGAGTTATCACCCTTGGCAAAGCAGATGGGACACTTATACTCTCTATAAAAAGCAAAAAATTGTTCTTATATATATATATATATATATAGAATACTTTAATAATTATAATTATTTTTCAGCGATTCAAAAAAATTAGAAATACTAAATGCAAGAACTATGTTTTAATAAAATTATCAAAATGATTTTAAGATTCTGAATCTATTTTTGAACTGTATATACATTTGACTGTAAATGGAAAAAATGTAATATTTACTAAATTGTAATGATATAAATTTTAACATCAAATTATAATTTCTAAAACTATCGAATATTTTATATAATTTGATGAAGTTTATTTCAAACAGCTTTAAGTTGACTTGAGTAAACTTCAAAACCGAAATTAATCAATTATTTTATTATTTACCTCAAAATTGGGCAAACTACTTTTCCCTCAGCGTCTTTCAAAATGTGCCTCGAGTAAAAGTCATGGGTCTCGCCATTATTTTTGCAGAAGACACATTCCGTCGGCAAAGGTTTCTTATTCTTCTTTTTTTTTGAAATAATGGGCCTCTTCACGTCTTCTTCTGGTGGAAGATACTCTGTGTCTTTGCCATTGTGCCTGAACTCTTCCATAACATCTGCTTAAATTGACAAAAAAAAATTGCTAATACATTGCTTGCAATTTTTTCTACAACTATCTTATATTAATTTTCAAGTTTAAATACTGAGGTACAATTTTTGTTGTTTAATTGAGATTTCGCAGCGGAGAATAACCTTATTAATGAGTTGCTTATTGATTTTTGGAAATCTAAACAGATTACATACTCATGTTACAATCTTTTATATCAGTTTGTAGAATCAGATATATATATATATATATATATATGCATCTTCCAAACTTTACCATCAAGCATAATGTTTTACAATATTTACACAAACTAATTTGCTCGCTTGAGTCCGCTAAAGACGTATCTAAATCCAAACAAACAATAGCACGTGGCTATCTCTCAGATAAAGATTTTAAAACAAAGTTTTGTAGTATTTGAATAGAATTCTATATAAGGTTTCAAACATTTTTCTCCGACAATGAAATCTGAATTCTTTAAATTAACAACTAAATTTAAACTTGAATAATTCTACACGTATAACTCGCTAATTGACGGACATTCTTGTTTCGGTTTAAAACATCTTGAAATCTCGATATGAAAAATAACTGTATACTTTCTTAAAAGATACAAAAATTATAGATATACTTAGAAAAAAAAAACATTTTTATCTTGCGCGTTCAAGTCTCCGAAATCGAGTCAGTGAACAACACATCATTGAAGTCACTGAACTATTTTTTTTAGATCTTGCAAATTTATCTTTAGACTTTGTTTCATTTTCTAAATCTTTTATTTATGATTATACATTTTTAAAAATGTGTAGAATTATAATTTTTTTCTGAATTGAGAAGTATAACTTAGATACTTTTAATAAATGAAACAAAATGTTTCAGAGTTTGTGTCAATACGGTAGAACACAATAACAAATTCTGCAGTGCTTGTTTACATTTTGAAGGATCTTCTCAAGTATTTTTGAAATATATATTTACATAATAAATGTATATTTGAATCGATTTAGAGTTTACTAGCATTGATACCAAAAATTCCAAATATCTAAAATGCTAATTGCAACCTACGTTCGAAAATCAGCAATAACAATAATAAATTTTTAAAAAGAGTTCAAGTTTTAGAATAATTACAAAATCTAAAATAATTCCCTTTTGCTAAATAATGTTAAATTATTTAGAGTTGCAGGATTTTAGAACTTCCATTGTTCAGCATTTTTCGTGTTTACATTTTTAAAGCATTGATTTCTAAAAGGTTCCTTACAGATGTATATAAGAAAAAGCCGTTGGGGTTTAATGTTCGACCTCTGACGGATAAAAGGTCGTTGAGTACTCTAGTACTCTGCCACACACATTTAACTCCTGTCTGGTCGTCTAATAATTCTGAGAATACTACCTTTTCAAGATTATTTCAATAAATTGACAGCTCCTTGTATTCAAATGAAAAGTGATTTAAAGCGTTAATAATTTATACTTCTTATAATAAGAAATTATCCAATTAAAAAAATACTCAATTAAATGGATATTTTTCTATTTGAAATTGATTAAAGTTAACATATAATTTTCTTTTTTTAAGATTAAATTATAGAAATTATTAATTGATTTATAAATACATTACATTGATTTCGCTTCTAGCTTTCTGTAAATTTTGATTCCGGGTTACCCTGATATGTAGCAGAAAATACAGATTGAGTATTCAATATTTTTCGGTAAATCTAGTTTTTGACAATAAATTAAAGCATGTTCACCAAAAGATTGTATACAAAATAACGTCAAAATTTAGATCTCACAAAAATCAGGAACAAATGAAAACGAATTTAAATTAAGTATACAATATAACGTCAAAATTTAGATCTCACAAAAATCAGAAACAAGAGAAAACGAATTTAAATTAAGTAAATTGTCAAGTCATTGTCGTCACTCTAAAAAATTCATTGTTTTATTTCATTAAAATTTCGCTAAGCCTAAAATTCTTTAAAAAAAGTCAAGCATTTTTCCTACGATAAATTTCAATTACAACGACAAATTATGCTAAAAAAATTTAGAAACAGTAGAAAATTCTTAATAGTATTAAGAATGTCAGTCAAAAATTGCGCAGTTGTCACTTTGGTTAGAGTCTTAAATCTGAATTTGCAACTGACACAAAGCTGGGGTTTAATCAATGTTACAAAAATCTAAAAATCTGAGTCACCAAGAGCAAAAATTGGCTATATGGAATTCTTTTTTCAGAATTCTGTTGCATATAGAAGGATTATTTCATGTAAAACCGAAATGAGAAAACTCTACTCACCATTTTGTTGTTTTCCTAGTAATCCCTCGAGATACATATTTTCGGTTCCAGAAAATAGTCGCATGATTTCATCTTCCAAACTTTTGTGTAAAGGATAGAAATAGGCAGATGGAAATTCACTGGCAGATGAAGATTCACTCGGCCAAGCTGATGTTTTCCGCGATCGCGGAAAGTGATTGTTATGATGAGATGTCGAAGATAAAGGCAAAGAAGATGTTAAAGAGTGTGGAATCAAAATTACGTATTTCATCATCTTGATCTTAGTTGATCTAGTACTTTAATTATCACGAAAAACTAATTAAAAATCTCAAAACTACACGATCAAAAATTAAGTACAAAAGGATCTCAAGAAACCTACGTCTTGAAACAACGAAGGACTCTGCGAGTTTGATGTTTGATTCATTTGAGACTTAGAAGACCGGCCCCAA
>JAUESI010000029.1:13617799-13632318 GCA_032275145.1 Synergus laeviventris
GAGTCATTTTAAAAGATTTAACAATATCTATATATTTTATAGGATTTCAAGTAACTAGAAAAAGTTTTTATACCTCAAAAATTAAACATTCTGAATTATTTTGCATACTTCTGAAATCCCTAAAAACATTTTTAATGAAATTGTTTGAAACTCTGTGTTGCATGACTAATATATAGTTAGAGCATGCTCTAACATAACATAACATTGAATAACAGAAAATTCAAACTTTGTGAAAAAGGAAAAGGGTGCCAAAGCATCTGCCGATTTTATATGCCGTAATCCTTTCTCTTGTAACATTCAAACATTTTGTTGTATTGGGTAAAAGCGCCGCGAATTTTCAGCCTATGCAATTCGTCGAAAACCCTTTTGGATAACCCGTGACAGATGATCGTGAATTAACCACACCCGCGTTCAATTTTCGGTCCACAAAGGACAAAAAAATTTGCATCTGCTGCACCCTTTTACGTAAAATTGTGAAATACGAAGGGATCCCTTCCTTGAATGCATTGGCCACTTCAAATACTCGAGCATGCGCAACCATGAGTTTGCACGTCACGTGATTAATGACAAGATCTTGAAAATAAAATTATATATTGTTAAAAGATCAAAAGAGAAATATTTTTAAAACTTCTGGTAAAACTGCTTGACAATAAAGTGAATCAATTTTTCGAGGAAAAAAAATTAACAAAATTATATTATATTATATGGGGTTCCTACTTTGGAAAGGGTTGGCTTATACATACAACAGACTTTATTCGAATTTCGATGGGTAGATAGAAACGATAGAACCAACAGGTGCTTGTCGAACCGAGCTATTCTTACTTCCATTCTCGTGAAAAAGGTTTGCCAATATTTACAAAACTCGAGGGATGAATGGCCACAACGAGAAATGCCAAAGGGATCGGATAATTCTCTTCAGTTGTAAAGCGATCTGGGTACCTGACTTATTTTCCTATAGCCTTACTAGCAATTTCTGAAAATGTGCTTTTTTCTTAACCAGACAAATTCTTAACTAATTCGAATTTTTTTAAATTTATTTACAATTTTACACATCGTTATTCACTATTTGCTAAAAATTTTCATTCATTTATGGATTGGATTTTAAAGAGTCTTGGAAATTAGTTTAACCTTTTGGGTTGCAGTTGCGGTCTCTTTTGCATTATATTGAAAATCGAAGAAGTCAAATTTCAATTGATTTCCAGCTCGTGGCACATTTTGATCGATGAATGCATCAGTGATTGAATAACATTTGAAATAAGATAGGTGCATCTCATGAGGCAGATGGATTTCCATAAGAAGGGTTACGAAAATATGCATGCATATCTCCTAATGCATTCTGCCTGAAATCGACACATCTGTCGATGAATTTCCTTTTCTAAGGCAAGGGTTTTTGCGTAAACAGCAGCTGTTATAATTTCACTATTACATATGTAGAAATGGTCACCCGTTCGTCATTTCGGAAGGGTTTGACCTGTTCGAATCGCAGCTGCCGTTGCATAAAATAAAAGTATCCCTCACATAAGGATTATATATATGTATATTGTATATATATATTCGTTGATAAAAAGCACAAAAATAGCATTTAAATCGCCTTTTTCTCTAATTTCTTTCTTTAATGGTAAATGGACCCGGTGGGATAATACGAAAAAAGTAAATGGAATGTTTTTGGATTCATCTTTGAGCCTTGGCTTGGTCGTTTAATTAATCTTACGATACACTTCCGACTGCGAATCTTTCAAGTTGGGGAAAAGGCGAAGCTTACTTGAAAGTTATATTCCTTCCCCAAGAAACCAAAAATAAACTCAGAACTAACCCCTGAAAGGACCACGTGTCGGCCTTGTCGCCCGTTTCTTCGTCTTTTCAAGAAAATGAAAAAATAAATTTTTTTTCTAGAGAAAAAGTAAAATATACTGAATATTTGTGGATCATCTAAAAATATATTCAAATTCAAATAGTTTTTTTCAAATTAAAAATTAAAAAAAAATGGTTTCTTCTTTTAGACCTGAATTTAAACTCAATTATTCTTATCTAATAAGGAACCTTAAATTAATAGTAATTTAAATAAGGAAATTAAATGTAAATAAAAATGTTAAAAAATAAATTTTTGGAATTTCAAACAATTAAAAGTGAAGAAATCATAAAGAGAAACCAAGAGGACCACTCTAATATTCCTGGTACAAATCACTAAAAATTCCTAAATATTCACAAATATTCTGACATTTATAGATTCCCCAATTCCCCTTTGTACCCACATTTAAAGTAATTTAAAAGAATTTCAGAGGACTTGAAAATAATTCTAAAGAGTATAGAAATTTAAAGAGATTTTAAGTGATTTTTAATAAATTTAAAGGAATTTCAGTAGAATTCATTTAAGCCCTTTTAAAATATCATGAAATATTTTTTAATTTAGTTTAAATCTTTTGAAATCCCTTTAATTCAATCTTCTGGAATCATCTAAAATACTCAATAATACTTTGCAATATTTTCGACTCACTTAAAATTTTTTGAATTCGTTTTGAATTCATTTTTCAACATATTCTTAAAAATGCCCGAATCTTCTTTTGGGAATATATTCCTGTTATACGCGAAAACTCAGATTGGTTGAAAAATGATCGGGGGGTGTTGGAAAAAACACGTTCCAAAAAAGGCGGTGTCGCGTAAAAAATTGACTTTTGATATTCATCATTATTGTAATATTTTCTGAGATAGTGGGCGATATAAAGGTGACTTAAAGTTGTCCGGGAAACAAAGAGTCGAGTAGTTATCCCACCCTTTCGAAGACCTGGGAGCCGTTGCCCTTGTCCTACGACCTACGCAGACAGATCAGTCCTTTCGTGAGCAAAAGGGCTCGGCACATAAAGTAAACGTGGCGAGATGATCAGAGTGGAGAGGACGAAGGGCTGTGGAGGGCGACGGAAAGAGAGAAACTGAGTGTGTGTGCTACGAGGGGGGGGGGGAGACCAGGTCTGTGACCGAATAAGATCAACGCACGCCGCGGACCTTGAGAAGCTCGAAGTAGTCTTCTCCTCTTCATCCTCCCTCCCACTTGCGATTCTCTCACTCCTCCGATTCCTACCCAGCCCTTGCAAAACTTCAGACACAACTATATATACACAGAAAGAGCCCCTAAATTTTATTTCCTTCATTTTCTCTTAAAAGTCGAGTTAAAAATGATTAAATATCACTTTTTCGCTTTAGATAAATTAAATCCATCCTTATTATTGTTTCATTGAATTATCAGTTAGAGATTAGTCGGAACCATTACATCAGAATAATTACATCGGTTCATTTGATCGGTTTTGATATAATTAATACGAAGGTGACTTACTGGTGGTATAAGTAACTTTAAAGATGAACATTTCCTGGTAATTCGGCCTTTGTTCCGAGGGATGAAAACGATAGGGGAAGTTCTATAAGAATCCGCATAGTCGACTAGAAAAAATCCCTTCGATCTTAAGATCGCGGGGGTTACACGAGCATAACCAAGGTCGGGACCGGTAAACAGGACAATCGTTTCCTTGGCAACCCCTCGCCAAATCTTGAAACAGATAACCTTGAACGCCTCGTGGATAGCGGATGCATATCGTACAGCAACCGTATACTTTTCTGAAGAACTAATAGATATACCATATAACGGTATAGTACATGATCTTTTCCTCTCCTCTTTTATTAGCAGAATAATTTTGATCTTTAAATACATGAGTTGGGAATACTTTTATATATAGAATCATAATTCAGAGAAGAAAGTTCAGAAATGAATCGCAGGAAGTAAATAAATCATAAATTGTTATAGATTTGCGCCTGAAATTATATCACATCCTTTAAATTTGTTGTAAGGTACTTGTAGTTCATTAATGTCAGTTTTTATTGTTCTTTGTTCCGATCATTCTATCCACCCTTCCTGATTTCACCGCCTTTTGGTTTAACGTGTTCGTGCCTGCCTTACTTCCGCGATTCAATAATATTTCCAAGGTCGATGCTGAACTCAAAGAGGGTGAAAAGAAGGGAAAGCTTTGCGAATGCTGGTTTCCCTTGATATTTCAAGGGACAGGCGTTTTATCCGAGAAATTGGTGCTGTCGAAAAAAAACGTATGCTTCGCAGAAGATTTGGGTGAAGATATAT
The DNA here is from genome assembly GCA_032275145.1 of Synergus laeviventris. NCBI lineage: Eukaryota > Metazoa > Arthropoda > Insecta > Hymenoptera > Cynipidae > Synergus > Synergus laeviventris. Next base: position 13,621,923 of record JAUESI010000029.1, read on the forward strand.
TTTTATTTGTCTGTATCTGCTATCTAATTCTTTAAAAAAGCGGTAAAGTATAAATAGCAAGATCGCATCGTTCAAAATGAATATTCTGAGTTTCGACATTTTAAGGAAACTGATCCTTACCTATCATGAAAATCGAAACATGCTCACATTTTTCATAACGAACCGTAAATCCTCAGAAGAAAGACATCAGCGTCAAAATCGTGGAAGGACAGATTTATGTCCCCCCACGCTGTGTTCACCTTTCCAAAGCCAAAGGGTTTTCTACCAAACTAAACCAGTTAAATTATTATTGGTCCTTTGTGCCGTGAATGCGGCCAGTGTTACCACAGGGCCTCCCTCTGAAAATATGGCCTACGGGCGCACAGGTATTTCGACGACAAAGCGCACCCGGAACCTCGACCCCGGTCTATATTCTATTCTCTATTCCATAATAGTATATCTAGAGCATCCGAACCCAACCCTATCACCCCTTCAGTGACAAGGTCGAAGTCCCTTCTTACTCCATTTTTCAAAAGCGCTCCGGTATGGCGAAACTTATCGAAATCAGATCAATGCGTGGGAAGAGACTTTCCACATTTTATGGAATTTATGTGAGGACCTCAGCTGCCGAAAATCAAAATATATTTCTGTCGAATATCCACCCTCGCTGGAGAGATAAAATAACAATTGTGAGATCTTTTATATTATCTTTGGGGATATTGAAAGACCTAATCCTTTTTTCTCGACAATGGTTTCAACGCTTCCGCAGTTTTCAAGAGGCAGTGCCGTTATTCGCTGAGATGATCGGCAATTTGATATTTTCTATTTCTAAAGTTTCGCCTTCCGGTTTCTAAAAAAATGGGCCTCACAATCAAAGACTGCAAACAATAGAATCACCCATTAGATTTTCAAACACGTTCCGGTTGACATTAATTGCTACTCGAGGCTCGCGCCACTGCCATACTCGTCTCAAAGTTGACAACTCGAATTTCCTGGTAGCAAATCACCCTCGCATTTATTTATGGTCCATTCTGGCGCCAAAGGCGAGACGAATTGAAAGCACAAGTGCACGCGAATATATTTGCAAAAACAGGATCATGGCTAGAAAAATCGTGCCCCCTAGTGGCAAATTGCTTCAACATAAATAACGGCTTTATTTTCACGCAACAGCGTTGCGTCTTACCGTAAATTATGCGGACTAGCATGTCGTAAATCAGGCCTAAGGGTCGAATGATTCGAGACATAAATAACATTATTGGTTTATTACCATCATTGCAACGAAGAGCGATGAGATGCTGACCTCCATGGGTCCGAGAACGTACTTGAAATTTATGGCCCTCGTCGAATTCGACTTCGTTGCACCAGATTTCACGGTCAACCAGGGCCAACGAAAGCACGCGTGACCAAATGCAAGGTCCTTTATAAAAAGAGACTACCGAAAAAGTAGTTACGAGACTATTTCAAGAATTCAGTCAACGGTAAATCATCTCTTCTTTTGTTTATTCAATAGACTCCTAGGCCAAATTATATTTATTTTTTAATCATACTATAAGAACATATAATCCCCACGCCCTGTGCGCGATTAATTTCTCGTTCTTTCGCTCCTTTTGCTATAGATACAATAATTAAGAATTTTTAATTCTTGAAATATGGAAACTTTTAATTCCTTTTCTAATTTCAGGAATCTCAATAAGTTTTATAACATTCCTTGAAATCTCTTAAAACTCCTATATTAAATTCCGTAAAAATTTCTAAAAATCCCAATCAATTTCGTGAAATCTTATTAAAATTTCGTTCCTCTGAATTCCACGAAAATAATCTGAAGATAGTTTTCAAATTCGGCACATTCACACCAATGGCGCAATGTTCGATATATTTTAAAATGTTTGTCTGATAAGGAAGCGGGAACTTGTTAGTAGAAAATGATAAAACTGGCTCATTCTAAATTAGCAACAACGAAGGTTGTTGCAGCAGTTGTTGTTTACAAAAATAAAACGCTTCTTTGCACGCACGAAGTATATCGTTTTGCGTCAAACGGTCAAGCAAAGAGTACTTTGCGGCCTTGCTTATACTATATAGCTACTGAACCAGCTCCCTCGTTACATCAAGAGTAATGGTAACTAAATGAGTTAGTAAGTCTTATTTATTAAATGAATTAGTAATTTCGTACTGCGAAACAGTAGTTTTTAACTAATTGATAGTAAACAATACTTGCTAAAGTAAATTAGTAAACGAATCGGCACTATTTCATTTATAGCATAACTTTTTACTAATTCAGAATATTCAGATCAGACGATAGAGAGAATCCTATGTCCGCTCATGCCATTTCATATATCAAGAATTCCCCTGTGGAGCTTAATGAGTTTCACACTCCATCTTTCCTTCCCATGGAAACGACAAGTATTGGTGATCCATGTAATCGACTCTATAATCGATTACGAAAAGGACGAAAGGACCAATCCATCTTACTTATTCAGACACTCCGATGTTCCGATCTTACTCAGATCCAACCCTAAATTACAATAAAAAAAAATTTGTATGAATCTCGTTCCGTATTTAGAGATAATATTTAGATAGAGACAATATTTTCTATGTTTTATTTACTTTCTAAGGTGTTTAGAAGAATAATTATTATGTTGAAAACGTTTGTAAACGAATGAAAGTGAAATAAACTCTTTTTTATTTTTCATTAAAGAGGAATATCGCTTTCACAAAGAGTTCTAGCAAGCGCAAATAATTATAAAGGCGAAATTGATCAATTACATATAAATAATGTTGTTTGTACATTTTAATTGCGCGAATAATGAGTATCATCGAAATCAAAAGTGTAAGTCCAGTAGATTTCACTTACTTGAAAGCGAGGCACACGCAGAACATGAATTAGAGATTAAATGTTGCAATTTTATTCTGAAAGGTGAGAAAATGCTTTGCACATGAATGAAACATGCATGAACGATAAACCTTTCACTTGCAAGACCACAAATTCCTTCCCTATCGTCTTTTTTTCTTCTCCAGTCTTTCAAGTACGATCAGCAAGGTCCTAAACTTAAAACAAAAATTCTGGGAAAAGGAGATTTCGCGAGGAAATACACGAGGATTTTCACATGAAATTCTTTAATCCGCCTGAATTGCGTTTCACCTGGGTAGTTCTTAAATCTTAAGATTATATAGAAAAGAGATCATTTTTAATTAAGAAGTGCATGTATTTGAAGAAATCGAAGTGCAGCTGCAAGAAGCCGGCCCTGACGTTGTTTAAGGAGTTGGAACGAGAGAGTAAAAGTGAGAGAGATAAAGTGACGGCAAAAGTGCAATGCACTAGCAAGGTTCAGTGTACACTCTGCGTCCGATGCCACTGACCCATTAATACATATATAAAGCAAGCTGCACGCTGCATTTATTATAAATTGCTGTATAGGTACAATTTGAATTGCTTATAAGCCCTTATGCAAGTATAATGGTCGCGTTTTGGTACCTCCGCAGATAGTCGTCGAGCCGCACATAAAACTGAATGGTCCTGAAAGATCTCGAATCCTTAACGGTAAAATCCAGCAAGTTACGTCTTGTGCTTGAATAGTCCTTTATCGAAAATAATTCTTCCAGATGATGATTCACCTCAACACGTGCTTTTTTAAAAATAGCAGTTTCATATAACACTATAAAAGAAAGAGCGCGCTCCTATTCTTTTTTTTTTTTTTTTTTCTTTTTTTGGTTAAACCAGAAACTAATTTGTTATATTTGTCAGTAAATTGGAGAGATTTCATGGCGTTTGCAGAGGTTTTAACTTTTTTATAACATTTCAAAAGATTACATGCTGGGATGTTTAGAAATTATATGAGTTTTCTGGATCATGCATTTTTTAGAAAAGGATAAGTCGTTAAATTTTGGAAGTTGAATAATTGTTTAGAATTGACGTTATTTATTGGAAAAAATTTTGTGGTTGGCGAATTGAAGAAAAAATGCGATAACGAGCCATGAGGCAGGTGGTTATAAAAACCGTCGTCTGAAGAGAAGCTAAGTCGACGACTCGTTTGTAGGAAGGAAGAATCATAGGTCAAAGACCTTGATACGAAGGGCAGAGACCTCGATATTATGTACTGCTGCCATTTCCTCTATTTGAAATTCATTCAAAATTAAATAACCACAAGATAATAAAAATACGGACTGCTTCAAGAACAAATAAAAGAGACATTAGAAATAATTAGAATAAAAATCCAATCTTAACGACACTTCTTCAAACGTTTTGCAAGATTCCTTTACGCAATTTCAATAATATTCTAAAACCTTCGAAGAGCATAAATTTGAGACCCGTCAGATATACTGTGAAAGTATTACAAATTGCGGATAAAATTACCGAAGATCATAAAATTAGTGTCAATAATTGAGAAGTGTGTAAGAAATCTTATTGCAAAATTCACTTTGAAAATATTTTAAATCATAAGTCTTATTTAAAGCGTATTATTTCGTAATTGGTAAGGTATTTCAAAGGTAAATAAAATGTGCTATAATAATTACAAGAAAATGTGCAGAGCGGGTGCAGTTGTGGAAATATATAGAAGGTACCAAGTTATCAAGTCTGCAGCTAGGTTAGAGACCTCGTAAGCGGTAAAAGTCCTCGGATAACCTACTAGTAATAGTTGGTTACTGCACCTCAAGTCATCGATCCGCATGAGGGGCGAATAACCCGACTCGATTCTGCAAAAATTCTTGGGAGAAGGCATTCTAACGACTTTTCACACGAAGAAAAGGAATTAATACTATTCTGTGTATATATATATTATATATACACTTGTGATTCAATTTCATTTCGATTTCGAAAACTGATATAGATTTCCTGAAGATTTTCATAATTTTATACAGTTTTTTATTCTGCTCTCAAGGAGTACACATTATTTTCCATATTTCGAGGATGCATCATTGCATCATCCCCTTCGAGGAAGTATCACCCCATAAGGAAGCTCTTGGATCTGAGAAGAGGGTATGGTATTTTCCTCCAAGGATGTTTCTCCTTTTATGGAGACAATGACGAATCTAATTCAATCGCTTTTCTTTGTTCGACTTCTGCAGAGAAGCCATCTTGCTTTGGGTTGATTTCATACAGCTCTTTATCTCTGGAATGGCAACAGGTGTGGGAGAGTGTCTGAACCAACCCCAAACATCGGTCCATTAGTCTTGCAATATTAAATTCTCTTCTACTTTGACCTTGGAGATATATCAAATACAAAAATATCTCATGTACATTTGCTCTCGAGTGACTTGTGCGATAAAGAAGGGAGGAATAATAATTATGATAATAATAATAATAATAGTAAAGTATGGTTGAAAGGTAGAGAAAAATGAATGTTTCATTTCGATGTTCTAGACCTTGAAGATTCGTAACGAATGACGTCAATTCTGTGAATGCATATATATTTCAGGATCGTGAGGCTTTATATGCCAGTTTGAAGGTGTCAAATGCAAGAAGTCCGTAACAACGAGCGGTCTATGAATCAATAATGTGCAGTGGTGAATACTCTTGTGACATTATCTGCTTTGTTCGCGGTTCTCAGAGTTGAAGGTTAGAAGCCACGTGATTCGAGCTAGAATATCTAATCAATTCTTTTCTGCGAAATCTAAAGCAGATATGACATTTTAATGACTTTGAAACATACATTTTTGTAAGTATTGAATAAGTGGAGCAGGCTTGGACAATGTGATGGCTTTACATAGAGTCCATGGCTCTGCCCTTCGATTCGCATTCAAGGTCTACGAAGAGGGTGCAGTGAACGCTTTGAGCCATCGGGGTAACCATGACGACCGCCAGTAAACTACCCTTGCAACGCCCACGAAAACTGCGCCTAGCTTCCAGCCCGCTAAACGATATTTCTGCAGAGAGTCATATAAAACGTTAGCCTAGATTTCGCGGAGATCAGTGAGTCATTTTGCAAAAGGAGGGTGGAAACTGGGTGTGAATGTTATTCTCTCAAAATAGATAAGTCATGCTCCATTTTAAAATTCCTGCAACGTAACGGTGTCCTCAAAAATATTTCCGCAATATTTATGTAAATAAGTGACGCTTTTGTAAGCGACATTATTTACACAATGGCTTAATTGGACATCCTGAACGAAGCGAACTTTATGCATACACTGATAGAGGGTTGAGAGATAGAAGATTGATTAATGGGAGGAATTGTGGAAATTATAAGTTACGCTTGTTAACAACGACCGTCGCACATTCTTACAAAGCTTCCACGTATTTTGGATGTTCTTTTTCTAGAGTCCTTTTTCCTAAAAGATTCCTTTAAAAGTACTCGAAATTTGTAGTTTCCCATCTTGAAAGAGAGACTTCACAAAAGTAAAAGATCGTGGTGTAATTTTCTGAATAGATTAAAAATACTTGAAAGGATAAGTAGTAGAGCCCTAAATATTGTCAGGCCTCATAAAATTGGCACTTATCGCGGAATGGGTTGACATGCCTATATCCGAAAGATTTTCCATGGGTATAATATGGGAGATGGTTGCGCGGGACAAGGTCATCGTTACCTTGGAAACGATAACGACACGTGCTTCGAAAATCTCGTGAACTTCGTTGAACGAAACTCGCCTTGAACTCTCGCATCCCCGGGATACGAGGTTACTGTCACGGTCGCAAAATACAAAGTTATTTCCTAGAAGCATGTTTAACGTTCCACAATGACACGAGTATCCAAAGGTGATTATCTGCGTTTTCTATCGATACGAGGGCGTTCTCTACACGTGCGTGCACGTCTCTCCAAAGACAAACAAGTATGTGATTAAAACAATAGAAAATTTAATTCACAATTGAACCAAGTGTGAACATTTCCTCGCATCAATTCTCAGTGCTGAAAAGTATTTAAAAAATGTAAGGATTCCATATTTCACTTATATTAGAAAGTGATACCAAATAGTGTTAACTATTAGAAGGAACGTGTCAACGCGCCTTATAAAACAAGTCACAAATCATTGAAAAGTATCAAAAAAACTCCCCGAAATTGGAAATGCTGAGGGTTGTTTGTGATCAAAGGAGATAAAAAGGTGTCCCATTCGGTGTAAGATAGCAACATCGTAATTTAGGGCAGAAGTTGGTTGTCAATTGAAGAAATCGATTCGCAATATTGAGAAGGGTATAGAACCCGGAAGCGGGCCACCGGGTTCGCAGGGCGAAGCGAGAGTACATAATATATATCAGGATCCCTTCTCTCTCTCGCCCACATAGCCGAACCTCCCTCCCCCCACACTTCCTCAAAGCTACCTCGGAGACCTTCACCGCGTTTAGCCTTCACCGAGCTCGCTGAATTCCGGGCTTTAGTGTAACTATATATATATATATTATATAGTATATGCCTATATATATAGGGTTCTCTGGTGAAATGGTAGAAGGGACGAGTAGCGTCGAAATATTGGCCCTTCTGCAGAATACCTACCAAAATTATCATTGAATACTAATGCAGCCACCGAATATATGAATTTCGAAAGACGAGAGACTTATTTCCCTTGCAGACTTACTGCCAGTCCTAATTATTTCCAAAACATCGAATTCAAAGTAAATGTCAATTTATTCATTGCTAATATTCGCCTTCTTGCATCCAAGCTCGAAATCTTCGGAGAGAATTTAAAGCTCATCATCACAAGGTTGAATATTGATTGAATGTTAAACTAGAAAAATTGTCAAAATATTGATTCATTTCTATTGAAAATAATTCTGTATTGCATTCTTAGTAATTTCATGGGATTTCAAGATTTCTTGGAATTTTATCTATGCATTAGATTTTCGTACAGTTTGTTTGATTCAGTGACTCGACTTAGATGTAGGAATCGAGCTAGCGCGACTCAATTTGAGGCTCTTCATCTCTTTAATCCACTTCGCCAATTCTTCTTCCGCGTTTTTCCAATAGTATGTAATGATTTGTCAAGAGGGCGAATTTCGCGAAAAGTGGAAAGGCGCCCTTTTTCCGTCGCATATCGACCAATCTTCCTCTTGCCCTTCACTCTACCTTCAAAGTCCTTCCCGAAGGTCAAATTCCTCAAATGATTCCATCCCGAATCGAGGAGAGCAAAATTGCAAGTCCTTTATTCTATGATCAATAAATCAATAGGTCAAATATTTTTCCTTTCGATTTAATATAAATTCTTCCCCTCTGACACGAATTAATCGAATCATTATTCAGTTCATCCAATTCCCTTCGAAATTATACCTCAAGCTCCCTTTTTTAGAACCTAAAAACATACATCTGTACGATGAAAGTTATGATTAAAACTTATTTTGCGAATAACATCAATTGAAAAAAACGAAAATAAATCAAGCGACGCAAATGTTTTCTTGTGGAAGTTTCTTGACGTTTTTTCAACTCATAAGTCACATACTCTGAAAACTACTGGAACGAGTTTTGCCGCCTACGTCAATGTGGGGAGACTCATGGGACCTTAATTAAACGTATGGTCGCGTCCCTAACCTAGACAAGCTTCAGAGTGCGTGGCATGCAGAGACTCTGTAATCCCCTCTTGGATATTATGTCCGCATCCAATGTTGTCGCGAGATGATAGTATTACATTGCATTACTAAAGCGCATCTGTTTGAGAGTGCAGTAGTGCCACGATATAGCGATGGCGTTTGCACACGAGCTGCACGTAGACCAGCTTGTAAGTATATAAATGCATGGGGTGGACGCCCGGTCAGTAACCCTTGCTCGAAGAGAAGCTCCAGCCACATTGCTACAGAAACGGTCAAAGGGTTGAGGGAATGGTTAGCGATAAGCAATCGCAATTTCACAGATGGAGGGGAGCTATATAATTAAGATTTCGAGAGTTGATTAATTCTAGAACTTTAAAATTGCGGAATTTAGAACGAAGGAAGTGAGACGAGGGTTTTGGTAAAGGTGATATAAAAAATTGTGAGTCGGTCATTAGGATACTTTAATATTTTTCATAGCAGTTTTGAATACTTTTATTGGAAATATAATGCATCAAGGATATGTTTCTTAATAAAAGCAATAACCACACATTTTTAAAACTTTCATTCATTGCTTGTAAAAAATTACTATGGTTTATGGAGACTAAGGAGACAGTAACCATTATTGCTCCCAACATAGCCTGCCATTATCAAGCATGGTGTTATTCTACTCACGTATTGCTTGTGGTTGAGGAACCACGACACTGAGAAGATATATAATTTTTACATAGTCGTGGGAAGCACTTTTAGTTATTCTTTCTTCATTTTTTAATCAATTCTCTTCACTTAACAAGCTCAAAGTTAATTCATTGATACATCTTTAAGAATCTTTATTAATTCAAGAGATCTTATGGAATTTCTAAGAATTTTTAAGGAATGAAAGATTCTATCGGAATGTCAATTTCAGCGAATTTAAGAATTTGAGTATATAAAGAACGTTTATAATAAATTAATAGGTTACGTTTGATTAAACAACTCTTGTTTTTTTCTTTTTCAGGTGAGTAATGGCAAATGGTTTCTATCCGACATTCTTGTGAGTAAAAATACTTATATTAGTCAAGCGCTTTATGTGAAACAGCAACCTGTTGGATTGTTTATAATTTGTAATGAATTCGTTGGGAAAACGTCCGCGAGATGTCAGAAAAGGGGCAAAAATCGCTGTCGGTTAAGTCGTAAACTTCCTCGCCTGAGTGTAACTCGGTCTGACTAGTACTGCCACCTACTACTTACAGAAAGCCTGACTTCGTGGACGACTCGGTACGGAAGTTACCTACTGAAAACTCAATCGCTGCGGTTCGATTCTAGGTTGAACCAATATTTTCTCTCCATGAAATTACTTGTTACCTCATTCAAAACATTTGTTTCTTATAACATTGTTTATATGATAATTTGTTTATTTACTCCAAGAAAGTTTGCGGTTAATGATCCGTAGCAAATTGCATCGCCAATTTTGAGTAACATCGTGTCTTAATAAAACTCTCTCATTGAATTTTGCAAATTAGATTTAAATCAAAGTAGACGAATCTTCCGGTTTGATGCAAACGATTTCTTAGGCGAAATAAATTGGTCTAGCAACCTCAGGATTGTTAATGAAATGCATTCTCACAAATAACATAGCATTGCTGATTAAGAGAGAGGGAAAGTCGGCAGAATAAGGATCCTTGTTGTAAAACCTGTTACGTAATATCGCTACGAATTATGTGGTAACGACTTCGGGTGACCTACGAGACTTGTAGTCAGGTTGTTTCGCTTTCTTTTGACGACTTTTACATTCCATGGTCTCTATCATCAACGACTGTACGACGTGAAAGTGAATCCGGGCCAATAGACTTTTCACTTTTAGCTGCGAATTTAAACCTAAATATAGGACAACAAATAGTCTTCTAAAACACACATATATATATATATTTATTTATTTATAAATCTTAACTTCTTTTTTACAAAATTTGAATAAAGAATAGACATTTGATA
>JAUESI010000029.1:13643577-13687604 GCA_032275145.1 Synergus laeviventris
TTTTCCACTTTCGCTTTCTCACTGGATCTTCGGTAACATTTCCCCTCAATTGTGCTGGAAAAATACTCGGATTTATTATACTCAATTCTTTGGATACATGAAAAAATTTGAATAAAATAGATTGCATGTTGCAAGAGATAAAGCTATTAAGAATTATTGGAACAAGTAAAGGTATGTCAGACCTCAACTCGCCTTATAATTTAAAGGAGGTAAATTGTAAGGTTTTTTTGATATAAATGATTACAAAAGCAAGAGAGTGAGACTCTATCAACCGCGGAATCTAAAAATACTTTAATTATTAAGTAGAATTGAAAAAGGTTCCAGAATTGAAGAAAATTTCGGTATATCCTAACGTCCTTCAGTCCTATATCTATATCCTCAGGCTAGAATGGCGGCGTTGAAATAAGTAGTTGGAGCTTAACCGCAGATGTTAATGCGGCCGATACTCCCGTGCATGGTGCAATTTGTAACGGCTTCCATCTGTTGTAAGGTACGACGTCTATTGCTTATTATTGTTGATTATAGCGTTTAGCCCACGAGGTGCTGTAACAGGTATGTGGGTAGGGCCCTGCAATGTATTATATCGTCGTTGCGGTAACAATCGCAGACGTGTCAGATATCGGGGATAAAATATTAGATGCCTCGGTTATGTGTAGCTCGAATTATTTGCGCACATTTACACGCGAAAGAGAAATCGATTCTGACCTCCGTGTTGACATCACCATGGCATGTAATGTCTCTTTCAATCTTTATCTCACATGATCCTTTTCTAAAAAGAACATACATTTCAGATAACTTCATAGCATTACCTTGATGCTCACTTCATGCGTATGTATAAAGCGTAAATTCGAATCAAGGGTTGTCATCTCGCACTTGGAAAAGTAGTGAAGATATCACGATGGAGACATACGTACGCTACCCAGGGCCGTAATTCAATCATCGCTCTAATTTCTGGGTTGAACCCCAATTGAATACTCTTCAATTATGCAAGTTAACCCATTGCCTGCGTAAGTGAAAATAGTTTCTAGAATAAAAATATTGAATTTAGTGCTGAACTGATGAATTACTCCGATTCTTTGGCGCTTGAGCGTCGTCTATATATTCCGCGGGGTCTATAAGGCAAGGATGAAGAGTTACCATGGCTTCGTTGCGGACATTAAATTAAAATGATTCGTTTCCGTGCCAGTCCTCCCGGGAAGCTTCCGAGGCCGTGCGTATATATGCGTACACATTAGAACATGCGAGTTGCAAGTAGGCGATGCTTCAATCAATGGCAAGCACACCGTCGCCGACTATATTTATCGGATTTTCATCAAGTTACCCGAGGTCCGGGACACGCAGCTTGCAAGCTTGCCAGAGGTTTCGCAAGCCTGGGACACGCGCATGCATTTATTTGAAGGAGCGACTTATGTCCTACTCCTTTCTCGTTGTCGCTCGAAACCCACTTCTCGACTCTGGCGCCCGTATAGGCGTCGGAAATGACGATGAAGACATTCCTGACTCATTTTCTGTGGGATTTTATATATCTTATTGCACCTTCAAGATTCCGCGCATATCTTCCTCGTGGATAAGGATATGAAAGAAGAAATTTTAAGAAATGTTGCTTCTTTAATATCTAAACATAAAAATCCATGATAATATAATTTTCTAGCGTTTGATGCTTATTTTGTTCGAAAATTTGGTGGGCAAAATTTAGCAGGCACCCTGCTAATAGTTTGAATAACAATATGCTATAAAAGAGGTCGTCAGACTTACATAACTGACGCGACTCTTTGAATCAATAATAGAAAAAGTCTCGTAGAATCTGGACCTCTTGGAATTTCATTTACAGGTAAATCTAACTTTGCGTGTGGCGCCAAGCGTGGAACATTCTGGTCGTTGATATCGTACGAGCGTATAGGTTGAGGCAGGTCAGGATCTGACTGTTGGCGCTTCTACGCAGATGCACTCACACATGCACGAATATTGGCTTGAGTATGCGCACCAGATCTATATAATATAACATACATAGATGCATGTACACATGCGCGAATCAGAAAGGCCGTCGGTTCATTGCACTGAGAGTGCGATAGCGCTGATAACGGTGCGACGAGAGACTGAAATAAGTGTAGCTGAAGCGGGCGAGAAACGAGAAATGAGAGTTTGTTGCGATCATTGAATTTCTTTGGCTTCGAGACTGGGAATTCAGATTGTTACTCTGCAGACTCGACTCGGTGGGAAAATAGCCGAGTTCCAGTTTCTCTTTCTTACGTGCCACCTACGAATTTGGCCACTTTTCTCACGTTTCCAATATTTTAGATTTAGATGCATTGTGGAAGAGTTTAAAAGACATTTTTATACTGTTTCGATTGGATTTAATGTTATTTTACATATAGGACTTGCGATGATCAAACAGCTAATTATACATCACATGCAAATCTAAGATTGAAAGTTCATTCATGCATTGTTTTATAATTTACTTCATTCAAGACATGAAATATGAAATATTCATTACTATAATCTCGTAGGAAACACGAATGATAAACATAAATCTAGTTATACAAATTATTTTTGTGTTCTATGATTCAAGCAATATGTGTAATTGTATACGATAGAAATAATCAACCTACACTACTTTGTGTGTACGTTGAGATTAACATTTTATCACATGTATTGAGTAAGCAAGATATCTGCTACAGTTTTTAGTTTTATTGCTTCATCATAGTCTTTCGACCAAATCTTGCATTTTCTAAAACATGTATAACTTTTCACATTCTCATCAGAGACCCAAAAAACATGTTTTTAAGTGTGTGTATGTATGTATGTAGATTTTTAGTTTGTAGGACGATAACATTCGAAAAAATTTACAGATTGGTTTGGCTTTCGGTTTACCAAAAGCCAAACCAATCTGTTCTAAAATGAAGGTCATGTTCATTAGCCAGCTATTTCGGACTAAACTTTAAAAAGTTAGAAAATTTTGAAAATTCGTTAGACCACTTCTTTTTAAATACTCCGAAAAATTCTAAATTCTAAAAAACAAACGAAAATTTTAAGCTCAACGACACACGATATGAAAAAAAGTCAAGAGTCGTGCGACGCGCGCAACACGGAGCGCGAAACGCGGCATGTCATGAGAATCGAAGCGGCAGATTTTTTATTTGAACTTTATGCGCCGTCATATCCATTATGTCACCGAAATTTATGAGCCATAGGGGACATGATACACATGTATATATGCTTCTGTGACGTACATATATTTCTCATTGGTGTTGTGTGGCGTTTATGCCTACTTCGGTTACATTAGCAGTGACCTGCTTCCAAACTTGGCCAAGTTCCCCAAATAGCATTGCGTCAAAATCAAACTAAAGCACAAAATTTCTACTTTTTTCATATCATGAAATCGGGCACTCCACAAAAACAGCTTTTATGTCATGAATGATTTCCACAGAAAATCATAATCTTATAATAATAATAAATTATTCGTAAATCACGAAAACAATCTCTTTAATATCATCAAGCATACCTTTGAAATCACAGCATATCATAGCATATCAGAGAATATCAAATCATTATCTCAATTTCTAACATACACAAACATAAGCAGATAACATATGTAAATTTGCCAGCAGGATCACGTTTTCTTTCAAGTGATGCATTTTTCCACCTTTTACTCGAAGGTACGTCATAGATAGAATGACACTGTTGATTTCAGTGGTAGAATTGCTTGTTTATCGACTAGAATTCGAGGCGAAACGCGTCATACGTGTCTATGATCTACACATATATGCAAGTTGGAGGCAGCGGCCGGCTGTCCCAGTGAGCGGACGTTCACCCACAGCCAGGCCGAGGACATCCGATAAATGTCGAATAGAACCGACTACAGCCGAGTCCTCGAAAGCATGTCGGTCCTCTGCACATAAATGATATTTTTACTCAAGTATAATAATGCTCCCGATAAAACCCTTCCTCCCTATTTCCAACATCGACCGAGTAACATTCTCGAAGCGATCCTCATGATTATTCACCAAAACCTGGGGAAGAACAATGTCGGTCAGATAAATGAAGCCGACCACGATAAACCCTTTTTGCAACGCTTCCCTCGTCACGCGAGATACAATTTTAGATTTAACAATTTAGTTTCATTTTACTATTTTTAGATGCACTTTATTTTGAGTTGCATCGTCTTTTATAAAGAATTATTTATCATAGTTTTGCCAGATGAAACACCCTGTACCTGATGACTTTCTAAAAAATAAGAGTTGATTCAACTAACGTAAGTTGAGGCGAGAATAAACGTTTAATAATTTATTACGATTTAGGTACCGAGTGCACAATCCGTTGAGATTGAGCAACGGAACAAGTTGCTGCCCTCGAAGGTCGACGATCTGTACCTTCTCTTTGACACGTCAGTAATATTACTTTTCGTTGCAACATTGCACTCGGTCGCGAGATTAACACGCATTCGACCTCATAATTTACCCAATGGATATGTTATATGCATTAATATAAATATGCACAAATGGATAATTCTAATATCCGTGTCATATCCAACTGGCATTTCTCATCCAACGCACCCTCCGAGCCCCAATCGCACTTAGCTTCGCTGCTACGATTTATGACTCGGTGCAGTCTTCATGTAAATACTTAAAGTACTGCACACATAAAAAAACACATAAACAGGCTTAGAAACGGACGATCAAACACCTCGACTTCAAGTTGTTACTTATATATATACCTTACTCGCAGATCACTGCCAGGCCCTATCACATATTTTTAACATTCGGACATTTATTAACGGCGATTGCAGAATCTTATTACGATCTCTATGCTGGTGAAATATCATCGATAAAACTATTTCATTAATTGAAATTATCCATGCTCGACGGAAAATATTCCATTAATCAAACGTTATTCATTTATCGATTAGGGTTGGGTACTCGGTAATTAATTGTGTGATTACTTCAATTACCTCGATTTAAACAAACTTTATTTCAGAGGTCACAGTCATTCCTCTATTCCCCTTTTTCTCTATTTTATGTTTAATAGATACCCTATTTTCCCTATAATTGAACTGCTGAATCACTGTGAATCCTGTTTTTTGATCAGAGCTAATGATATTTTTCCAAGACTTCGGTATGAATATCTAATTGAAGATTTATAGGTAAAGAGAATCCAGGAAATTTATTTCATGCTCTTGAAGAAATTATTGTAGCAACAAAAGTCGAGGAAAGATACATGTGACAGGTTTGTTCCAATCCAGTTTGACGCAGCATGCAGATTTGTTACTGCTCTATTACTAGTTGTCCCGCAAGCTATTTTGATAAGACGGACAGCTAAGTCTGCGCCAATCGGCGTCACGGTGTCCAAACAATTTGGCGGACGAAATTCTTGCAGAAGTTTGCTCAGCGTATCAATGACTTAGTTTGGATGTATAGCTTAAATTTTCTCACTAATTGTCCTTCAAATACAAATTACAATCCCCAAGATATTTGCAGCTTTGAAATTGCAGATGTGATCTTAGGAAGAAGAGAGGTTTGATGGAAAGTACTATCGCATCCAGATGATAGCTGCGAATCAACAATTATCATAAATTACAAAGGGGGAGCAAAAGCGCAAATTACGGTAGCGCGCTAATATCGAGAGAAAGCCATTGATTTAAAATTCTATTAGACCCGGTTTCAGTTCACGACCCCGCGTGTCCGTTGGTCGCTGCCCGTTCGTTTCTCATTAATCAGGTCGCGGGCCAACTAGGAGAGAGTCTATCTATACATAATGTTCATTGTCAGCGTTTTATCACACGATTATCGTCCGGTAGATATATATACCTACAGTTGATCATTTGCTGATTCAATACAGAAACAGTTCTTTGAAAACTGTTATAAAGTTTTAAGAGAGAAAGAAAATCCGTCGAGAAAAAAAAATCATAAAACACAAAACATTGAACGCTTTTTACGACCCTTGATAAGTTTAATTGACACGATTCATGTCACGGCAGACTGGTGAAAACGTGCACTTTTTATCGGCTTAGTGTTTGCAAACAATTACATGACAATAGAAAGAAACTAATGTTCTAAAATAGTCTCAATTCGATTATATTTAGAGTTATAATGTATATACTATATATGTATCCAACTTGTTAGGTTTTCTGATTCTTAGAATCGAATTTAAAGAACTTAAAAATAAAGTGTTCTAAGATTGAAGACGTTCTTTTTGTTGAGAAGAATGTTTATTACAATGGAAGTTATTGTGTTCTATTTAATTACGTGCCGATATCTAGCGCAAAATGTGGGTAACTGGGCCTCGTCCCTGTTTCGCAACACTATAGGATTCAGGAGTAGGTTGACTGGAACGGTCAGGTTTGGAAAGTTTATTCGAAATCTAAATTTAAAAACCCGCAGTTATAGTTATATGACTAAAGAAATCTGAAGTATTATTTTTATTTCTCTTTAATTACATTATGATTCGTATTCTTATTCAAATAGAGTTCCATCCTCAGTCCCAGCAGGTTCGAATCGAGATTGCAACAGATTCACCTTTCGACGAATCGGTTAATTGGATAAAAGCCAATCTTGATCACGTGTCCGAGTTGTCAGCGCCACAGGTCAGAGTCCTTCGCTAGAGTGATAAAATAATAAAATTAGATTGTTCTCTCTTACCATTATCAGTGAAAAATAACTAAACTACATTATTAATATTAATACATATATAGTATATTATACACATACAGTTATCTAAAAATAATGTCTCCTTCATAATTCAAATTACAATCCATGGACAATGCGAATATAAAATCATAAATCATATCTCGGTCGTTTTCTATATCCCACGAAGTGTCATGCTAAAATCTATATTTTGATTGAACGCAAAAAATGCACAAGTTGTGCACGCGACTTGCAGATAAAGCACATGCTTACCGACATGGTAGACACGAAGCAATAATTCGTGCATTACATTCGCATTAAATTTAGAACTAGTGACGAAGTCGCGGTTATGGAATATGGATAAAAGAAGTCTTGCGTAGGCTCGAGTTCGCGAGCGATCGACGTTTTGCTAAATTATGACCGGTCTAACAATATTTTCGCTCGGTTAAGTAGTGGCTAACCGAGTTTCACCATTCTACGATCCAACTATCGATAATCGACCTCCGACGCGAAACCACGAGAGTCGGAAAGTTTACCACACGCGTGCGTGGAAAACCGGATGATTTCACAGACCCGATTACTCGGTCGACTGCGAAACGATCCTTTCCAGAGAAGAAGATCGAGAGTTAAAAACTGAATTAATGACGATGAAAATCATTAAATATTCTGCAATCTTCCAAAATCCCTTCAAATTCTTTAAAATCATTCACTACTATTTCCTTACTTAAAATTTAAATTCTGAAATGCGGGAATTGTCCAGGAATTTCACGTGAAAAATTTAGAATTGAGAATCAGGATCCCTGATTGAGGACTTGTGCCTTTTTGATGCAGTTATGGGGCTAGGCTAGCTCGCTATGTAAACGAGCTACCTGTAACTCAAGGAGGTGTTTCGAAAATCGTGTCAGAATGCCACCCGCCATTGTATAACGGGCCTTGCCGCAGACGGAGAACGAACTCGGGTGCATAATGCGCTTATATTTTTATTTGCCTCGTATATATAAACCTATATATTAACATTTGAGTTATATATATATAAGCCTCAAGCGTTAAATGTGTGTCTGAGGAGCGTTGCATATGCACTCGAATTGCACAATCAACGATGGAGCGGAATGCACTCTGGTCAGCAACTCCCTGCATCTACGGACTCGCTCCGCTAGTTTAACTAGATTCGCGTTGAGTAACGGGCTCCTACCACATTTTTTTCTAACGCTCGGGTGCAAGAACCTATGGAACACACCTAATCGAAAACACTTCAAATTACCTACTCATGCTATTCCAGAAAAATGCCACAATTTCTTAATTAACTTTTTTGAGCGAAATTTAATGTCGCTAATATTTTCTTACTTCACTGAACAATAATTAATTAGAATATGTATTTCTCTGTTTCAGGTGAGTCTTTGTCAATTAATCGAATCAGTTTTTGAAGTAAGAGTAAGTTGAAACTTTTTACAAGTATAAATATTTCTGCTTTTATTAGACTTCGTCCTACTGATATGTGAGAACAGTATACGTAATGATGCTCGCGTGGAGAAACGAATAAAGATCTAAAGTCAGTCGTTGTCCTGTAATTTGTCTTCGAGTGACCTTGTGCTACGCAATTGACAGTAAGTCCACTTTGGAGCATGAAAGAATTCGTAAATAAAGTCATAAGTAAGACAAGGTAAAGTTGAATACGTTCGCGATTTAAAAGACCTTTCGTTGCGAAAATTGAACTCCATGCAAGCAAACGTTAAAGACTTGGGGACAGTTCCCCTAATATAAAGATACGGAACTGAAGATTGCAAGTTGCTAATATAGCAGGAAGGAGATTATCGATAAGTATCCGGTTCTTTCGTCATGTTTGCGTCACAATTTTCCAGTATTATGACCGCTTGTGGAGAAAATGCCATAGAAGTCGTTCGTATGTTGTTATCAGAGTGTGAATCGAAACAAGTTTATATGGGTAAAAGTATATGTCCCTCTGGATTGAAAAATTCTTGGCGAAACCGAGGGTGAAACTAGGCCGAAAGTGCGGCAACGGATTCGTCGTAACGTTGTACGTAAGAGTCCAAGGTGTCTATATGTATAATCTGGCATACGGATATAATCGCTCACCCAACGTCGCATGCACTATAGATTACTATGCATCGAAAGTTCTTTTCCTTTTAGGAAAAACAGCGCGAATGCAAGCATTATTTTTTATAGGAAAGGTTTCACAGAACCATATCGCTGCCTCTATTAAATGTGCAACACCCGATTATTTAAGATCTTTATTTACATCAAGAAAAAGTTTATTTTAAATATGACATTAAATAAAGTGCATTTGATTACAGTTGTAAAAGTAGTAAAATATTGCCTGAGTATCTATAAACCAGAGATGCGGTATTTAAGACTCTTTACAGTCGATAAACCAATAAACATTGTGGCATGAAGTGGGAGTCGCGTTGATTCCATTATCGAGTTAATGGCAGCTTAACACGAATAGACTGCGAGAAGCTTAAAGTCGTGATGGAAACTGAGTTCAGAGAGGGTGAAATCGACCAACCAGAATTCCCAAGACTATACTTTGCAAATAATGGGGGGATATTTTAAATGGCAAAGCGCCTGCGATCTTGTTGAAAAATGATCTTTTTGGTTGAAAATGTATCCACTAATATTCCCTTAGTTTCTTGAAAAAAATCACGGAATGGCAGACGTGACCGGCTAAGATCTGCGATACTATTATCAAAAATCTGGTAATTGTCACGACATCGGTTATATGCCGTGTGCTACTGTGCTTTGATCTTTATTTTGTCCTGATTTTCAGTTTAACACGTGAAATAAATGTTGAAAGATGACACAGATACAGTTCAAAAATGAGTAAAAATCTGAAAGGAAACACTTGGAAGTGATTAGCAAAGACGAAGAAAATGTATCTCTCGTTTATCTCGAAATAATAAGTTGGAGATATATGTCTGTCAGCATTTCGAAAGTAATGCTAACTTAATAATGTTCCCGTCGCAATTCTTAGCAGACTTGTCTACAGTCAATGTAAACGTACTTTGCGTGGGACATTGGCGTTTCTGCATTGCAACTTGCGGTCGGCCCACTGTCGTGGATGTGAATTTTTCAGGGGCAGGTTGTCCCGCGCTAGGTTTTGCAAGCGGAGAGAATTTCTTTTGTCTGGCAAAGCAACGACCATTGCTTTCAATAATCTATTGCACCCCGGCATAATGCACAGATCTACATAGAAAGCGACTTATCTCACGTGAGAGAAAATATCTTGTGTCACAAAGAAAAACACGATTTCGCGCACTCCATGTTCATAAATTCAAAAGCAACTTAACAATAAATCCAATAATAGAAAGTTTCAATGATAAAGGCCTTTGGAATCTTGTTTAAAGTCGTATTAAAAATTTCAGGGGACAAATGAACTCACCATTACGTTCTTGCTTGCATGAAAAATTGAAATGCAATGTTCTCATTTGATTTCTTGGAATGATACGTGTTAACCGTTGAGTGACATACATATATACATTTGATTTAATGAATATTATAATTTTTTCTTCAAAACCTTTTGCTTGTAATATTAAAAAAGAGTGAGAAACATAATTATATGTCTTAAGGGAGACCTTGCAGATCTTTTGGATTGTGTTTACAGAAACATAGAAATTTGTTAATCTTAATATTGTTTGAATTAAAATGTTTTAAACGTTGATTCTTCTTCAAGGTTTGGAAAACCAAACTCTTACGAAATCTACGTCCTTGATTTACGTTAATGATGGTTTCTGCTGACTCAGAATAAGCAAATGACAATTTCGATCTCGTAATATGAGGCCGGGATCTTGAAATCAAAAACTGTAAACAAAACTTGGAAAAACTCTTTCATCCAATTAGGTTGAATCTTTAGTCTCTTTTCGGTGACACGATTCGTAAGTTGCGTTTGAAAACGTTCCGAAGTGCATAAAAAGGTGTTTTTTCAATTTTAAATACTGGAAATGTAGAATTTTCAAGTATGCTTGATGAGCCATAAATCATAGTTAAGAGATCATTAGAGTAAATGAAACTCAAATTAGGATTATTAATATAATTTATGACAACAGGTTCGTAAATTAAAGATCAGTTTAATTTAACTGCAATCTTAATTGATTTTAGCACATTTCTCATTCAAGTCGCCTTTCCGGTTACTGTGAGAGACATGTTTATGTTAAATCAGAATTTATAGTGAAGTTTGCAGAGTTGATTTTTAAAAATGTTTAAAGTCCTCTTACTTTCCATGCTTAAAAGCATAATTTCCTGAAAGAATTTCCTAAGAGTGATGATTTATGTCTGAAGTTCGCAAAGCCATAGAACCAACCACCTTCGCCAAAATTTATGGGCGGCCAGTGAAAAGAGTGTTAAAACCGCAGTCATACAAATTTGCCGCAACCCTAACCACTGTCATGTTTCCTGAATCAAGTACCTATCCATAGTGACAGAGAGTCGAAAGTTTTTCAAAATGTCAGTTCAAACAGCACCGCCTCCAGAATCAGCAGGTTGTCCACTGTGGGAGCAATTGTGCCAAAAGTGAAAATTCGTTATATTCTCTATTGCGATTTTGGTGTATAACAGTCAGAAATAATAAACCAGGAATATCTACTGAAATCTTGATGAACTTGATTTTAATTGAGTGGAAACTTTTTCCGATTACGGAAGCTTTTCCTGCAAACGATGAACGACGGAAAGTCAGTTGCTCACAGCAGGAAGGAGAAAAAAGGAAAGTACAAACGAGAAGAGCAAGGAAGAGTGCAAGAAGAGCGAACTTTGTCTTTCTTCGGAGATAAATCGTCACCTTTTGCCCTGCTGTTAGGATTAGGTAAGGTTATGTCAGGCTAGACCTTTTACCGTTCATCAACAACTCCAGACTCTATTTCGGTCTCTCCTTTCACCTGTGGTTTGATGTACGTTCGCCAAGTCTATATATCATAAGTATTCACTGTTCATTCGTTCGGAGACTCGAACCTGTTTCACAAAAGAGCTTTCACTCTCTTTGTGAGTCAGTGTGTCACTCGAAGTTACTATATCAGCAATTGATACTTGTTTCTCCTCCAAGGTGCTAATTTCATAAATAAATCGACTCTCTCCTCAAAAGGCGCATTAGCTAGTTGAATACGATGAACTTAGAATCAACCGCTTTCTTTTGGAATCAAAAAATTCATCAATTTTTTCGACTTTTTCAAGAGATGTCCAAATTTTGTTTATCAATTCTACAAGAATGCATGGATATATACAACGTTGAAAAGTTATCGGTTATATCCATTTGTTATATCCAATAAAAGGAGGCACGTGTTAAGATTGAAAAAAAGACAAATAATCGTTCGTTAACTAAGTTAACTTGTCTCACATTCGCGATCACATATCGACTTCGAGCCCTTATCAAAGAAGATACATTATTGCCTTTTTAAGACATTCGTGCTCGCTCTTAATGCGCGATGTATCTTCGGCTTATCGTATCGAGATAAAATGATTATCATATTAGCGAAGCAGATACTCTCGAATCTCTCGATGGAACGTCCTATGCCACCGACCAATTGGCACGGTTGACCTGTCATTTATAGGATCAAGGATTTTTGTAGACGGGTTTAATTACATGCATGGGTCACTATAGCATGAATATTCCATTAAATTAATATACCATTTAAGCTACAATACATATTTTTAATTCTATCAAAGTTAGTCATCTTTTCTGAAAAATGATGAAACTATAAAAATAACTGGATCTGGAATCTGATAAACAAAAAGCGGAAGTTTATGTAAAAGATTATAAAAAGTTAGTAGCAGATTTATGAGAGTCTGGATTTTAATTTTTTACGGTCGAAACCGCAGTTTTTGAAATGCGTAACAAGTCAATTTTAAATTGAGCATCGTGAATGCAAATATTTATATTGTTTCAAACAAATCAACAAAAATAAGTGTTGGCAGAATATTCTGCAAATCCAACACAATTTTTGTCAAAACAAAGAGGGGTTTACAAAATAATTCGCTGAATTTTTGAATTATTTTCTCTGCAGTCATTCAGTCAACAATCACAGTTTGTTGATTCAGGTGGAAATCTTGCTGTTATACACCTGGATACTCGCTATAAAGTTTGAACAATTATGCATATTTTATCATAAATATCTCGTGCACTATGAATGGAGGAAGGAATTTCTCGAGTAGTCAATGTTTTGAATCCTCGTCGAAAAAGTCCTTCTTCTTCTCCTTGGTGTACAATACGTATATACCAAGTACCAACCTATAATTTATCAGCTTTTCCAACCCGATCGTAAAATGCCACCCCACCTCGAATCGGATAAGGCAAGAGTAGGAAGACTCTAGGCCGATGAGCTCTAACAAAAGGACAGGTGAGTCGACAATCGTTTTCCGCCTGAAAAAAACGCATTGCATCTCAGAAAGTGCAATCAGTGAGGTACTTGAAAGAGCGGGGCGCCTGGAGCACGCGACACTACTCCCGTGGAGATCAATCGCGCAAGCGCATGGACTTGCGATATACCCTGTCGCGGTAAACTCACTCGCGCAGCGCACCGCACGCCATACACAACCACCAACTGCACGCTCTTTCGCTACTTCGAGAAACCACGCGGTTGCGTTGTCTTCAATTCTGGACGGAACCAATTTTTTGACGGAACCAATCGACCTCGTCAGCTTAATCTTCATCCGTCCGAAATCTCGAAGCCCTCAAAATTCGGTGGTCCTGTGAGTGCGCGTCCTGGTGTTTAGAGTGTTGAAACCCCTTGGACTTCCTAAAGGA
The DNA here is from genome assembly GCA_032275145.1 of Synergus laeviventris. Taxonomy (NCBI): domain Eukaryota; kingdom Metazoa; phylum Arthropoda; class Insecta; order Hymenoptera; family Cynipidae; genus Synergus; species Synergus laeviventris. The sequence goes on from JAUESI010000029.1 coordinate 13,656,946, forward strand.
CTCTAAGGACTAGTGTTGCAAAAATCGAAATTGTTACAAGTTTCTACGACCTGAGGGTCTCTATGTTCCCGGGGTATGTTGCCTGCTCCTTTGTGCGGAGGACTTCGGACAGAGTGATAGCCAATTAATAAAAAAAGGTCCGCGTTTCCGGTTGAGTGTCGGGATTTCCTTGCGGTGAATTTGGGATGATAGACAAGCGAGTGGAGGATTGGTGTGTGCAGGCGATGACCGTTCAAGAGTTGAAACCTCGAGGCAATGCTGGGGTCCAGCAGCAGCAGCAGCCTTCCGGCGACATCCTCTCGCCAGAGGTCCTGGAGAACGAGAAGGAGTCTTCGCAGGGTTACCAGTTCGCTCACCAACAACAGGAGAACGAAAATCTTCTCGGACGAGTTCTAGCTGGTAAGACGAAGACCCTAAATTATATTTTCTAAAATATAATTGACCCAAAACCCTCCTCAGTTTTTCTACTGTTTATGTACATAATACATAACGATACACAGTTATCAGTAGGTGTCGCGGTCGCACCAAAGCGGAGGCGGCAGTTTCACTTTCCAGCGGTGGAATGTGGGTCGCGGCACTAGAGTGGGGGACCGGTTCGTTGCCCTCTCGAACGGCCTTCCACTCGGCGCTCGCAATTTTTTCGCGCTCGGCGCATTTTGCCCGCGGCGGTCGGTCCTAGCCTAGATAGTGCGCTCAGCTACTAGCCAGCCCCCACCCCAATTTCATCTCGCTCTCTCTGAGGTGCCGGCACTCTCGGCTCTCTATTTCTCCGCCTCACCTCTCCAACTTTTGGTGCCCCTCTCGCGCTCCTCGCACCCCCCACCCACGGGACTTCTCGAGCAAGAAAGTGGGTCGACGGGGCCTTGGCGCGAGGCTAGTTCGTTCACCCTGCCCGACCCGTAACTGGGGCAAGATGAAATTAACCGAGCAACCCCTCTCCCGTCTCTCAAGTCGCAAGAGCGGCTGAACTCCGCTTGACTCGGGTGGCCAATCGCCGACGGCTCGGGTCAACGAACTCCAACTGGGTTCCCCCCCACCCTCCGAACCACCACATTTCGCGGATAGTCCCCTCCACATCCGCCACTCGCCGAAGGTCACCACTACTTCTCGAGTGGCGAGCGCTGTGTTTGCGTACGTACAGGGAGGAATGATAGTGATGCTGAAAGTAGTGAGTCCGGCGGCGGGGGAAAAGTGGTTTGGGAATTATTGGGCAGAGGGGGCTCGTTAGGCGGATGACACGAGAGTGCGTGCACGCATGGGGGGAGGGAACGTTTCGTATCGAGCGGGAATGTGTGCTCATCAAGCTCGCACACAATTTATACCAGAGAAAGAGCGTAGGATCCATTACGTAACTCACGATAGTGAATTACGTTACGTTACGTTTTGTTCTTATGCTACCTCGCACAGAGAAAGTACACAAGTCGATTACTCTCTCCTGGCTCCCGACTGTGCTTTCACCATTCGTGTAAACGCACTCATTGTTTCACGATGCAACGCTGCACTGACCTGCCGCACGCGTTTCGCAATTATCACTTTCCGTTGCAAATATAGGAAAGTCGAGATTTCCACGGCGCGACGGTACCAATATTTATTGAAATCTCCTTGTATTTGGTTTTTTTAGTTATCATAGCTGTATAAAATTCCGTAAAGAACGAAAATAAAAAAATTGCAAAAGCACTTTTTGAGGAAAGTTCTTTTCTACAAATAAAGTTCCCTTCTCTAAAATACATTTATTATGTAAATTATCAATTTTTAGGATTGCTTTTTATTTCTAATTAGTAATTAAAGCAAGGTTCAGTCTTTTTTTTTATAAATCTTTGATTAAATTTCACCACAAGCTTTTGAACTCAAACTTTTCAGAATTCGAGACCTTGATTCGGGTTTCTTTTCCGCGGAGACTGCATTAAACTAAACTTAAAATGAAAAATTGCATTGTCTTTCTCTTTTAAACTCGGAATTGAAATTTAAATTGGAAAGTGGTAATAAAAAGTTTAGAGCGCGGGTGAGGGTAAATGGGGTTGCCTATGCAGTTTAATGCAACCTAAAATCCACGAGTTCATACACCCTGCGCCCCAGTTTCTGCTCCGGAACACGTAGGCCACCCCGGTTGCTCTTACGTAACTCACAATGTCCTGATACCATTTTTTCCAAATCTGAAACTGAAATCATAGTTCCACAAGTATTAAACAAAATTACTTTCGTTTGTGCTTTTAACGATATGTACAATTACACTATTTATATATTTCTTAGTAGGAATTGTTTACTCCTTTCAGATATATTAATGTGGCTATATATATCTGCTATATATATATCTGCTTATAATATTTGTTGAGTAAAATGAGGAAGTCGAGTTTTAGGGTTGGAACTTGGATCCAACACCCTTAAGATTAAAAAAGACCAGATCCGGAGTTCCCGGAACCTTCGTATCTCGTCATGCAAATACGTCAGCAAAATCGATCGACCTTCTCTTCCGTCTCTCGGTCCTCGTGAATTGCCAGAACCGCACATACAAGAAGTTAGAACTAGAAGCAAATGTCGAAATCATTCTTGAGTGTTTTCTAATTGCGTGGTGCTGACGATGACGCTGACGACTAAGTAACCTCAAAACCGAAGCGCGGGCATTGGCCTGGCCTCCTCCCGGTCTGTGATGACCTCGATCAGTGCGTTACCCCCTCCCCGCGAAAAGCGATTCGCAAAGGAACGTTGACTCGTTTTACGAGAGCAATTTGCCCAATCGAAACCCAGTTCGTCGACACTGCCAACCATTCGGGGTCGTTTTAGCCTTGGCTATGTGTAATTGAACTGGAAAAAAGATATCGGCCTCGTCACTAATCATCCGCGATAAAATGCCTTTTTAACTCCAACGCCTTGCCACAATAATCCATAAATTCACTTTCCAGAGATTGCATTTTCCAGATCGGTGCTCTCAAGTCAATCCAGAAATCTTTTAGTTTAGTTTTAGTTTTTTGAAAAGTTTACTATTTTTACCGAGGATTTCAATAGATTACAGATTTTAGAGTGTTCAATTTTTACTAAGAAGATAGTTCCCAATTATTTTCAACAAAAATATTTTAAATTCCTCTCGAAATACAGTTGAGATTATTTATGAAATTTGTAGACCGAGAGAAAAATATATTTATTTCCATGAATCTATTCTCGGGGATGTCGAGATTCGAAACTACATGGAATTATATTTTCGTTTCCATCGTGTATGGAGTGGGGTGGCTTAGAAAAAAGGCTGATAAGGAATCGATTCGAGCCCTCCCCCTCGCCCTCGTGAGTTGAGCATCGCCCTCGACGAGCCAAGGTGAATAACCTCGAAGTAGGTCGCGCTCTTATCGCTTGCATTTGGACTCTTATCGGACGCGCTCGTGCGTTCCTTCCATGCGACGTATATTTATTGCAAAAAATGCTGACGAACAAATGTGCCGTTACCGATTGACGAGTACTACGCACGAGGCTTTACGCAACTGAATCAACTTCCCCTCCACTTATCCTCATTCATCAGGGTCGTGATTATTTATTTCAAATTTTCAAATAAATTCAACTGTGATTGCCTATATAATCAAGAGTATCGATCCAAGTTCTATCCTTAAAATTAGATCATTTTGTCTCTCTGTAGTGGTTCTCATTATTCAAGTACAATGCAAATAAATAGAATGAATAATAATAGCATAGAATGAAGCTATGTACTTATGAAAAAAAAAATCGATTTCTATTATTCGACGAGTGAAATAAAGAAATTGAATCATCAGGTTTTTTCTAACGAGCTTGGCACACAAAATGTTTGAGTATTAGGCTACTTTTTCGAGGAGAATAACAAGCAGTGAGTCACGATTGGTCGTGAAGAAAGCAAGAGTGGTTTGGCTGGGAAGCCAAAGCAAAGCGGTCCGGATGCCGACGAAAGGGAAAGACTCGGACAGAATCATCCAACCTTTCTCTGAGAGCGATGATACGAGTTTCATTCCTCTTACTTTCCTTTCGATCTTCCAATGACTTTCCCTCTCGATCTCGATTTCTCGAGTGACTCTGGCCAGAAAGCAAGCCCACCGATGGAAATCAACGCTAAATAATATTTTCAATTCATTTAAATTTACATTTACAGTGCTGACTCAAGAAATATAATTTTCTTTAAACTAATATGGTAGATAAATAAATTAGCTTGGTACTTTTTCATTATTTGGACTCTAGAAGGGAGAAAATGTCAAGGAAAAAAATGAGCGCGAGAGATTATTCGAACTCAGCCACCCCAACGAGATATGGGAGAGGGTGAGAGGCTGAGGGTCAACGACCTTTGACCCACCGGGAAGCCAGTATCGCTTGCTAGCCCCCACTCCAAACTCGGCTCTAAGTATAGAATTTCCACTAACCTGTGTCCCGTGCTCCAGATATTATATCTATACCTGTTACCCTCTCCATCTAGGTCGATTCGTCGTTGCCCTTACTCGCCACCCTTGTTCCTATCTGGATGTCCTGAAATTCGGTTCCTCTACTTTATACCATAGTTCTTCGAATATTCCAGGTCTCCATTCTCGTTGCCCAGGAAACAACCACACTCTTCACCTCTTGACTGCCCTTTACCTTTTGCCATTCCTGATTCCACCCTCTTTACCCATCACTTACTCTGGAAAATGCACATTTCAAAGCACGTCATCAAACCCTGCCAACTTTGACCTCTTCAGATAAATTTTTTACGAGGCTCTGTTCCAATTTTTGTTTGGTAATAAATGAAAAATCCATACATAGAAAACTTTCACGCAACATAAAGTCTGTTAAATCTTTTGAAATCTTAAATCTCAAACCTATTTAATTAAGTCTTCTGTTATCACCTAAAATGTTTTGAACTCATTTTGATCTCATTCTCTATCCTTATTCTAAAATCTTTGTACTTATATTGTTATCGGTGTAGCAACATTTTTCAGCGATTATTTTGTAATGTTAAAAACTAGACACGTGAAGGAAATATTGTGGAACATTTCCAAATATTTCCTCGGATTTGAATAGATTCAATTTGTTATTGACAGTTTCTGTGTACTTTGAGCCCAGCAATGGTTTGTCGACAATCGTATTTATTTACAACCTTTGGAAAGTAGAAAAAAAATTTTTTTTATTTTTCATAAAATAGAATAAGTCTGGAAAAGAAGGATGTGCGTCATCTAAAAAGTATCACATTGAATTCTATAAGGATTCTTTTTTCCTGCCGAGGAAAGAGATTCGATGCATTTGTAGGAGAGGAGAGGAGAGAATAGGAGAGTGAATATAGTGAACGCTCACGCAGAAGTGAAGCGTCGAGAGCAAGCAGGGTAGATGACCTCAATAACGTAAATTATCCCACTGAACGTAGGCGGGGTGTATATCCGTGCCGAGTGGCCCGCGAAAATAGCAGAACCGTGGTATATGGGCGGTTGATGGAGAGGAGAGGTCCTCTGTGGAGAGGGCAAGAGGGGCAAGTTGACCTAGTTAGGGTTAGTAGCACCCTAGCCGGTCAACGAACTCATGACCTCAGTGCTCGTTCACTACAAATACAGTCTCACCATCAAACCCTAGCAGGTTTTTCCCGTGTTCTGATTAAGTTTGATGCTCCCCTTCTTTCCGATAATTATTCTTATTTAAATTATTTAATCAATGATGATATTTTTAGTGAAGTACAATAGGCTGTGGCTACGAGTAGAAATAGACGAATTTTTTCGAATAATGAGTTCTTCGAATAATAAGTGAATGTGCACTTTTGTTATCTCCAAGTTACTTCTTTCCATGAAAAGAAACCGAGTTCGGAAAACTAATAATTTTTATTGAAAACTAAGTAATTGCCACTTAAATATACAATCTATATCTGGAAAATCGACTTATCTCTCACAATATGTCAGCACGATGTGTAATAAATTATATTTTTAGGATCTCAGTGTGAATTACATCTATTTTATTTTTTTCAAGATGAAAAAGCTTCAAAACATTTCCCTTGAAAAATACGAGAATGAAAAAAACTGTTTTCAAGTTTCCTGTTACTTTAAGGTCGTTTATTTCGGTCGAACGGTGTAAGAAAAAAAATTGAGGAAAGCTTGACACGGAAGACATAACCTTTTCGTGGAATGTAGCATCTTGCCTCCCGGGTGTATTTTATTTTCTTATTTTTTTGTCGCGACACAGAAATCATAAAAGAAAGCCGAGGTAATTTTTTTCCGTTAGCGTCCCACTGACTTTGAAATTATGATGTGACAGTAAAAATCCCGTTTTTTTTTTCCTAAAAGATTCAACCCTTGGCAATTCTCGAAGGACATTTTACCGAAAAAATCGCGTAACCTAAAAAAAGGGTCAAGAGTAATCCTTTGACTTTGACGCCTTTACGATTGGTTGTTTGGGGTCTAGAAAGGATTAGGAAACATCTCAGGTCGAAAGAAACTGACTTCGGCACGAAAGGGTCATTTGGGAAGAACTTCTGAATCCGTTAAAAGATGACGAGTTAATTTCTTGAGTTTGTTATCCTTCTTCTTTATGGTGCCAAGGGTGAAGCACGAACAGCTAGAAAAACCCCTTTGCCTTTTTTCAGGTACTGTTAACCGCTAGGGATTAAGCAAATTGGAGGCCGTTCAATTTTACTACCCCGGCGGTGGGAGAAAAATAGACTTTTTACTGTTAGGAGTTCCAAGCTACACTACAAATTATCATTTTCTCGTAAATTCCCGACCGGAAGAAACATAAACTCCTTCTTTTTTATATCTTAGGGTGCTGTAAAGTTAATTGTACCTTCTTGGACTTTCAGTGCTTTCTTCGAGAAAGTTTATTTACCCCCGCATTCCTAATTTTCCAGGGAAATAAATGTCCAATAAATTTGTAGATGTTATTTGAATTTTTCTTCTATTGAAAATATTTGCTTGAAAGGAACCTCTCTCGTTTATAATTAGATCATTACGTATATGTGGTTCAAATGGAAGCTTGAAAGCACAGGCTATGTAGTTATCCGTTCACCTCAAAGATTTTCTTGTTTTACCTGCCTGCCTCAACATAATTTCACTGCAATGTATTCGCGGGGTCAACTCTATCTGGAGCGACCTCATTTTAGAGGGTCGAAGGACGTCATGCAGTTGGCTTGTTCGGGTCGCAGATGGCAGTGAGAACATTGTCGCCATTGCTAAAATTACGTGTGCAACTGAACGTGCTCACTTCCGTTAACACTTTGCTTATTGGCATAACTGATAACACAAACAATTCTGAACTCAATTTTCGATAATTCATAGTCACTTTATTTCTTGATTTTGCAAACAAGATCACTCTTCTTTATCGCAAGTAGGAAAACTTGATACTGATAAATATCTAGACTCTCGTCTAGATATTTAGGTGTGAAGTTAATATATGTATTTATATTTATACTTTTGACTAAGTCTGAGCAAATATTTCATGGAATTTTCCTGAAAATTTCAATAGAACATCTTTTCATGATAATTTACATCTCTCCTCTCGTTGCGTGCTTTTACTACATGCTTGGAAAGTAGAATGCGAAATTACGCGACTTTCACGTTCACTCGTCATTATAGAGGCCCGACCCTAATTTACTTTCTACTGGGAAATCACACCATTTATTTCCCGTGGTGTGTGTATAATAAAAGAAAGTACAAAAAGGGACATGAGGCGATAACCGCTAATCGGAAATGATGGAGGGAGCAATTATTGTCTTATTAATTCATGAGGCTTATTTTAACCGATTATTACATATCTATTATGCAGATCATCGAGCAGATTACAGCAAAAAAGCGCGTAATAATATCGGAGCTATTGTGCAACGCACACGGAGATCGGCAATACCGATTCGCACAAAGTTGAATGTATTACTTACCTCGGTTTTTGAATAAAAAATCTTACGAACATGTGTCGTAAGGCGCACGCGCCTCGAACGTACAAAACGATTATCCTCATTCGATGTCGATGAACCAGTTGCGACCGATTCCGGCTCCGAAGGACGCGGTCGCCGATCCGCGACGATCCTTCGTTCACTTTGGTTAGGAAATTGTTGCGAGATCACAATCGCTGCCCACATTTTTGACGCCTCCAATGCCATGTCTATTGAAAAAATCTGCAAAATATTTCCTAACGTGAATATATTCGAAAATGGAATCTGTTTATTGTATCAGGGGTTGGATTTCATTTGATCTAGAGACGAGAAAGATTGTTTATTATAGGATTGAGACTTGAGTAGACGAAGTTTCATGCAAATAAATTGCATTGCGAGGCTGCGTTTGTGTCATTATTGCGATCGTCATCAAGCCTAATGGGGTTTTTACCCTCATCCCTCGACCCCATTCTCCCCAGGCAGCGAGTGTCTGACGTCAAAGCCACCCCCGCCACATTTCCACCCACCGACCTATGAGCGAGGGCAATGAACTCACCACAACCCCTAACTCGGTCAACTTCGACAGAGTTCTTCCATCTTGCCACTGTTCGTGATTCCCGGGTGTATTTTCGTTTCCATTGCTTCCCTCCAACTGTGCGAGCTTGTACGTAAGATGAAATCTCACAGTCTCTCATTTTGTCATAACTTCTTAACGAGGGATTCGCATCATAACTCGAATCGATTTTTGATCTCGAACACACGTTCTGAAATTTTAAATTCGCCCTGTTTTATATGCGAAAAAATAATGCTATAAGTTTGGAAAAGTTATTCAATATTCAAGTTCCATAGACTTTTAAAAATTTCATTTATAAATATTATACGTACTGTAATCGAAAAATTTTAAGATATTTTACGCCAGATCAAGGGATTTAATATGGTCTAAAAAGACGTTAAAGAAAGTTCATATGATTTCAAAGATTTCAAAATATTTTTTATGAATTCAAGAGATTTTAAGTGATTGTACGGCATTTCAATGGATTGAATGTGGTTTCGAGGGGTCTACCCTTCGCATCTATCTAAACATCAATAATGCTACCATTTTCCACGTGGATGTTCGTACGTGGGCGGTAGTCCACCCTGCTCACAGTATTGCTCCGTTTGCGCAACCCGATTACATATCATGCCACATACCCTACATGTTATATTGTTCACAACTGCATAAATTTACGAACACGTACTCCGAGGTTCAACGGTGCGTGAACGTTTTATAAAATTATAAACGTAATGTCCAGTCGAAATGGAAATTGCCTTTCCCCTTTTCCTCTGGGTTGGCCTCCCTCGCCTTTTTCCTCCGTAATTAGAGGCTGCAATTCAACACCGGTAAATAGACTATGTAATCCGCATTCTATTTCGTAATCCCTGCGTTGGGTGTACCAACTCCTAGACTCATAAACAGTGCACAGGATTGCACTTGGCGAACTTTCACAAACTCTCCAACGATGCCGTCTTCCAAGCGCGGTCGCCAACTTTCCTACGCACCCGCAATCCCAACTTTCATTCGTCTCGCCAACTCGCAACTTATCAACTAACATCTTCAATTACTGAGTTTCTTCAATGAAATTCTTTGTGACTACAAAATCGAATAAACAATTTTCATTTCAAAAGTAAAGTTTCAAGAGATATCCTTGGAGATATCTGAACTTTCAGAAGGAAGTTTGCTCGAAGGCGGAAATCAACTCCTTAAGTAAAGCTACATTACATAAATGTATTTGCGTGTTCTCTGAAATCGAATTAAACACTTTCCCCACCTCAAGATTTCAGACACCAATATTTAACTAAGTAGATCACATTAGGACTAACTAATTATCAATTCCGAAATCCGGAGAGGGAGTTAAGAAAGAAATGCTTACAGATTTTTAATAAGGAAACTATCTTTTGAGATAAAAGCGTTTGATGTTTGAGGTGAGAGACATGTTTCGCAGGGTGCGTAATGGCAATCTTGTACCATTAGTGACTAAATGGAATAGACGGGCAAGTGTATCGTGGGGCGCATGCGTCATTGATCTCAAGGCCTCGCGCATTAGTTCTTGGAGTCGTTCGCTTCTCGTTGTCCCACTTTCCTTCATACTCGGTCAACGACCTGCGGGTCGTCGCGAACTCTTCGTAGGTGAGATTCGTGAGCTTCCAAGGTGCACCACACACACAGCCTTGCGCGATCCGCTCCTCGCGAATCCCACTAATGAGATTGCGCGCGCTCAACACGCTTCGCGAATAAACCGATTCGCGGCGCCACCGTCCTTTCACAAATTCGCAATGCCGATACGGCAGGAAATTCATGTCCCGCGAGTCGGTATCTATCATCCAAATTGTTGATAACGACTTGGCGAAAGCGAAAGACATTGATTTTTTAAATTTCTGGTTTTAAATCCCAAGGAAAACTAAATATTAATATCTAACAAGCTTTCTTTTTTTCTGTTTCAGGTAAGTTTATTTTTCTACACTTGAGACGGGGGAAGTTTATGCTCTGCACAGGAGAGCAATACAATCGGAAAATTTCGCGCAAGATCTGCGCAATTGCGGTATGGTACCTTTATCGATTATTCCCATGGAGTTCATTGACCTCTAACTATAAATAATATAAGTAGCTTCACTCTTTGACCTCAAGAGCGATCATTCTTTGCTTAATGATATTTGATATCAAAACTCGGTTAGGGTGTTAAAAGTTAAAATGAGGATTTTTAATCGTATTCAAAGTTCAGTTAACTCACATTGTGTTCCAGATTTCATATTGCATATACGATCAATTATAAATGATTTGAAACATTCAAGGTAGCAAGTGCAACTTTTCAGTGAAATTTAAATAAAGATTGCAACAAATAGGGTGATTTTGGGGTGAATTTGCAAAATGACCATATAACCTTCTCACCTTCAGCTGTCCCGAAAAGTGTGGGCAATTCATGTCCTGCGCATAAGGTCGGAGTGTCACCAACCCCCTCCATTCATGGACCAAGCAACCCTCGCGTGTAGCCGCGACCAGTGCACAGTATCTCGCACGTTGTTGATTAAAAATGGTCACGCGATATGTCAAAATTTTTAAAGTAGTGTCAAAATAATATAGCAAAAATTCAAAAAAGTGTAAACCTCATCAAAAAAAGATGCCTTCCACTCACACTGATAAACTCGTGAGTGACATCAACAAATCAAGAATCTCCAGATACAAGGGTTCGTTACTTACAATTACAATTTGTAACATTCAAAATTTTTATTTTGTCACTCCTTAATCTGCATTATAAAAATAAATTCTTGGTCTTCCGAACACCCAGAACTTCTCAACACAAAAAAAAGAGCTCTCTTCCTACAAATTGTCGATAATAGTTCTAAAAAGCGTGACCGACTTTGAAAATGGCTTTTGGTCAGCGCGGATGACCGGAAAGGATCACTAGGTAATAATTTAGAGGGTTTCCATGCCCGAGTCCTCTACCTGTAAAGATGTTTCTTTATCTACGATAGACCCGACTTTACAGTAAGTGACATTAAATAACTTAAAAAATGTCACCAGAGCCTTTTCCTTTGTAGGGTTGAAAACAAAGAGAAACAGTCTGGGGGGTTGTTTTCAAGGTCGAGGGTGATTCCGGTCCATACTGCGCATTAAAGGGAAGGGAGGGTTCATTTTGGCATCCAGATTCCAGGGTTCGTTTTGGCTTACGCAGAAAACCCCTCTACTATTCTGAAGGTTTGGCACTGGAACGTATCGATTTTCCTCGTGCTCACGTGCTCTTTGGCATTGACATTCGATGCTAAGCCGAGCTCTTTTCAGCGACATCTCTTGCCGGCGAACCTATACGTTCGGCTAAGAGTTTCAGCCTCAAGCCGCCAGATGTCTTTAATAAGGAAAATACTTGTAGAAACTGTTTTTTTTTAATTTCAAATTCTTCACCCTCGAATTCAATATTACTGCTTTTGTAGGCCCTCGGTTCTGTTATAAAACACTAACTGGATTCTATAAACATATTTTTCAATGTGGTCCAAAAAATGTAAAAAGTATATTTAACGAAGCCATCTCAATCGTTTATTTTGATAAACATGCAAAAATTGGGGTTCGGTGATTATTTGATTACTGCTTTTACAACTTCAATTTTATGATCATTTACGACCTGACGAATTATTTCTCCCTTCAATCTAAACATGGTTTATTGTAAAAGGAGCCAAAGATCTATAAATGGAGTATTCAGGATACTTTTTCGTGATCCCACTGGACTGTTGATACTTTGAGAAACAGCTGCCAGTTTACTGATAATAAACAGAGAGCAGAGGCTGAAAAGTGTCGAGGTTAGAGAAACACGCGGGCCAGTTGTGGAGAGAAAAATATCTTTTCGGCAATCCATCGCATAACAGTTCTCGAGACGTAAACTCGGTCATTGTACAAGTTGTTTTTCACGGTTTCGAGTGCGTACGTGCGGATGGCCCACATTTTTAACTGAGCTAAGGCTGCTCTGTTGCCCAACGGCTCAACGAGTCTTACGCAAAGAAAAGGAATGCTTCACTTCGATACAAGAGACTTACATAAACTATTTACCTCGGACAAGCAGGTCCTGTTTCGTGTCAATGATCTGCAGCTACGAAATTCCTCCGAGACCCACTTTTTCAAATCCCTGACGAGAATATTGCATCATTGTAAGATCGAAAATAATATCCCTAGCCTAAATGCATCAATATTCCATGTTTCTCGATTCATTTTCAATTAATGAATAAGTACTAACCATCGGACAACTACAGTTGAAAAAATACTATTTGATAGATTTTGGTCTACTTTCACCTTGTAAAGTCCCATTAAAATCGCTCATCGATATGACCTCCCTTTCTAAAATTATAGAATCACATTGGATTTATTTATTCATCCCGCTGAAGGAATATTATATTTAAACTCGTGCTACGGGGCTCATCTAAATTATGAAAGAAAAGTCATGGAAAGATCTATTTTCTATTAATTTAATTATTCAGGTGAATGATGTGAGAGGTAGAGACGCACATATTACATACCAAGACACCTGATCTGATGGAAGTCTATACACAAGGCGACCCTGAGTCTGCAAAAATCTCGTAATAATAGATACGAGTGAGGCTTGGGCTGTCGCAATGCCTCACAAAGACTCAGGGACGCTTCGCTGTTCTATGACTTCGAACCAGAGGTCTACGTCCGCTATCGGGGTCCCAGTCCCTTTATAGTACTTGTATTCATATTCGACCTCAGTTGCAAACCTTCACAAAAAATATCTTAGAGATAGTCAAAAGTTAGGCATTAGAATCTATTTTTGGTTTCGGAAAGCTTGGAACTTATTGAAATAGAACCTTCCTAATTAGTTCGATATTCTACTTAAAACCTTCAAGGTTTCCCATATTCAAGTTCCATATTCATTTTTTTTATTTTCGTCAATTATTCACAAAAAGATGAATAACGAATTGATAAAGTTTCGAAGTTTACGTGAATGTAACGAAGAAATTCAAAATGAAGGTCGTCTCTTTTTAGCGAGCGTGATAGCAGGTTGAGTGCAGTTATTATAAAAACGAGAAATCTCTCGCCCGAGAGTCTTACAGGTGAGAGTGCTTTCACCTTTCTCCTGACTCCGTTCTCTCTCTTCTCGCGTATCAGCCTCTCTCTCATTCTTTCTCCGAGCAGCTTTTACTCTCGATCGCCTTCCATCGAGTCTCGGAGAAAGCAGTTCTGACCTCGTGCTCTTCACGACAGTTCTTTCGAGTTGATGTTATGAAGTAAAGTCTCCACGCCCTTCGGTGCTGGACTCACTTTTGAACTTGCGTCACTTTTTCCAGACTCGAGACGTAATCTTCACTAATGTAATCTCGAGGAGCCGCTGACAGTTTAATTGATTGAAAACGAAAAGAAAGTGGTCCACTTTTATAGCCTTTCTTGCATCCTCAAATTACTTAATATATTTATGAAGATATAAGATATAAGATACGAAAGTGGAAAAGTGGAAATTTTAAACTCCGAATTTCTTATTTTTGAAGTCTTTCCCGGCTTTCAAGATAATTCCACTTTTTCTCGTTTTTCACTTAAAGACAAACTGAAACAATATGTGTAAATCCTATGAGAAAATACAATTCTTTGAGCTGGACAATTCAGCTATACTTGTTTGAAAATTTTATTTTTCTCCTGGAAGCGAACCGCTGATGCAAAAAGTGTATTATAGGACATGCTGTGTGAAATTTCGACACAAGTCCCCGTTGCGATCGGGCCTACACATCCAAATGGTTGAGCAATTGCAAACAGGGTTCGGCCTGGTTCTCGGGTGCTAACCCCGGGCCGAATCAAGGCCTCGGCTCTTACTTTCACGCGTTAGATGATCGTAAGAGCAGAATTCGGGGCCATTAAAAGATGTGGCAATCGTTTGCAGTTTTCTCCTTTTTTCGGATTCGGACAAACACCTGGATTCGAACACAATTCCAGCGACCTACTTTGTGCAATTCTTCAGGTTTCTCGTAAACAAAAATGACTGAAATTGGGAGAAAACCAAGTTCATGGTCACTCGTGGAAATTCACTGCAGACTGATAAACACGTTTTACTTCTAATAAATCATTGATAAAAAAGTAATACATGTATAACTTTCTTCAAAAAGTAACTTAATCAATTAATGTAATTATTTAATGTACTGTTGAAGTTTTTGGATGACTTTAAAACTCGCTTCTCAGTTATATCATTGCGTAGGCAGATGTTAGATTTTTTCATCAAGTATTTTAAGAAATAGAATGTTTCACATGGGTGAGTGGAAGTCAATGAATCGGCTGCGGGCTGCGAGCGTAATCAGAGTGCTTTTATGCCTATAGAGTCTAGATATAGCGGTCGCTACACACCGGTCGAGCACACAACTTCAACATGCGCCTAACCGTCGATAGAAACAACCAGGTCGTGCCTACGACCTGGTGGCCTTGCTTTTAGCGCTGGACCGAGACGGTTTGCGAAACCGGCTGCTGGATTTTTTCGATCTCTATGCTCTCTTTTCTAGTCTTTTTTCCAGTCTTAATAAATCCTTTCTATTCATTTTTATTCGTTTCTATTCTCTTCTAATATTTCTATTTTCACACCTGTTTCACGGGACGTGAGACACAATATTCCCCCAGGCGCAACTCACTCGATGAAATCGAATCTTCAATAAAAAAATAACCAAGCAAATGTGTCTTAATGAAAAAATAGTGATTATAGTTCTCCGTTCGAAAATAAGAAAAGCTGAATTGATTTTCGGGAGGATTGATATATGAAGGCATGATTGTAATAGGGGATCGAGATGACGAAAACGTCCGGGCCTTAATTCGTCACTCTAAACTTGCGCAATATCCGACGCTAGTATCCTTAATAAAATTTGAGTTCAAAGCCTGGTCATTGCCCCGACCTATTTGTTCGCCTCGCATCATCGTTTTTTATCTCTCTCACTCTTTTCACCTTCCATCTCTCTCCCTCTTTTATCTCAACTCGTTTCCATCTTTCTCATTTCACAAATTGTTTCGGTCTCTCGATTAATACGTAAGACGAATTAACTTGTTTGTCCTCAAGAAAATTCCGACATAGGTGTACTAAGTATTCCTTTCCCCACTTCAAACCCAGAAATTCTATGACGTGAGTTGTTTTTTTCGGAATTAACTGAGGAATAACAATTAGGGTGAATTAGAAATAAGAAATTAGGTTTTTCTGAGCTATGTGAATTCCTAAAGAATTAGACTCTGGATCAGGAGTTCACACACTCATGCATTTTCCTCTCACTGACGGGCAAGTGCGTTGACACGGAATATTCGCGGGTAGAAAATGTGCGAGAACCCATAGGTCGCTCACCGCTACACGCACTGTTAAAATATATGCGTGGCATGGCACATCTGCAAAGGTGTGCAAGTTCATCTATAGCTATATATACACATATAGCGTGGTTCGGTATCCTTTACAACTCGAGTGCAAGTTGAGTGTCCCAGGATCTGAGGATAACGGAATCATCTTGGCTTACACGTGCCAGGATCCGAGGCTCCTTTCAATTCTCGAAATTTATTTAATTTATAATTAATTGAAGTAATTCAATTCAGTTCAAGAAAATGAACCTCCATGTTAAATTTATTCAGTCAATTGTTCCAATTCTGTAGTCGTATTTCTCCTATCTTATTTCTAACGAGGGCATCACGGACCAGAATCGATTATCCAACTTGTAAACAGTAAACACTTTCGTTGCTCCGGAAGAGGCCTAGAAATTTGGGTCTGCTTGCCCCACCAGGTTCTGTTTACAAATCGTTTGAATCTTGTTAGAATATAAAGCCAACTCGCGACGAGTTCCTATTTCTGATCGAGTCTTTTTCCCCTTCTCGAATGAAGAATAAGAACCTATTTAAATGCTCAAATTGGTTATAACTCTAATTATAAATTAATTGGCCTCATTTTCCAGCTTCGGAAGTTAAAATGAAACTTTACATTTAAGAAAAACAATAAATTATTTAGGGAAGAAATAGAGAGGAGGAACTTTCGCGAAGCAAAGCATGAGGGCCTTGGCATTTCGTCACTGGCCAACAAGTTGAATAACCGATGTTACGTCACTGGCACACGCTTACCAACGATCAGGCGTGCCTGGGGAGGGGGGAAGGGAAAGAGTAAAGCGACGAGCTCAAGATGGAAGGAAAGAGTCGACGGTTGGGGGATAGGAGGATCGAACCAAGGTGGAAGGGGGAAGAATATGGAGGTCGATCACCTACGTACGGAGTCAGTGACACTTGGAAGCGAGGACATGCTTTTTTTTCTCTTTCGATCGCCACTTCGCCAAATTCACTATTGACGATAATGCCCACGTGTCCGGACGATGGTCTTCCCGTGACTCGTGCCTGGCGTTTGAATGCCGATCACTATGTGTTAAGTCGCACATTCCCTGATCAAGCTTCAAGTCGAGAATCGATAAGGCACTAACTTCGCAGGTTAATCTTCATTCAAATATTCACCTTCAAGCCTTTCCCACCTATTTACAAAATTTTCCAACTAATCATCCTATTGATTTGTATTGTTCATCTTCTGAGTAGATTTCATTTAGTCATTGGTTTGAGGAACTTTTACCACTCTGTTTTGTTAGAAGATGTCGAGACGCGTTATCCTGGAATTTTTTTTTCCATCAGAGGGACCTTGACCACGACCCGTCGGCTCTGCACGAGCGATTAGAAGGCAAACAGCAATAAAAACAATCGGGGCCCTTGACCCGAAGCACACGGGAAGACGTCGCCGAGGTTGATTCTGCTTTGCGCATGTTAACCAGCATATTGTCAAAATGTTTTTCAGAGCCACTGACCGAACAAGGTCAATTGAGGCTCGTGTCTTCCTGACGAGAGTCTTCAACACAATTTAAGATAAATTTTCGCATTTTATTTTAAGTTTCGCTAACATCAGAGAAAACGCACTTTCGTGCTCGTTAGAGCGGAGTTTTTAATTCAGTTATAAGAGTCAATTATGGTCAGACTTCCCTTTATTTAATTATTTATCAATTATTTATTATTTATTAATATCGATAAAGGTGTTTTACATTCAAGTGAGATTTGTCGTTCCTCCAAGTCGGGGGAGGAAGGAATTCGTTCAACTATTCGACCCCGAAAAACCTGACCCGATCGAGCAACACGGAAGAATGCGGTCGGGCCGAAAGTCGAAGATTCGGTTTCGAATCGATAAAGTGCGATCCACATACTAAAAAACTATTACATTTACTCGCCTGTTTCAAACCCACCCAATGTGGACATTTTTAATTAGTCCTATCTTGTTTACTGTGGGAAAGACATTTTAAAATTACAAAAAGCATGAGAACTTAGAATTGTTGTAGCAAATAATAAAGGGGCATGACAATTTTTTAATACTTATGTCAGTTTGATATTTCTGCTAACTATTTTATTTCTGTCATATTGTATAGATTTTATATGTATTTAACAGATTTTAGATTTCCAGAGAGATATTAGGTATTAGATGTTTACTAAGCGGGAATAAGTGAATGCTGTTTCTATTATTTATGTATAATAAAACTGCTTCACGCGTTGTGATTTCACGCGACTAGTTGCAAGGGTCTCTCCAGGTCGATGCACACAGATTTTTGGGGGCATAGTCGTGGACTCCGAAGACGGACTCTTCCGCATACCCTGGTGCACTAATCGTCGGGAATCTGTGCTTAATACAGAAACGAAAATAGCTGGCTTGTAGGCAGAAGTAGGAGTTCAAACCTCCCCCCACCCCCATTGAAGAACCATGCCAAGTCACCAAATGCGTCATGATCTATTCAAAATATCCATCAATCGCTTGAAAATTATTATTCAATAATTGCTTTCCAAGTATTCATAATTCTGGTAAAAACGGTATTCATATACGGTATTCTTTTTCAGCTGTCCTATTTTCATGCATTTTCATATTTTTATCAGTGACAATGCTAATAAATATGCTCTTCAGCAAATTTTGAGTTTTCAGACTTCCTAAAAAATATGGTACTACTACTCATTTGTGGTTGCCACAAACAGGATTTTTATTGAAAAAACCACACGCGGTTGTGGCAATTATTTAATAATATTTTTGGTTATACCATATTTTACTAGAGTATTTCCAGCCGAGAGGGTTCTTACTGTAAATAAAAATATATTTTAGACTAAAAATAAGTCCAGAGAGCACTATTATCGAAATAATTTTCAATTATTCTTGATAATTGCATCATGCATGAAAGTCCGACATCATAAGTATTATGGGATAAATATGGAGAAGGGGGTTAGGGATTAAATTTGCCCGGGACATATTCGTCTACCTAAAAATAGGTCGACGCTACACAGCTTGACTTCCTCGTTCATTGTCGCGAATTTGGTTCGCCTAACTGTATATTCACGGCTCTAGTCTCTGCATTTGTCTATCGATGCGATCGAAGTGCATAGACATAGGCATAGACATAGTTCAACGCTCACTTGCTTCCTGAGGCGGGGGTAATTAGAACGCACTTCGCCTTCAAGGAAAATCCATAAATTATAAATGAACTAATTAAATTAGTAATCAATATGTTATCATAGTATTCAAATTGTGCTAAAAATATCCAAACATTCTCACTCTTTTATTAGTGGGATTTCATTAACGACAGGAAACATGCAAATGTTATTCCAGGAGCGGAAGTCGATGAGTGAGTGAAAAATCGCGATCCGGAAACTGTGCCCACGGAATAGGTAAGGGGGCACGTCGTGCATCCCATGGTGACTATCGGACCCTTTACGTCGGCGTTGTTGCACTGGCATTAGCATTGATAACGGGGTTAGGAAGTTCAATGAACTGCAGAGTGCACGGTAAGCGAAGAACGACCGAGGAAACAGAAGGGGAAGAATCGAGAACTCTGCCGTGCAAGTTTCAAATTGTCCGTTACTTTTTGCGAACATCGTCCTCGGTACAATAACAACTCAAATTCATAATTACCCAAATAAAACAATAAACCCTAGAAGATACGCCCCTATTGCTTCAAGAGAGTTTCTATAAGTTCAAACCACCGATAAATGTATAATTAAATCGTAGACTTAGTTTCCAGGAAGTGGAGGTTCATATTATGCTATCTTTATCGTAATAAGTGGAAACCTATCTCGAGTTGGACTCGAAACTGGACCTGGTCATTCGTTCATTGGCCCGATGTGTGCACCGCTGACCGAATAACCAAATTCGTGCTTGCCTACTTTCCTCGTTACGTAAGCGACTCTTATGAGCATGGAAAGTGTGGAAAAGACGATAAACCCGACATAATTACATGTCTGGAAAGTCGATAAGGCAGTTCTCAATACTTCTCCGATCTCAGTTTGCTTTATCACTCCAGTCCATCCAAATTTCCTTATCGCTTACGCAACTCTCCCCCGTGACCACCTTAACTCCAACTCTATAGGTGCTCAATAAAAACCACATTGAAATTCTTTAGTAGACCAGTTTCACTCAGAACTGAAGTTCGACTAATCAATTTCTAAATTTAGAATCTCATTTTATTGATAGCTTCGCGGGGATCAGAGACGTAATATTTACATTTACTCCCATCTCCAGATACTTTCTCCGTGCAGCATTGTGCATTGTTTCGTGACACTCTCGCGTGCCTGCTTTCTCCCTCTATTTTACACCAAGCATCATTTTTCTCTCTCGTCATGTCATCGCCTTGCGGAATGATTCACATCTTGGATTCCGACATACATCAGGGAAAACCATAAACTGGCACCGATGGAAGGCATCATTACAATTGGGGAATAGGAGAAAGCCTGTTAATTAATCTTCATTCACTGAAAATTAGACTTTCAGACTTTCAATCATCATCATCATCATCATCATTGATCTCCAAATTTACGTGTCTCGTGGAAATTTCTCTGGATTACGTAAGCTGGCTGCATCGTACCGTCATATAACTCTCGTTGTGACATCGCTTTCAGCACTTCACCCCTTCTCCATAGCTAGGTTTATCCTCCGTGGATGTGGAGCAGTATGGTTGGAGGTGAGTGACCGACGTCCAGTTGCGTTCACCGGCATCCAACTCTACTGCTCCACCCACCCCCGCTTTTTCCGCCTCCTCCCTTCAACAGAGTGAACACTAGGCACGCGAATAAGCGCACTCGATCCCTGGATTGGACCTGATTACTCGGCACTTATGAATTTGGAGCGGCAGATCTGGAACAGCCGTTGACTCACTATGCATGCATATAATGTGTCGTAAGAGTCTGCGGTTTTACTGATCACAGTGTGATAACTTATATACAACTGCGCTCAAAAATTTCCTCGGTCAAGAGAATTTTAACATCTTTCTTTTATTCATACATCTACTGGTGGGAGTCTGCTATGTCCTTGATTTTATTTTTGATGTGGGAAGTGCATTTCATTTCACTTCAGTAAGTCATTTCCGCTTTGAAAAAACTTTTCCGGATAATCAAGGAAAATATTTTTATTTGTCACTTGCAGCTTTTGTTAAATCTCTTGATTGGTTGGAAATGCAACGTGAAGAAATTGATGGGACATCTCTATAGAAAGAGAAATTTTCATGTCACTATTGAAGTACATGAGTAAACTACATTTGTAAAGTATGATCATTTTTTTTAATAAGTAAAGCATTTATTAGTGAAGTGCACGAGCAAAGCAGAAATAAGTAAAAGTAAAGGTAAAGTAAATTAGTTGTGGAATTGCTGTACTGATACTTTAGTGTTTTTAATTTACTAGTTATTGTACATAATAATAATTGGTAATAATAAACTTCTTAATTGTAAACAACCGAAAGGAAAGAATAATTTGTTAACAAAGCTATAATCTCCTAATCTCGTAATGCAGACACGATCTCTATCGAAATCTCCTTAAACAAAGAATCGCTATCAGACCTCACGTACACCCTACGTGTCTTTCTCTAAAATCTCCGGTCATCGGTTGTCGCTAACAGGAAGTTCGCCCATACTCCCAGTTTTACCATCATGTTTTTCTTGAGCGACAATGAGTTTCATTTAATTCGAACGTGCCTGCGTGCGTATAAATGCACGCGGCCAATAAATATCGTTAACTATAAGTGCGTTCACGCCCAGGTCCCCAACCTTGTCTCTCTCACGTAAATTTCTATGTGGGCAGCTTGATTGAATGTGTCTGTGATGGCCGAGAGTCGTGCCGATGACCGATCAAAGAGGAGTTCGTGCCGTGAATACGCGATACACGTAACCGTCCAAGGCACACGGCCACTGACCGAAGAGTCTGAACCCGAGCATTGTCCTCCAGTTCATTTTATGATCGGAATTTACCTTCAATTGTACTCGATTTTCCTTCATGCGACTCAATTCTGCTTCTGTTTCACAACCAGAATTTCTGAACCCTTCTGTAAAACGGCGCGAGAAATATAAGAGCGTTGCGGATAAAGAAGTCTTTTTGACATGTCCGATGACCTTTTAATCTGATTGATACCTAATACTTCTCTCGATTACTGTATCTGCAGTCAGAGGCAGTCAGAGGTGATAACTTTTCTAGAATTTGAAAGCCTTTTGCAATTTTACAAAGAGGAAAGTCGTTTGGCAGAAGGAACGAGGAAGAGAATGGTTTTAACGCCTCGGAGACCGTTTTTCCCATCGAAGGGAGATCGCTTCTCAATGGGTAGTTCGTCGATCTTTGCTTGACCGAGAGTGACTTAACGATTAGATGCAAATTGCTCTAGCGGTACGGGAGTGTACCTACCTTTATGTACTCATGCCCCGTAAATGACTGGCGCTCAGTTGCAGTAAACTTTACTGCTTCGTTACTTTATTTTTTTTCCTCTGTATTGTACAACAGAATTAGATTATTAGATTATTCGATTATTGGCTTCTTCAAGCTAATAATTAAAAACGCATTAGAGCATTATTATTCTGCTCAATTACTTGAAATTGCCAGACAGTCATGGCTACGAATTAACAAAATCCAATCTTGAGTTTAGTTCCGGCTCTTATAGACTTGAGAGACTAGACGATCAAGGACCAACGATGAAAAAGGCACGCCAAAAAATGGGGTTCACGGTCAGAGCCAAAATGTGTCGTCGAACTTTGCCAATTCTCCTTTCGCGTTCTTCCTCGGACGTCTACCTTCCATACAAGCTGTCCTTGAACGAACAACACAGGATCGCTTCCTGGTCACGTTGCGGAGTTCCTTACCCCCGGTGCCCTTCAAAGCTAGAATAATTCCAACTCGACTCATCCTTAAACATTAATTCCCATCCGCTATAACTAAAAAGACGTTTACTAGATAATAAAATATTTATCTAATATTCATCTAATAATATAAATTGATGATTCTTAAAATTTGGTGTACACTCAAAAAGAGTGATCAACCTCTCGTACCAATATAACGCTATTAAGCAAGCAAATCTTGGGAATTGTGGCTGTTTTTTCTGGGAAGAATACTTCAAGGATATTTGGGAGTGTCTGGAGGTCGAGTAATTTTTGAGTGGCAAGGCGGCTTTCGATGAAAAAGCGAGTCTTCAGTGTTGCTCGAATATTCTCGATTTCGAGGCATCGCCGACGAGGAGCGATGAACTCGGTCACCGGGCAACAAACTGCAGGCCTCACTGGTGCACGTACAGTGTACACATAGTTATGAGTATTACACGAATATTCGAGAACACAGACAAGCTTCTGCTTCTTCCTCCGTCCGTATAACGTAACTTCTCTAGATGTTTTATTAGCTTTTTAACCGTGAACTTCTCGCTCATTCTTCTTCGTCTTTATACCATCCAAGTCTTGAGAGAGGAGTAGAATAGCTGAGAGTAGGATATTGGCGAGATATCGATCTGCAAGAGAGCAAAGTTGAGACTCACAATAGATCGGCTAGAGTCTAGACACTATAAGAGTCTAGAATCTGAAAGGTGGATTGCCTCCAGGGTCGACGTATATAGGACTCTTGTTTTGTCTCCAGCCCACGCTAGATCTTATGTTTTAAAGCAAAGATATATAAAAGATAGAAATGTATTACCTTAGTTTATAATTCAAGTCATTTTCAACATCTCCAATCAGTGTCCAGTGATGCTTTGCTAGTTTATGTAGGTCTCGTAATCGGCTTTCGATTTTCGAGCTCCCTCAGGTTGCACAACAGTCACAACACCACCTCGAGTTTCCAGATGAAGGCGTAACTTCCCAACGTCAGTAAGAAAAACATTCTTCTGGTCCTGAGTTGCGTCACTTCTCGAGGGGAATACCTGTTCCTTCCGAGTTGGGATCGAGAACATTTCCCAATGATAATAATTTGTTTACTGGAGTCTCGTAAAGGACGTTGACCTTACGGTTCGTTTCGGCTCAGAAATTAGGTCGTGTTTTGAAGACGAGTTGAGAATCAAGTGACTCCCCTTCTCGATGGAAAATACGCTCTTCAGAACTGGCTAAAGAATAAACAACACTATATTTTTAAACAATTACACGAGTTTGTCATCTTCATTTGTTCGCGGAAGTGTATGAGTTCGGAATAAGGGGGTTGTGCAAAATATTATTTCAACATTGGTAGAGTTAAAACTTTTGATACAATTTTATGTGGTTTTATCGCATGCTATTATCATTAAATAGTATTAGTTGTAGATTATAAATACCACCTTAATGATTCAGTACAATTGTGAAATTGTATCTTTCCTAATCGAACTTTATAGATCGTATTTCTTCAGAATTATTCTTCTGATGACTTTACTCTAGACTTTACTAGTTCTACTTTATAGAATAAACATCTAACATACTTGTCTCAATTTGTATATATGATATAAGGAGTCACGGGATTAATTTGGGAACGAGACTATAACACTTTTGGGAGATATCATTTTGGGGAATTTGGAATTATCTCTTGTTGACGCTGGTGCTTAGCACACTTGGCAAAATCTCGACTCGACGAGTGAACTCGGCGATGCGTATTTTCGCGAGAAGTTTACACGATGAGTCGGACCCATTATGTTATGTTGGCTGGTTCTGGGACCGATTATTTTTTTGACCCAGATTGCCAAAAGTTCGTTGCCTCCTACACGAGTAGGAGGCATACAAACCTCATCCGATTATACTCTAGTCTTTGTCAACAGAACCAATAAGAATTCAATAGTCTTACGTAACCATTGTTTAGTTGAACTGAATTATTTTTTCTTCAAACGTTAACCTACTCTTCCTTTCAAGAATATCTTTATAGTGCAAAAATATGATCTGCAATCAGTTCAGTTTAGATTTGATGACGATTGAAATTTGATTCATAAAAGTAAGAATTATAGAAATGTAAAATGAAGCCATCAGGTGACCGGAAACTGACGAATAGAATTCTTAAATATTCTGAGAAGAGTGACAAAAAATGCAGCACATCCGTTCGCTGATGATGTGAACGAACTTTTAACCTACCTGTTGTATCTGGTTACTGACCCAAGATCCTAGGAATCGGTGACACGATCAGTTTATTTTGATTGTAATATATACGTGCTTCTGCTTTAAAGTCTTCCTCTTCTTTCTTTATATCTATGTTACGACATCGAATATGCAATCAAACATCCCTATCCATCAACCGCGATTAGTCACTCTCGATCGATCGGAGGCTATGACTAATCGATTAAGGTGAGTCTCGGCGACTTTTTCTCGGTCAAACTCGAGTCCGTGTCATACTACTTCCTTCCGGAAATTCTTTCTTAGAATCAGAAGTTCCAACTGTTACATTTTCTATATTTTTAATCGTTCAATCTTTCCTAGTCGTCGAATTTACAATGAACTTTTGTAAAAGCGAAGACTTCTTAAGACATTTTGCTAATTACATAAAAATCTCACTATTCCCCTAGATTGCTGACACTGTCTCTCGAAGCGCAACAAGTAGGAAAAGAGCACGGCGGGAAATGTCGGAGAAAGCACTTTCTTCGAGCGCAGAAGGCGCCTCGGAGCGCGGCGTCGATAATGATACCTCATGACACCATAATCGGTTTTTCTCACTGATTCGCGTAGGCCGTGGCTGGCAATCGCAGCCTTAATTGGAACGATTAATATGAAGCTGAGCTGAGCTGAGCTGAGCCAGTTTAGTTCAAGATCGCGGACGCAAAGTGCGGAAGGGAATCTCCTTCCCAGACGGGATCAAGAGAGTTAGGTTGGGTTTGAGAGAATGCTATGATAGAGAGAAAGAAAGAGAAGAGGGAAAGAAAACTCGGTCTCACTCGGTTGTGAGATTAGCCAACCTGGAAGAGGACCGATGCGATGCCAGTGAACTCGGTTGGCCGGTCACTAACCAGGTAACCCACACTAGTGGCGACGTCAACGCTATGCAGCAACGGTTAAGCTACAGCCTTTTTCACCGTTCGTCAGAGTTCTGCGTGCACAAGTCATTCTATAGATGCAAAATAATTGCATTCAAACAATTCCAAGTCTTATATTTATATAAGTCAATTGTTAAGGTGTCCAAAGTACATCAGTGAAGAATACCTGTAAAGTACAACTAGTAAAGTAGAAATGTCTAACGTACTTTGTTCAAGTCCATCAATATAATAACTCTGAACGAGTATATTCTCCAAAGTGCAACTAGTAAAGTAAAAATACTCAAGTACTTAGGCGAGTCCATCAGTAGACCATTTCTACGAAAGTGTGACCTATAAAGCGTCTTTTATTGCTGTTACTGTGGTATAACATTACAGGTGAACTTTGATAGTGTACTTTACTGTTATGATTTTACAAAATGAACTTTGTTAGTCTCCTGGAACTTTATTGATCTCCGCTAATAATATTTTCCAAGAGAAGCGAACATTATGAAAGAGTAGAAAAAGGTTCAATGCACAGTATTTTTGGTTTAATTCTAAGAATAATGAAACAAATTTTTAGGCGAGTTGAGACGGAAAATAAAGATTAGCGACGCGTTGCACTCTTCCAGGGTCGATGTTCGCAACTTTAGGCATAGTTTGTCGTTATGTCATTCATGCTCCTATGTAGCCACCTAAGCGCGTACGTCTTTACACTTGCACAAGTCTATCTCCATATCTCTCTCTTTCTCCCTTTCTATATCTTTCTTTCTCTCTTGTTCTTAAACCTATAGAAGCGTAAAAGAACAGTTAGAAACCCTCTTGCCTGTGGTTGAGGATTCATCTAGGCCAACGAGCCGTTTATGCCGAATTATTTTTGCAAACAAGTTTGCATCGATAGTACCGCGGAAGGGATTTTATTACTTGCCAATAGACCTAACCAATAATCAATTCGTGCTCCATGAAACTACGGAATTTAAAGTTCATATACCGAACTCGAATTTAACAACCCATAACTCTCTTAAAACAGAAAGACTCGCAGAAAGAGAGGAGTCTTATAGAGGAAGGAGTTTTATAAAATCGGAGTGTTATACAAATTTTCTATCTATAAATGAAATTAACCAATTATTTTCTTTTATGTTTCAGGTGAGTTCATCTTAATGTTCTACTTGATTCAATGTTCTGGTCCGGGAGTGTGTAAGTACATTTATTTTGAGCCGTAGGAGTTTTATGGTTCACATATTGAAGAGGCGATATCTGATGGGTGTAACCCTGAATTTTTTGACGATACCCCATCAGAAAGTAATTTCTGAGTGGGATTTCGCTCATTGGGAGCAACTGCATAAAAGTTCACCTCTTGTGGGCGTTTCTCGTGAATCTCAATCTCGAAATGAGCGGGGTTGTTGCACCGTAGGTGTCATGACATACAGTTACTCTTTGACAATATCTTGTCATCGATACATCATTTTCAGGAAAAGAGTGCCTGAAAGAGGAATGTTTTCCATTATAAAGGAAGACACAGAGCGAGTTCAGCGACCCTCCTTTTTGAACAAATCCATCCATTCCACATCCGACTCATTTTAAATTTAATTACAAATCAGCGTTCCTTAACATATTTTTCTAGAGTAGACACTCTACTCGAAAGCCTCGCGAAGTTGCGAGCTTCCGTCATCGCTTTTGAGATATCTCTTAAAATCACGCATACGTAAGTTCCCGAATAATGAATAATGAAAATGGGCTCTTTATTAGCTAAGTTCCCGTTAGAGTTGTGAACGTCAGTAAGAATTGTACGAATTTCCAGTTTTTAAATGAATTCTTTTGAAGTTGGGAGTGTACTCGACGATGGTCGTCGACCGGCATAAAGGTACCTTTGCGTACGAGGCTTATCCATCGTAAAGGGTCATCGTCCGCGAAAACGTAAAGACGGCTTGCTAAACGAGCAAGAGGATCAACGAACCCCAGGAGTTCATTCCTGGTGATGAGGTTCCATCGAGGTCTTCGAAACTTGGATAATTCACACACTTAAATGCAATTAATTTATACAGGACCAGGCCCATGGACGAGGTCCTTTCTAGCCGAAAATGTAATAGTCCATGCACGTCGGAGAGAACCAATCAAAATCGGGACGCAAGGTCTCCAAGACTCCTTCATGGAAGACATTGTCGTAGATCAGGATTGAAAAGAAAAAGTCTTACTGATAAGAAGTGCATCCTCCCATCGCTGCCACCATTAATTTCGAATCTTTTTTTCTCTTGATCAAATTCCTTTATTCATCCCCAATTACTTTACTGAATTAACGGTGAGAACGGAAGCATAATTAGAAACTGCATAACCTTTGCATAACCTCTATGATTGTGTGAAAAATGAGTGTTCACATTTCACAATCGGAGACTAGAGCGAAGTGAGGCAAAAAGTCTGAGGAAGCGTGGAAGGAACTTGTTGGAGTTCAAGGACTCTCGCGAAGGGGGACAATAATTCTGCTCTTGGTGAAGAGGGATGGGACTATAAGGGCAGCCAGGATCGTTACACCTAGAGGTAGGGCATTGCACTGTGTCTGCCTGACGACGTAGAAGTCTTTGGCCGCGCTGGCAACTTCGCGATGCGAAGGCAAGCAAAGAGTTGCAGAGTTGCAGAGTTGCATCGTGCAGTGACCCGCCCTACCGTTAGGACGGCCCCGAGGATAAATTCCCCTCTTTCTCTGCTCTCTCTTCTTCTTTTACCCATTACCCCTCCTCTTTTGATGGTCCCAGCTCCCCTCTGACAGAAACATCAAGAAACTTCCTATGCACCGGGAAGCGAAAAGTGCACCTAACTGGAGGACTCGCTTCTCTACACTTACAAGGTGTAACCGATTTACCTATTTTACCGTTCAAAGATCTGGAACGGGCTTTTTCGATTTTTGTTTTTTTTCAAAAGGTTTGATGACATTTTGAAAGATACTTAATGCTTATAATAGCAATAATGATTTAATTGGTGAATTTGAAAATCTTTTTGTTTACTGAGATGTTGGATATTATAATGAATTTACTTATTGATGAGTTTATGAGTTATTTTAAAAAGAAGTTGGTGATTAATGCGTTAGTTTGATATCAAATGACTTGACTTCTTTTCTCTCTCGCTTGCTCCCTTTGTTTGCTATTCGCGTTCTCCTTCGCGATGTAGAAGTCTGATGCGATTGACCTCTCGATCTTGAACGCCGGGCTGACGCCCTGGCCTTTTCCTTTAGTACGCCCAGGAATTTCTGACTCGGCGTCAGGAACCTGCTCGAGTATTAATGAGAGAGAAGGCAAGAGATATGTACCTGAAAGAAGGAGCGAGAAAATTCACAGGTTGAGATGTATTAAAAATCGCTTATTTATGGAGGTATCTATGGTAGATATTGTGAAGAACAAAATTCAAGGTCTTTTTCATAGAATGATTTTCTAGCATAGATTTTGCTCCAAAACATATTTAAATTTAAGGCTCTTATGCAAAATTCGAGATGGTTTCACAGACAAGGTAGAGTGGGTCAAATAGCTCCCCTTTTAGGGTGTATAAAACTTTACCTGGATCCTACAAAGGATCTTTTTGTCTCAGTAGCTGAAATTTTCCTACGACTCCGTCAATGAGTCGCTGAAACTCTAAGGTCAGAAAAGAACATCTAAATAAATTCAGAAAGATGAAAATTCTGGTCCCTGTAAATGAAAGGTATACACAATACAGGTATAGTGCAGAGAAATTGCCTGGATCGAGGATTAAGGAGGGTCATGGTTCTGCCAATTGCACCTACCGATCTGCATTCGAATGTCTTTGTTTTTGGGTTCTCAATAACGAGTAGGAAATACCATTTTTTAATTTTATAATCTCAGCTTCGAAAACTTCAACGCACTTTCAATTTCAAGTTTGTGTCTCTCAAACATTAGAAAATACTCACTAATTTTACAAATAGATCTAATGAAATTTTATTGCCAAAATGTAACACAGAAACTCATTTTAAATATGAAAATTCATTGCATGATGTTCTTCGTGTGTTGTGTAATTCTTACTCAAATATACATTCTTTAGAATTTCGGCTCTAACTTGGAATAAAAATTCAAATTGCACCTCCCCGTCTATAAATAAACAAGATTCTCATAAATCTGGTAAGTGGGCCTTCGGTCGATGAACGCTGAATGTATGAGTGAGTCAATTGCATTGATCGTGCGTAGGCGCGTATGGTGTCGTCGATTGCAGATGCATCGAATGATTCGCGAAAGGTACGCGCTCTGCATCGAATGCACCATAGATGAAGCAGACCATAGAGTGGATCACGCCAGCTACTCTGACATGAGATAGTATAGTAGTATAGCAGGGTTCGGTGACCGTTTGCGAACGGAAGGGGTCGGTGTACTCGCGGATATCGCGCCTGCATGTGCGCACTAAGCACGTTCATGTGCATGTTCATGTCCACCCGACGGGTGGACGCAAATGCAGTCCTTGTTGCACTCCCACGTCGCTATGTGGTCCCGTAACATTCGCAGAACGGGCGCTTTACCCTCTTATTTCCCCCAACTCCCCTCTAAACTCCTGCAGTCCTTCACGTGAGGCGATTTTGAATAGCAAAGAGGATTCGTCAGGATTTTTTCCTCTCCTTTTTAATCCGCATCGTTTCTATTCCCACAGAGTTAAATTGATCGTACGCCTCAGTATTCCAGATCAAGTTCATTTCAAATTCAGAAAAAAGGTTTCTAAGAATCGATAATGTACTGAGGATTAACATAAAATAAAATTAAACCATTGGGTTCAGACTGCAGGGATAAAGAAGAATTGAGTCTCGAACTTTCCATCGTAAATTTTGGAAAACCAAGGCATAGAAATTGATCGAGTGCGCTGTAAGAAATGTTTGTAATTTTAGTATACATAGGTAAATTAAATTTCAAACACGCTATACTAAATTTCCTATTTGTATACTAGATTCAATATACTTTGTAATTTTAGTTTACATTGTAAACTAACTTCCAAACACGGTATACTAAATTTCCTTCTGTATACTAAATTTGTTAAGCGTGTACTAAGTTTCCTTTACGTGTACTAAAATTAGAATACACGTATACTAAAATTAGTGTACGCGTATACTAAATTT
>JAUESI010000029.1:13701634-13721028 GCA_032275145.1 Synergus laeviventris
GATTTTCGATAAACGAATTCTCAGAGGGCACTGAGTTGATACCTTGGTACGGACTAGAAATTATTGATCTGCTCAGTTGATCACTGCTCAATGTAGATCAACTTTTGAAATCGTAACAAGACATAAAGAATCTTCTGCCAGTAGTAGGACACTATAAAAAAGCGATGGCGCAAGCGCCGGCGTCTGCCTATCATCGTAAAAAGGTATCGCGACGCGTGGGTTAGGCGTACGTTTAGAGTTATACGTTCGCACGAGTGAAAGGATGGTTACTCGTATCTGGCATTGTATGCAAGTGAGTAACAGGGCAAGAGCAAAAGCCTGAGAAAAAGAGAGAGAGGAGAACTTGTAGAGGAGACGAAAAGACGGGGAGAGAGAGGGAGGGAAGAAAGAGAGAGGGAGGTAAAAAAGTAGCTGAGGAAAGAGAAGGACGGTAGACAACGGATAGCCGAGGTTGGCGCGAGCGAGAGGGCGCATGGCCTTGGCCGCCGCTGCGGGGTAATTCAGTCAAGGTTTCGGCCGATGAACTTCCTCCATGGAGGAAGGAGATTCAGGGCCTGGTGGGGGAGTTCGGGGTCCAATCGTGGCTGCGCTCGGTTTGCCAAGCCGCGTTCCCATTGGTCCGACCAGCGATCGGCATTGTGCTGGGCCTGCTCGCTTGTCAGTGACCTCCAACATTGAAAATACGATGAACTCGCCTCTTCAACCTCCCTCTCTTTCTTTCCCTCTCGCCATTTCTTTTTCTCTCTCAGTCTACTACATACTAGGTAGCCAGGGCGTAGACATTGTAGACGGGCAGGCAGAGACTCTCAGCACTAAACTCCCCTCCACTGCACTTGGTTGCGAGTAAGGGCTGCACCACGACTCCAGGTAACCGACACTCGGCAGCGCCAAACTCGAGTCAGATCAACGCGAACCTCCCTCGAGCGAAGACTCACTTTCACTCTCTTCCGCTCATCCTCTTTCTCGTGATTCGCGCCTTAAGTGAAAAAGCCGATTCTATTTACCTCTCGTTTAAATCCGAGATTTTCATAAGTTGCAACAGTTGAAAGTGACTGTTACCGAAAACCCTCAAGTGCTACGAGACCTAAAAGGATATTTCTTTGTGCTTGAGATACTAACAAAGTGAAGTGTAACAGTGAGGTGCTGGTGACGGCAAATGCGGTGGACGAATGTCAACCCACATGTCGGCTGAGTGCAGTGTAGTTAGTGGATAACCTTCGAGCTCAGATCGATCTTATTTGTTCGGATTAAAATAGTCATGATGATCCTAGCTCCAGATAGCAGCATGCAGGGCTTAGTGCCGGCTCCAATGTCACCAATTTCCTCGATATCCTCACATTGTTCGCGAGCATCCAGCGTTTCCAGGATGTCCTGCATGTCGACCATGTCCAACATGTCTTGCATCTCTAATATGTCTAACATGTCCCCTATGTCCAACGCTTCCCCTGTATCGAGTCCATACAGAGTGGCTCAAGTTCCTCATCTCAGCCCCAACATGCCCACTATGGACTCTACTGTCTCCTCCGCGAGACCTGAACCAGAACTCAATATAGGTAACCATCTTTTACATTCAATGATAAACCGTGTCTAAACTCTCTAACAAGAGAGTTCAACTCAAAATATCAGATTGTAGGACGTCATATTAGGAACGGGAGAGTTCGAACCGCTCCAAAGTTCAAATTGTTTCGATTCGACTCGTTCCAGACCTAATTTACATATGTATTTATAATTCCTAAGAATTGATTCTCTCAAAAATGTACATTTTTAATTCATCCCTTTTTTGAACCGATCTTTTAGAACTTCAGCCCGAAGGTTTTAATCGACTTTTTCGGACCAAACGAGGCATTTAATTGACTCGGAGCAGGCGCGAAGTGAAAGCAGAAAGTTGTTACAGCGATGCTGTAACACGGGAGAAAGTGTTCTTCTCTCACTCCCACCCGCTCTTACTTCTTTCTCTAACTCGGTGTGCTCCACCACGCGTGGAATCACGATTCTATAGACTCATCTTAAAGTCATCCTTGACTAAAAGTCCTCTCTTTTTTGTCTTTTACAGAATTTGACGGGACCACGGTACTGTGTCGAGTTTGCGGCGACAAGGCCTCAGGTTTTCATTATGGAGTCCATTCCTGTGAAGGATGCAAGGTAAGAACAATTAGTGTATAAGAAGAAAACTCGCTTTGGCGAGTCAGCATGGGCTATCGTCTTTCGAAAGTTCTTTAGACCGGTGAAAGCATTGAATGCGATTATTTGCTTGATTTAATTGCAAATAAATAAAATTAATTGACGATACAGGCGATAGTCCGAGCTGCAAAGTGCAATCTATAATATTCAAACTCGCTTCGTCTCTAGAACTTTTTCCAACTATTTCTGCTCAGTTTACTTTACAGAAATATTTTCAATGAACTCTGATTTAAATTAATACAAAGACGAAAATCCCTCTTGATAAGTGCGGAGTACGAAGCGAGTTTGAGAGGTGGCCAGGAAGTGAATGGTGCGTGAGTGTGAGTCAGTCAAGGTTATGTAAAAGCTATCGACCGCCTAGCATATTGACCTTGGACACGCGGAAGACCTCAAAGAAGTCAAGGAACCTTGAATTTTCGTTCTTCTCACCGCGGTAGACTCTAATGCCTTTCGCCAAAAATTTTTTAATTCAAGGGGCTCTCGCTCAATGTAATGCCGGTGACCCTCAAGGCAAATTTTAACCTCGCGATCAGCATTGAATACGTTTTTAGGAGATGTGGGCGATACAGCGGAGATTGTATTTCGGATCTCGACAATATTGAAATATGAAACCGCTTTAGAGTCGGATTGAATTTCTTGGCCACTATGGTCTACACTCTACGGACACTTCTATCGAAAATCCGAAGATTTTCCTTTTCTTTCATAAAAAGGCGTGAGAAAGGAACTAGGAATCTGGGAGATGGTCCAGTTTCCTGAATTCTAAAGCTGGAAATTACAGCGAAAGTGGAAACTTAAGAGTTTTCAAATGACGAGAATTTTCGCTGCGAACCTGATATTGTTGGAACAAAAAACTTGAAGTCTTGCGAAGGCATTACTCCTGCCAAATTTACAATTACGAGAGTCGAAGGCCGACGAGTCAACGTCCTCGTGGTCTTCGAACTACAAAGGAAAGGATTGAGTGGAAGTGGTAGCATACCTTCTCCCTACTTTGTCGTTTATCCCCTCCATTATTAGCCAACTCCACCTGGTGTCGCGAATCGTCGATCTCGGTCTCTCAAGTCGCAGATCCACTTCGGCTCTCTTGCCGAACGCTTGTCATGTTGCAAGAGAGGGTTTAAGGTTCTCCTAAAAACAAACATTCAATTTCACTGACCAAAATACAATTAGAACAGCAATTAAAAGTTCTACAAAATATGACAGCTCTTTTCAGATTTTTCGAATAGATCATTACAAAGTCAATTCAAGTGGATTCAGGACTCGAATCTGAATTCCCAGGCTTCATAAGATAAACGAGTAAGAATTTCGTGAAGTTTACTCTTGTTAAGGCCAATTGCTGCATTCTGGAGATCTAGACTCACTTTG
Source organism: Synergus laeviventris (assembly GCA_032275145.1). Lineage (NCBI taxonomy): Eukaryota > Metazoa > Arthropoda > Insecta > Hymenoptera > Cynipidae > Synergus > Synergus laeviventris. The sequence continues at coordinate 13,705,178 of JAUESI010000029.1, forward strand.
GAGTAAAAGCAATTTGATGGACAAGTGCAGCGGCCCAAATATGGGTCGTTGTCGACCATGAGAAATTGCGAATCGTCCGAGTAAAGCGCCAGTAAGATATATAGTGTAAAATAGTACAACAATAGTGCGACCGAGCGACCTAGTCTTGAAGACACTCAGCTCTTCCGCGTTCTATTCCCTTTCCACAGACTTCTCTTCCAGCAGCTAAGACGCTCTATTGCTGGCGGCTAGGTCACTTCAGACTTTAGCGTTAAATGTCTCTTGCGGCATTTTGATCATAAGTTACTGACTTAGTCAACTGACCCTCATGGGTCAGCCCATTAGTTTTTCCCGGAATTCCGTGGGAAGTCTTACATGACGGGGAAACCGTCCTGACCAGATGGTGAATCAGAAAATATAGGACGATCTGTTTTTTCTTTCATAAAGCCTAGAAGAGAGACCCCAAATTCCTATACTGAGCGTTTCTATGTATACCTGTAAAAGGGACTCTCCAATAGTGTCCAATGCTTTCCCTTCTGCGGACGATGAAAATGATTTCGTGGCTTCTCCTTTTCAACCTGTAGCTAAAGTCCTGCCACTCTGCGGGGATTCAACTGCTTTTCTTCTAATTTCTGGTGTCATTTCCTACCGAGTGCGTCCCAGCAAAGTCAGTTTCCCACAATGAGACAAACCATCCGAATAGAATAAGAGGCGTGAAAGGCCAGACCCCAACAATTATCGAACGTGGTTGCGGAAACGAAAGGTAACCTGGGGAAAAAACTGCAGTGTATCTGAAAAGTCAATGGCGCGAAAAGTTCCAAAAATTTTGAGCTAAAAAGGCACATTTCTTCGGAAATTATTACATTCATTCTCACTGTAAGAGTTCATTGACTCTCTGTTGCTGCACAAAAAGTAAAAACGTTAAATTAAAATAAACTTTCCTCTCGTCTAATTATAGCAATACATATTTTTATCTTTATTCTTGGAGCATCCCAGATTCATCCAATAATCCAAGTAAATGCACTAGATAAACCGTATGATGAAAAATAGGAATATTTTCCGCGAACTAGTAGTGGAATTTTCCAGCAAAACGTTTCTAGTATACGAAGTACATGTCAACGCAAGCTCTTTCGCGAAGGGTGAAACGGGTGCGTGGGGTGCACTAACCCTCCGGTCGCCGACCTCCGGAGTTACGTCATCATCTTCTCCCACTCCAGCAGCCATCACTTTTGATGTCGTAACGAGTCTTGATCTCATTTTCATTTGATTGCGCGGGTATTTCGGTGCTCACTGGTGTCAGTAACCCCAGTGCATCTACTTTAGAATCAGGTCAGCAGCTTATTATTGTGGTAGGTGTACCACCGCGCCATATCTGTGGAACTCTCTAGATAACGCCGCGGTCTCGAGACGAGGACAAAACTCTTCTATAGCACGCAAACTATTTAAATCCCTCTTATTTGGGGATCAAGATCCGATTATAGGTCTATGAATTCAGCTGTGATAACAACGCTATCAAATCTGTGTCAACTTATCAGCTCAATTCATATCTCAAAATTATCACAATAAAGCGATGCTCAGGAAAACAATTTTTGTTTATTAACGAATAAGTTGACCTCAATCATTTCAGACTTCAGAATCTAATCCTCCGAATTAGGCCATGACGTCCAATTCGGAACCAAGAAATTCGTCCCCAACGGTTCAGGACGAAAGAGTTAGGACCGGTTCGAAACAATTCGTCCTGCTCTGGATCCAATTTTTGAAGGGGACTTGGAGTTTTCATCTCATTATTTTTGGGGATTATAGGAGATAAAGTAGAGAAGTATGGACATAGATATGAAACCCCGGACAACGAGCAAATTCTTGGGGTCGGAACGCGCGGTTAATGCCCTCAAGCAGTGAAGTCCCGTCGCGGTTTTGCATTGCGCATGCGCAAAAGTTACGTACGTCACCGTTACTCCGTTTCGAACCTTCCCCTCCCCCGCAAAACGTTCACCTTCCCCTATCCACCACTCCACTTGCAATCGCACGCGGCGCTCCGGTCGTTGGCCTCGCGGCCGCGTCGTATCCCACACTCCGTGGAATCGCTAGTCGTCATGACCGATGTTGTCGCTGCTATTGCTACCGATGCACTCTGCTAGCTTGTTTCGCGGGAAATAAAAGAATCTTACCCCCGAGACCCGCCGGATTCGCTTCCGCATTTATTTATATACCCGGTCAAGTCGCGCGCGTCCGATTTTGATGCACTTTGCAAAATATTACAAGAGCCGGGTTCGTAGCTCTGAAAACATAAACAAAACTGAAAAAAGGTTACGAGGTAAGACAAATAAATCCTTTTTTCGACTTTTCATGATTTTAATCACTTGCTGGATTCCTCGAGGGAAAATTGTAGAGTCTGAATTGTGCAATCGTTTCATAAAGCTGGAAGTGTGAAAGAGGTCGTAGAACCATTAAAATGGACAAAACGACCGAAGAGTTAAAATTGGAATAGCCGAATAAAGCAATAGCGTCAGGGCAACCCCCAATTGGTTTGTTGGTTGGAGGGGTGGGGGCGCGACATGCGCGAGAAACTCGAGGTAACGTGAAGGTGTTCACCCCCTGACCCGTTTGGGGAATGTACTGTTGAACAGATCGATGTACCACCCCCAGATTCTCCCCTTATCACCCATTGCCCCTCTTCTCAGCCAAGGGGTTCACTCGGGGTTACTGCCCTCGTCCGGGAGAAAACTAGAGGCTCGCTCCCACAACCTCTCGATATTAACTTTTTCTTCAGAGAAACCCTCTTCATGTCAAAGTTCATCATCCAAAATTTGGAGTCCAAATCAAGATGCTGGTTCGGAGTTTTGCTGAAAGACATCCAATAGCTTGTAACTTTTCTTGAATTTTTTCCATTCACACCCTTGCAAGAACTTCATCAGACTTGGAAATATTTGAGTTAATGTCACTGCCTTATCATAAAATAGCTGCAATTATGAATAAACTTTCTCTTCAGTATTGGACGAGTCATTCGGAATGTGACTGAGCGTGACTGGAAATATATACGCATACACGAAATTCTTTCATCTCAAAAAGTCATATCTACTCCAGACAATTGGTAAAATATTTGTAGATACGATTCAGGACAAGGGATATTTCCTTTTGAAAGGGTTCTTGTCTTCGAAAGTCTACGTGCCGCGAGTAGTATAACCACGGGTTGTACGGGTGCAACGGTACCTCCTTCTCGTGCACGAAGTTGAGGTAGGCGAGGTCGTGCATCTGACGTCACGAAAGAGTTACTCGAGTCGTCCTCTTAGTTGCTCGCGTATATGCATATTTCTGATGCGCCTGCGCGAGCGACGATCACGACGTTCTACGAGTTGTTACATAATCCGCGAGCGAGGTCGTTGACCGATAGAGGAGAGACTCCCGCTGACCCATCGCTAGCTATCCTTCTTTGGACCTGGGCTTTTCCCGAACTTACTCGAAGTCTAGAAACCGGGACGATGACCGGAGATAGTTCATGCAGTGACCTCAGCTCTAAATTGACAATAGGTTGTAAAGAGAGGGAATCTAATCGAAGTTAGTATCTGGTTAGTCCTTCCCTTCGTCTCAAGCTTACTTTAAGTGAAAAGAGCCCTAAACCAAACTTTCCAGATTCATAGAAAAAGACAGTAAAAAAATATGTCCGAAAAAAGAGGCTCTTTGCCCCTAATCCTGGTTCATTATTCGAGGGTGGTGGGCTCGGAAACTTGGAGGGTGGGACGATGAATCTAGGAAAAGAGGGGTGGTGATGGGGGAAAGGAACCCGTTACTAGAGCGCTCCGCGCACTAATGGTAGCACGGCGGGGCGAGGGAGATAGATTTATCAGGGGTTGCGTGAGATGGAGTGAGTGAGAGAGGCAGCGTCGAGCGCAGAGACTCTCACTTTCACGCGGTGAACTGCGGGTGAACGTCCGGGAATTGGGTCAGAGGGCCCCCACCTCGCGCGAGCCAGAAGCAATGTGCCGAGGCTCTATGCTCTCTGTGCTAGTGAGAGCCAGTCCACAGCCAAACTCCGATATTAACGGTCGCGTCTCTTCCCAAACTCGAGTGGTACCTAAAGTCCACTGCATACATCATATATCAATTTCTTGATGATCTCTGGATAAGTGAGATTAGGCCCAGACCGTATTCACAGTTCATTGTGCCAGTGACTACTTTATCACAAAGCTAGCTCCTGCGAGTATTCAAGCTAGGTCCCAAGTGTCCAAGTGATTTGAGGTCCAGTGATAGCCTTATTTGTGAAACAAAGACCGAATGTTAGAGTGTGTTTGTACGTCCATTTCAATAATTGATTCGGACGAATTCATGGGGTGTGTGTGCGAAAGCGATCAAGCCGTCCCGCAATCCGGGAACGCTTGTTACTCGGAATCATCCTCAGACAGCGACGATCAAACTGACGAGGGTTTTGTTGGTGATTCACAGGGCTTTTTCCGCCGGAGCATCCAGCAGAAGATACAGTACAGGCCCTGCACCAAGAATCAGCAGTGCAGCATTCTCAGAATCAACAGAAATCGCTGCCAGTACTGCCGTCTTAAGAAGTGCATTGCAGTCGGCATGAGTCGAGATGGTATGTATCTTTTATTATTATAATTATATCCTCTCTCTCTCTCATTACTCAGACCTAGGAACCTCCCTAACGTTAAAATCTTCCAATTTGGCCTTCGGAACTCATTTTTCGGGGCACTGACCGTTTACGCAACTTCAGATTTCGTGCCTTGGAGTAGTGTCGCAACGAGCGAAAGTTTCTTGCTCATTTGAGAAAGTAAAATTGACCTCTTTGCATTAGAGATACAACGGATCCTTCACTCAGCTATTTGTCATCTAATTCGAGAATGCAAATCATAATTTCACATCATGAATGCCGCCTCCAAATCGGATTCCGGTTTGCAAAAGGCCCTTGTGTTGATTAGTTATTAGAGTGGAGGAATATTTTTGTTGATGCTGTTATCAATTAGAGTGTTGAAGGTTACAGTTACGGTTTGATTATTTATAGAGCCCTTGTGATAGCTGCTTGCTAGGGGTCAATAGTCGGTCGTTGCTCGCCTTGCAAGTGGTTTCGACGGTGGAAAGAGTACCGCTACGCGCCGCTACGTCCTCCGAGTGCCCTCTCTCCTCCTTATCCTTCCTTCCACCAAAATCACCCCCTTTCCTCTCCACACAATCGCCTGGTGCTCGACTTCATCGGTTCAGCGGCACGATAATGCCCCTTCCCAGCCGCGAAGGGACATCGCGCCGTCGCGTGGCGCTACGCGCCTTGCGGAGACCTCGTGAACTACCCACTTCATAACTATACCTCTCCCCTCTTTTCTTATCGAGACTCCCCTCACTTGAAACACACCTGGCAGAGCGCATGATTCTCCAGTCCCGCCAAACTACAGCTACACTTTACTTTTCTCCATCATAAGGTGTTCGACGCCTCGATGTCGATCATCTCTCGAAACTTGAGCACTTGATCTCCAGTGCTCATAAAGCACTCAATTAATAAATATTTAAATAATTAACTCGTTATGCATAATTTCTAGTCATTAGTTATTAGACATTAGCTACTAAACATTGAACAATAAATATTATCTACAATTCGGCTACTTCCTGCGCTCTTTCGTCTTTAACTTCTTCAGCTAATTTTCTCGAATTCCGCGACTTCTAAGACTTTAGGGTCAACGGCAAGAAAAACGAGATAGAAGAGGTATTTAAGGTCGCTGAGGGTAAGCTACCCTTAGAGACAAAGACAGCATTTGCACACTTGGAATTTAGTCGCGCCGTTCTCGTTCGTTGCTTCGCACGTATATCAAACGATATATCTATATAGTATATATAGGTCGGCAGTACGCCTCGCGCGGCTATCGCTGAAACCAAGTTCAAGGCCAAAGGCTCGGCAAAGGCCACAATCGCGATGGTAGTGGGGACCGTTGATGACTGAATAAGTGGGGGGGCTGTGAACGCGACTCGCTGAACGTCACTCAGTCGACGGTGATGCTGTCTCGCGTATGCACGCGTTGTTTCGTCGCGCTCGAGTTTTAATACCCGAGACCAAGTGCCATTCTGCGATCGCATTGGAACGACTTGCCATCAATCAGTTATCAGTTAAACTTTTGAACGTGGGATCGTCCCAATAGTTTTCGATGGAAAAGTAATCAGAGTGCGATCAATACAGAGTTTTTTCGTAAATTGAAAAAATTTCCAAAATTGTGCTCCTGCCCATCGTCATGGGAGACGAGCTACCGATCCTCAAGGGGATCCTCAACGGAGTCGTCAATTATCATAATGCACGTAGGTGTCCTTAATAACCCTTTTTGGGATCACAGAACACCACGTGTTCAGACAATATCTAGTTTTGAATTCAATTCTTTTGGCTAACTTGGAAGAGTTGAATTATTCTCTGAACCTATGATCGGGTGAACCATCTCATGACTTTCTATTGAAGTTGCCTCGAGCCAAAACACTTTCGTCGCGAGAAAGTTTTGCTCGCTTTCCCTGTCGAGTCTGGTCTAAAACTCTTGATCTCGACTCTGCGTGACATTGTGAATCGATCACTACCTTCAAGTACACTTGATCACTACTTTCCGTGTCACGCGATCGATGGTCATCAAGTAAGACCATTTTTTCAAGTCCCTTGATTAACCCCTACTTGACACACTTCCGCTGTGTGACGTACTTGACACACTGGGATTTTGTTGTACCTCAGCCGAAAAACTTATAAAAACTTAACGGTTGCGTATTTTGACCTGCCAATTTTTTAATAGCTTCTTTAGATATCACTTTCCAAAGTACTCTCCTACTAATGCCAGATGGCGTTGTATACCCGATTCTATTGAGTTCCAGTACACAAAATCAAATTGGAAACATGCTGGGGTGTGCTGTACCCCAGTTTGTCAAGCAAGGGTTAGGATTCAATTCCTTTGTCGATTCTTAGCTACTCAACTATAATGTGAATATTTGTGTTTTTGTTACAGCGGTCCGATTCGGGCGAGTGCCTAAAAGGGAGAAGGCAAGGATCCTGGCTGCCATGCAGCAGAGCTCCCACAGCCGTTCTCAGGAGAAGGCAGTGGCTGCCGAATTGGAGGATGAACAACGTCTTCTGCAAACTGTAGTTCGCGCCCATTTGGAAACATGCGACTTCACGAGGGATAAAGTTGCCCCAGTCCTCGCTAGAGCAAGGGAAACTCCGAACTACACCGCATGTCCACCAACCTTGGTTAGTGTCATTGGAGTTTTAATGTGTTGTTATTGTGTTACGCGAGTCAGCTGAAATACATTGAAAGACTTTGTACTCGTTGACTCGACCTTAGCTCGTCGAACGCGGAAACTGTGAGAACCAGACGTCCTCGGCGCATTCGAAGGAAATATTGTATGCCGAAGGACGTCTGGTGCTCTTCCGATATTCGGGGAGTGTTTAACGTTTGTGTTAGTTTTATTTATAATGTGGTCTTTTTTTTTTGTTACAGGCGTGTCCATTGAATCCTAACCCACAGCCGTTGACCGGCCAGCAGGAGCTACTCCAGGACTTCTCAAAGAGGTTTTCCCCTGCGATACGAGGTGTAGTGGAGTTCGCTAAAATGATTCCTGGTTTTGGTCTCTTGGCCCAGGACGACCAGGTCACTTTACTCAAAGCTGGTGTCTTCGAGGTTCTCCTGGTCCGATTGGCCTGCATGTTCGACGCTCAAACCAACAGCATGATTTGTCTGAATGGACAAGTGCTCAAGCGGGAATCCATCCACAACAGTAGCAATGCAAGATTCCTCATGGACTCTATGTTTGACTTTGCGGAGAGAGTGAATTCCCTCAGACTATCGGACGCCGAGTTGGGTCTCTTCTGTTCAGTGGTAGTGATCGCAGCGGACAGACCAGGACTCAGAAACACCGAACTGGTCGAACGCATGCACAATAAACTCCGCAACGCTCTCCAGACAGTTCTGGCTCAAAATCATCCTCAGCATCCCGACATCCTGAGGGAGCTCCTCAAGAAAATCCCTGATCTCAGAACTCTCAACACTCTACATTCGGAAAAACTCCTCGCTTTCAAGATGACTGAACAACAGCAACAACTTCAGGCACAACAAGCCGCTTGTATGCAGCAACACTGGGCTATGGATGAAGAACCAATTGCCTCCTGGGGATGCACCTCCGATGTCGCTTTGGATGAAGCAGTCAAGAGCCCTCTTGGAAGTGTTTCGAGTACGGAAAGCACGTGCAGTGGGGAAGTTGCAGCTTTGACGGAATATCATCACGCGGCTGCTTCCACCGGTCATCACGCCTCAAGCGCACCCCTTCTAGCCGCCACCCTTGCTGGTAACTTGTGTCCTCATCGCAGACGAGCTAATTCCGGCAGCACGAGTTCTGGAGACGACGATCTTCACCGCGCCTCCCTCGCCAAGACACCTCAACCACCACAGTGTCCGCGATTCCGAAAACTGGACTCCCCCAGTGATAGTGGAATTGAGTCTGGTACTGAGAAACCCGACAAGCCGGCAAGCAGCAGTGCGAGCAGTGCCCCAACCTCCGTGTGTTCGAGCCCGCGATCGGAAGACAAGGAAGTCGAAGACATGCCCGTCTTGAAGCGGGTCCTTCAGGCACCACCTCTTTACGACACCAACTCACTTATGGATGAGGCATATAAACCTCATAAAAAGTTCCGAGCCCTCAGGCAAAAAGATAGCGCGGAAGCCGAACCAGCCATCGTCCAGCACACTCAGTCCCAGCTCCATCTTCATCTGACCTCAGCACCGACGCGAAGTCCATCCTCTCAAATGCAATCTCATTGTCCGCAAACAGCGAGTTTGCTCAGCAGCACTCATTCCACCCTCGCCAAGAGTCTCATGGAAGGTCCAAAAATGACCGCTGAACAGATGAAGCGAACGGACATCATTCACAATTACATCATGCGGGGTGATGCAAGTCCAAAACCACCATCGTCACCATCGCCCGCGGAGCAGTGCGCTTCAACGACGACCATCACGCGCAGTCCACATGGATCTCAAGGACTCTTGCAATGTGCAACCTCTTACCCTACATCGAGGTGGCCCGCTACTTCCGTCATCACGACAACGACGGGCGCTCGGCAGCAACATCAACACCATCAGCAGTCCTCGGACTACCTAGTCGTTGGTAACTCGTCGCCAAGGTATCTTTCTGCTGTGGCGACGAGTAGTACGAGCACGAGTCCAAGGCCTACCTCCAGCACTTCTGCCACGCTAGTGCTCTCTGGCTGTGCGAGCAACATGATGGAACTACAGGTCGACATTGCCGACAGTCAACAACCCTTGAACCTCTCAAAGAAATCTCCATCTCCATCTCCAAGGCCTCTGGTTGGAACCTACAAGGCCCTTTCCCTCGAGGCGTAGTGCTTTTCATGAGTGGCGAGATCTCGCGACTGCAACCCACCTAATGTAGCGAGTGCGTCGACCCGTTGTCAATATTCCTCCAGAACGACGCCCGCGACTCTAAAAAAGTGCCAGGACGCTCCGAGCGCGTGACAAACCAAATAATTTATTGTCTAAAAGTATCGGAAGCAAGAGGTGGAGAACCAGAGGAGTGTTAACAAAGTCATCTCTCTTTGTGACTAAATAATAGAGATTCCAAGTGCGAGTGCCGCTGATAAACAAAGGACGCTTTATAAAAGTGCCGGATCCAGTCTGTGCAGCGCGATATGAAAATAAACCTCCTCGATCTCCACCTACTTTGACTACTTGCTAGCCTACCTAATTTCGTATAGGTAAAGTTAGAGGATAGCTTGCAGCACTCGTAACGGTAAAAAAATGTTTTAAACGTTACAGAAATTAATAATCTATTACATGTGATAATCATGAAATCGCGCATTCTGTACAGTCTTCACCTCATTCATCAATCATCTACTCTACTATAATTATTAAATATTATAAAGTAATTATTATTGTATATCCTAAGGAATAGAAATCGTAAATTTTTGTCTTGCGTGTAAGTATGAATCTATATATCTGTATATTTGTGCGAGTATGCCTGTATGTGAGCCTGGGCAATCGAAAACACTCGAGAGTAGAGAATAAGCCAGAAGCTATTAAAGATTTAAGAGTTTTGTTATGAGACTGACCGGTCCGTCGCGGCCTCCAGTTTGCAATTACCGTACCTTTATACCACGTGTCGTGTCTATACCGAGGAACAGATTTAAAAAAAAACAAAGTAATTATCATCTAAAAAAACGTCGTGTTTAGCGGATTAGAACTCGTAGATTTAAAGGAATACACACAATATTATGTGTCGTGTGTACATGCCTGCGCCAAGAATGAGAGTCATTGAGAGAAAGTTACTACGCGAGGGATGAAGTCGACAAAACGCTGTATATAGTAGACTCTAAGGCTAAGTCTTAACTAGGCGCGAGTGGCGAAAGTTTCGAAGAAAGCGTGTTGTTGAGACGCCCGCCCCGCCCCCATACCCATTTGTCCAAGCACCCCATATCCAAAATGCATGTTGCAAAAAAAAACATCCCAAAACTCATCCTATGTGCACTTCTGTCCACGTAGCAGCATCCGTTTCTCCGCTAATGCGCTGCTTGCTCTTCTACGTATTTATTGTATTCGGAGTCATTCCTGATTCGTTATCGTCGCATGTAAAGCCCGTATAAATCCTTAGCAGATTGTGGTTGTGCAATCTGCACTCCCTGTAGTCAACGTCCAGAAAGAAATCCAAAAAATCAATATCCAATTTTCTATCCCTTCGACCAATTATGGATCCAGCCGGACGTCTTAAATATCCCTGAGTAACCCAGCCCGCAGAAATCTAGCGTTGATATTCGTATACTGTTATGCATAAACTACACATAATGATTATTATAGTAAACGATACATAAAGTATGATATATTTCTCTATCCATTAAGAAAGGAAAATACAAAACAGTTGTTGTTTCGGTGAAGTTAGGCAGAAAAGATGTATACACCCACTCTCAAATTTACATATACACTATCATACACAGTCACCCACATCAGCTGAAAATATTAAAACTGTAAAAGAAAATACAAAGCAGCCCCGCATATTGCCCAGTGAGCACGTCATTTTGTACGCTTGGGAGTTGTGAGGTCGTCTGAATAAACATTGTCTGGTGAATTATAAATCAATATCTTCTTCTTTCTAGTGTTAAGCATCCCAATTCTTCCTCTTATCAACTAGCATTAAATTAAACTAGTCCACTTTGCCAGTTCTCAGTTTTATTCCAGAATTATTTTATTAAGACTTTTACATTTACTTAGTTTCGACTTTTATCAACTCAAAATTTTTTTTTAACTTAAAAATAAAATTAGCGAAAATAATTTGCGATGCGCAAGTCTTGACCACCTTGAACTTAAAAGTCTGACGTTAGCAAGTCGACATTCTTAATGTCACGTAATAATTCTAGAGTACGATAAGATTTCGCCTTATCGAAAAGAATCCACTTGGGAATCTTTAACCTTGGTGACGTAATTTATTTGTAATTGTTTTCGTGCGTCTCAATTAAATACGCCTAATTGAAATTAAATTGAATTTCAGATAGTAAGGTAATTCAAAGAATCCAACTCAAAAATTCAAGATATGGCGTGAGTCAATTCACTTTCAAAAATGCTTATTAATTCTAAACTTCTGCATCTTTAATTATTTCACCTTCAGTCTGGACAGTTGAGGTCAAGGTAAATAAAGCTGATTTGAAACAAAGAAACATGAATAAGTGAATAAATAAATCTTCTTTTTAATTGCAAATGTGCTAATCCTCGAGTTAATCTGTAGGATTTATACTCGGATTTACAATGAATTGATTCACAGCTCCTTAGATCAATAAACGCATATATACGTCACAGTTTAGACCCAATGAAACAATGAATACTTCACAGATTCTAGACAAAAAAGTTGTTAATCAACTTACGCAAGAGCACTTATGATATTTTCGAAGTAACGTCCTATTTTCTTTATACGAGAATATTTGAGACACTGGACCCCTGGAAAGAAAATGTATTTTATACTTAGGAAAAGTCTCCTACGTAGAATCATATACAGTATAGTCGACTTTACGAAGAATCGTAAATATTCCGGGAAACTCGTGCCACCAGGTGGGCGTTGGTTGCCACGCAACCTTCTTCCAAAGGCAACAGATAAGTATATTGCCCTGTGTGAACTTTGATCTTCGCACAGTAGTATAATATTGCAATTTCATATTAAAGCAGCCGAGTTGAACGAAGACACGTGCAGACTCGATTGCATTAGCATAAACGGTTAACCAATTTACCTCTGACCCGCCTTTGAAAATAATTTACGCTTTTCTAGCTAATTATCTCCATGTCAATGCAAGTAACTTCCTATTAGCAAAACATTGTCGGAAAAAGAGTTTTAAATATGTTACATTTCTCAATCTTACATATCCAGCTATTTTTAAAATGGATCATACAGTCTTCTGAAGTCAGATAAAAATTGTTCTTATTCTTTACTTTTTCGCGGAGTCTATACATCGCATTGAATGTATAAGAAATTATCTTAACATTCTGAAAAAATATTTTTTAAAAGTATTCCATTCTCGAAGTGAGATAATATGACACCTACACTGAACAAAATTTCTGCGAAATATTCAACTAAATCATGTAGTTGACTGGAAAGTAGTAAATCCAACTAATTTCTTATTTAAACCAACTATTATAACTTAATAGATAATAACATTATTAATGTAGTTAAAGCGTATTAGTACAAATTACTAATAGGTAGTTAGTAGTAGAACTAACTATGTGGAAGTAGTAAAAGTAACTAAGGGAACTAAGCAACTTAGTTGAAAAGATACTCAAATCTACTAAGAATTTTTTTCAGTGTGTAAGGCACTTTTTATGCCATCTCTCTGACGTGAACCTGAAACAATATAAAAAGTAGAGCAATTTTCTTCGGAACAAAAGGTGTACCTTAAAGCGATGAACTGATGCAACAGGTAAGTTTTATACACGAGAAGCTCAGGCGACAATACCAAGTGGAAATGCATGCATTTTCATTTTCGCTTTTTTAAATATACACATTGCAGTAAATAAGACACAATATTATCTAAAAATATCATCTGTGAATCATTTCACAAATCATTCATCCATGATTAATCACAGATACATTTTTTGCTTAAACCGTGGAATAATGAATGTGTTCCGAAATTCTTGACCGCAGTTTTTGTCTCTGAATCTTTTCTTCTCTTTCACACCCCTTTTTTGTCTATCAAATAAATACTTTGGTGTGTGCAAAGACGATTCAAGGGCAGGCAGCAATTACGTGCAGACCATATAGAAGATTATGGATCCATTTCGTGCGAGGAAAGGCATTAAAGGCTATGCTTTGCAAGCTGAAACCATCCTCTCTCGTGGCACACGTTCATCCTAACAACCGGTCAGATTAGATTGGCCGTATAGTTGATCAACGCGAGACAAATTACTTACAAGAAAGAGAATTATCTAGCAAGACAGGCGGCGATCATACTGTGCTTTTCATCACTTAGAGCGATGATGTTGTTGCTATTGTGAAGATTAAAGGCGACTTTGATAAATGACCAAGTAATATCGCAAAAATTTACTCCGTTCATGCGCTTCCATTCATAAAGTCGCTCAAACGAGTGCTAACTACCGCGTATGCCTTCATAGAGCATTTCTGTTTACATTCTTTTTTTCAGGTCATTCAACCGAACTTCACCTCTTTGCTCGTTATAATCTTTAAATTTTTTATTTTTACATATTCTCATAGCTATTTAAATATACATATAGAACAATTGAAAAAAAATATACTCAAAATGCAAAATGGCCTAACTTCCCTGATTTTTAAAATTACAAAAAACACCTTATTAAAGTTTGAATAGTTCTTATCTCCTATACCAAGCTATAATACTTTCACTAAGTTTCATTAAAATCGGAAATTTACTTGCAGATTCTGATTTTTATTTAATTGATGAATGTGACCTCTAGCTGGCTTGAAAAGAAAAGTTTTAAAGCCAATAGAATACCAGATTTGCCTTCCTTTGTTGAGAATATACATAGATTGACGAGGTTGATAAAAGGAGGATAATAATCATGAAAACTCGACTCATGGTTTTCATTCATAAAAAGACCTACGCATTTCATCGCATGCGGATCTCCACGTGTGCGCCTGTATACAGAGCTGAGGAGATCTTGACATTCAACTTCAATGCTCGCATCGAGCGATGCATTGCTGATTATGACTGCAGTTTGCACATTTAACAAGTGGCATAATCATCACTTTTCCAGAACGTCAAGTCTCGACTTCTGACTCTGAATAGCTTCTTTCAGCATCTCACGTACAAGATACTAAATGTTATTGCAGAGATTTACCATCTTAATAAAAATTACTCGCATAACTCTCTAAACTAACTCTGTCTAAACTATAAACTCTCCCTAAACCGGTTGAGCTCAGGATGTGTTTTCTGCAGTACTCCCTCCCGGGAGACCTAATTTCAATCATAGGCGATACCTTGGGCGATACTTAAATGCAAATCAACTAAAGAAAAATGAATAATTTGGCAGTGGGAAAGAAGTGTTTGAAGAATTGAGGGGTCAACCCCAGAGTTGCTATAGATTACTGTCTTATGACTCTTATGGTGTCCCTGGCAGCGGAATACATTCCCAGACTGGACTGGGTTTTAGCCTCCAGGACGCCCTCGCTCCCTCTTTTCTTCTCTTTTACACTCCCTCTTTGATTCTCCTCAACCCATCTTTCTCCCTGCCCTCCACGGCATAATGCTGTGCGGGGCCAGGCTAAGGAGCGCGTTCAAGGTCCATCCGAGGTCGCAGACACATCCGACTACCCTCCCCAACCAGAAAATCCTCCCTGGCAATGCAGATAGGGGGAAAGGGTGCTTGGGAGGGAGGAGATGAAAAGAGAGAGAAAAGGGGGAAGATCAAGGAGGTAAATTCAAAGGGTCCTGAGAGGGACGAGAGGGATAATGGTAATGGTAATGGTAATGGCAATAGCGATGTTACGCCTGGTCGGTGTTTGACCGCATAGTCTCTTCAATGAGACTTTATATGATACTCCTCCCACTTGACGTGGCCTCGCGCACGATATACGCGCAAAAATAAGATCACACTGATCGCAGCTAAACCGGAGGTCGCTTCTTCTTCTTCTTCGACTTCTTTAGCTTTCTTCTTTTCCATTTTTCCTCCCCTTCCTCCAGATTATTTTCTTCTTTTTATGTTCTTGATTCTTCTTGATCGCAAGGGTCACAGACTCCCTTTCTGGAATCTAGATCGACCTTCAGAAACATTCCCATGTCGCCGGTCTTTGCTTTCTTCATGATTTTCAAACTTTATTGATATTTGCTCGAATTATTTTGGAGTGTGTATACCTTTACTATATATGAATTATGAATGACGTTGAAACATTTATAAAAAATGAATTCAAAGTGAAAATGGAAGAAATCATTATTATTGTTTGCACGGGTAAAGGTGCTATATTAAATATGCATCATTCATGTAAAAAATACTGTTTATTCAAATTTAAAGTTAAAAAGTTAATTAATTATCAGACAATATAGCGGTATACTTCTGAAATCTCTCTTCATTAAAACCTCATTTAACTAAACACAAAAGATCACAAAGATATAGCTCACAATTTTGACTAACAACATGGCTATATAACAACCAGATCTCTGTTAAGTCTCACGGTGCTGCTATCAACAGCTAGCCGGATATACTCCCTCGATGTTTGAGCCTCAGATGAAGGTCGAGTATTTCCCCGTACTTAAGACTCTAATTAAGTACTTTGCCTACACCCCTGCTTTCATATCAACGAGAGTTCCTTGTATGATGTCGACGTTAGTGGCTGAATCCTTTTATGATCCTTACTATATGGATGAAACTGACCCTGTTCATGCACAATTACTT
>JAUESI010000029.1:13726107-13736558 GCA_032275145.1 Synergus laeviventris
GAGAGAGAGAGAGAGAAGATTTATTGATTAAGTTACAAAAAGAAATTTATACATAGAAAAAATTAACAGATAAACATTGAAATTTTATTTCCTTAGGGTTTTGTCTTTTATTGAAAGGATTTCTACATTTTTTAATCCCTAGTGGAAAACAACAAAAAATGTTATCATTTTAATTTTCCTCGATATTTTTGTCCACATTCAATATTTATCAATATAGGAGAAGCAATTACTTTGAAATTTAGACAATCGAATTTGATATTCGGACGATCATTTTTCTTCCCCAAGGAATTACTTTCTGAGAATTCTCAATTTCTGTACATTTCTTCCACAGCGGGACTAATTTTTCAGGCTTGTCATTTCTTTGAGGGCTTATTCCGTTCAGTCATTAGTCAAGAGAACTCCTTGAAAAGAGACTTCTCGTGGGTTGGGGTTAGTGTGTAGGTAAGGTGGTTTCTAATTTTTTTTCGACACCTTCAATATCCGGTATAGCTAGGTATCAAGATTCAAACCGCGCACTAGAAGATCGATCATTTCTCTAAAAAGTAGATTTAGTGGGTATGATGTTTGCCTTTCAGTGACCCTATAATATATATAGCGATTCTTCCGGGTTAACGTATCTTTGCCCTTCCTTTTTGGTTCCAGTGAGCGATACTCCGCGCCCTTCTTGCTGGGTCGCTTTCCACGTGGCAAGGTCACAACCTCCCCTGATAGCCGAAAAAAGGGAGAAACGAGGGTTCCCTACCCCAACGCGTGAATTTATGGGCTATGTGGCCTTCAGAAGCTTCTTGCGAAACGCGTGGGTGTGCCCTCCACCCCCGCAACACCCTTTGCACTCCCTCTCGTCCTTCAACCCTCTTCATTAAACCCTCCCTGGTCTTTTTTGTACTTTTATATATGTCCTTCATTCTGATATAGTTTGATACATGGAAAGCTTGATACTTCGTAGTTCGTGTCATAAGTGGATCGTTAATGTTTTTTGGAATCTTGCCCTTCGAAGGGCCCCTTCCACTTGAACATTATTGCCCCTAGGTCGATTTTCCGAAGGGCATTTCCTACTTCCGTATTTCTCCGACTACAGCAACTTTCAAACGCGCTGGCGCACCCTATGCTGGATTTCAAAGGACGTGAATGCAAAACACAAAGGACTCTCGAGGGTGGTCCCAAGGATCAGGGGAAAATCTCAAGGTTTGGGTATTGATCCAGTTCGGAGGAAATTTGGTTAGAGTTGGATGGGATGCGAAGGGCTGACTGATCCGTTTTTTCAGGAAAGCGAATCTGCAGTTTGAAAATCTCTGATTTAATTTCTTGAAATCACTTAAAATTCTTCGAACTTCAGATTCAATAAATTATAGTTTATTAGTCAAATCATATGCATTGTAAACTTCGGCCTTCAATTTCTTCTTCCTCAAATTACGCAATTATGAATAACCTCTAAACTCAATCAATATAAGTATTAATACTTTATGACATGTATTAGTAATATGAATTAAGAGGAAATCATAATAGTTTAATAAAATTTTGCTTTGGATTTTCACAATATTTCTTCTAATCACTGAAGCTTACTTCAACAGTTTTTTTTAACATCTACAATCTGCAAAAGATTTTCAGGATGATTAATTTTTCTCGTTTTATTTCTTGAATTACGTAGCAGTGAAAAAGTTGTGCTGTAAGTATCGAATCTGAGATCATCACAATTGCGGAATGGTTTAGATTATAGTAAAAAAAGATCTCGCGAACAACAAAAAATGAGTAGCCACGAATGGGAAAGGTGAACTCTGTTAGGTTTTCCTTTCTTATGATATTGTTTACTCATACTTTGCTGGTCTGCTCTTATATATTAGATTTTTTTTAAATGTTACACCTTAAAATAGTTAGGATTAAATTCAGGCAATTTTTTTTCTGAATTTAAATCAAAAGAATTTTAAAGTGATAAGGATTTACGTCTTTATTGAAGGCTTAAGACTTTATTTATTGCCCGTCTTCGTGTACTTTTAGCATAAAAATTGTTTGCAAATTCCTGTTCTTGTTTCCTCGTTCACTTCAGCGCTTCTTTGGTAGGAAAAATCCATTTTAGATAGCCTTAAACTTTGAAAAGGATATTAATCATTACCCTTAATTAATTAACAGAGAAATTAGCATCCTTGGGGACTTGCGTAGCTTTTTGGCCCTGGAGCGTCACATGAGTTTAAGTGCTCCTTTAAAGTTTTATCGTCGGCCATGGCGTCAGAATTTTACGAGGAGGAGTTGATTTAATGCGCAAGTCATTGTGTCATAAGAATTAGGCATACTCCTATTAGGCCTCGTGCTAGCTTTAGATATTAGATGCATGATCACAGCACGAGACCTCGTTCTGCATTTTAGTAGTCTATAAGTAATCTTCATTCTAAGAATCGTTGAACTCGAAAAACGTTCTTCGTCACAGAAAAAGAACTAGTAAAAAAAATAGGTCAAACGTATATTCAATTTTATTATAAATGTGTCTATTTCCGTACGAACAGCGCTCACGCATAGCTTGGGCTAAACGTATGAATTTATCCTTATTTGGACGTACGCTAATGTTCAAGGAATTTTCCGGACTCATAAAATAATAATTTAAAAAAATTTTCCACGCCAGATTGTCTATTGCATGCTCTTGAAATATTTATTTTACATTAGTTACTCCATGCTATAAAAGATTTTTGATAAAAGTGCAAAATTTCATAAATATTTGTCTCCATATAAATCGAAAATATGTTTACTGTAGACAATCTTAGGAAATCCAACGAATATGAGAGTCTGTAAAAGCTTTATCATTTGTCTATTCCTGTTTCTTAATGTTTTTCGATACTGTAAAACAACAAACGTCGTCTCCTTGATAAAATTCAAACATTTGGCTTTTATTTTACAGCTCGTAATATTTTTTTCTTATCTTTGTACTCTTATCTCACGAGGACCACGAAAAGCGAGGAAAGTGATGTGGCGTAAATGGTCAGAGGAAAGTTTTTCTCAGTTAAATTCTCATCAGGCGTCTCGGAAAAGGGGATCGATCCGAAAATAAAAAAGGTGCGATATTTTTTCATTTGGCCAATTTCTTCACAAGCTCAAAAAATGTGAAGGCTGGAACTTTCTCTTTTTACACAAATCCCAGATGCCAAATATAACTAAATTTTGCTTCTGAATTGAAAATAATTCGAACAAACAGAATTTATCTCGGAAATTCGGAACGCACGCACTAAACTTGTCAAATAACTCTTTACGTTCAAAAAGCCAGTCCGAGAACTAAATAGTCTCGAGTTGCCACTTTGGATTCTAACTTTGTTAGAATCGTCCTTGGCTTTAGAGTAAAGCGATTCGGAGAGTCGACTACTTTTCTCGTCCAGGGTCTCGTAAATTCGAAATACACATGATCGTGCCAGAAATGAGAATATTCGAGGTAACAGTTTCTCATGAAATTTTTACTAGATCGTTAAAAAAAATCCTATCATGAAAACAATCCAAGAATCTTAAAATTCGAATTAGGTTGCTTGAAAGTCAAGTCACTTTCAAGAAACGCCGATCGCTGGGGTTCACTGTGCATCGAATTGTGGTAGGTCGGAAAACCTATTCCGTGCATTCTACTCACTTGGATGGCCTTGCAAACTTATCAAGTGGGACTGTCACCCAAGGCGGATCTAGTAAACCTTTCGCAAATTTAATAACTTAGTAACTATGACACTACTGGCACAAGTCTCTCGCGTGTCACACATAAAGATCGCAAAATTGACATTTATTACTCGGAATTACTAAATGTTCAGATAAAAAGTAGTAGTTAGGAATGCCGTTTTGTAAAGAGTATGTTTTAGAGGCTGTAAAGACGCCATTGCGAGGTTGTAAAGTAGAAAAAATATTAGTTATAAATTAGGACTGTAATCGGGTTTCATTCATATTCATATGGGTTGGCATTGCAGTTTGTAGAAAATTATCCAGGGTGGCCCATTATTCTTGTATAGTCGAGAAAACCACAAAATCATGGAAAAATAAAGGATTTTTTGAAAAAGTTATAATAGTCACGTATTTTTTCTTTAAAACGCACTTCAAAATACTTTTAAAAATAATATAGGTATTAGAAAAGATAAAGATTAAGACAAATGGTAATTATTTACGTTCGCAATAATAAATATGTTTTTATTAAAACTAAATTTTCTCCTCTGCAAAGTAAAATATGCCCCTAAGATTTAAAAAAAAAAAATTTTTTAATTTCTAAAGATTTAAAAGAATTCCAAAGACTTTTAAAAGTTTTTGACATGATACATACACCAGATTTTATGAGTGATTAACCCCTAAACCCTAATCTTTCTGAAGCAAAATAAAACCATTGAATTCTGCTATGAATGCTTGAATCTTATCACCGTTTGTATGAAACGAAAGTAAATGGTTCAGTTTAAGTAAGAATTGGCGAAACTAGATTGCTGTTATGATGAAGTATCATACGTCTTGAGAATCTCATATTCGAGCGGGAAATTTGAATCTCAAGATTGGAAATGTTGATCAAGAGCAAGATAAAATTTGGACATAATCGCGTCAGAAGGATGGCACAAACGAGATTAGTCGCGTGATGATCTGAAGCCCAGAGGCAGAGGATTGGATGATATATCGGTAATAACGACAACGGCAGCCGGTCACTTTCAGGCCCGCGGGTTGTGCGTACCGTAAGTTGGTATATACATGTGTATATTTCTGCTGTCGAAGGTCGTGAAGGCCTTGGATGTGTGCCGGTGGAGTAAACATGTCTCGTCCGGTCTGGAATCGGTCTGGGACCATCAGGGACGTGCCATCATCGGGGCCGGATGGGCACGTGCCACGGAAATCGCGTGTCGGTGGTCAGGTCAGCTCCAAAGAACACCCATGAAAGAGCTCCTTTGTGCAAAAACTCATTCAAGCCTTCAAAGTAGAATTTTTACCACAAACAAAATTTCAGTTCATTCACACATACATTTTGCAGTCTTTATTACAATGAGACAAAAAATTGCAGGAGAATAAAATGACCTTGTGTGCCTTCGGGCCATTTTTCGAATTTATGTCGAACAGATGGCTAATGTGGTTGTGGTACAGAGGAAAAAATTAATTCAGACTGGAGGCTCTTTATTTTAAGAGTAAATACCTGAATTTTTGATAATTCGTATTTCTTTCTTTTTCTTATGAAACTTATAGAAATGTAAAATGCAGACGTCGAACGTTTCTGAAACTCAGACCGCTCAGACTGTTGAGACCGACGCGACGATAAGTCGTGTGGCGGTCATGATTTAAAGTCTTTAAGTCTTTACGAGCGTGGAGAATCTCACTTTTTAAACGGCGATTCCGTCTAAAACCGCGAAGACAGCGCAGACGTGTTTATCCTTGTTTTCTCCCTGTTTTCACGCTTGATTTGCAAAATTTTGCCGAATTACGAAAGGGAAATTGATACGCCTACTTTTATGAGGCATGCACCTCTGTCACAGTGAAATAGGCCAGAGATCGTGATTTATAAATATGCATAATTGCAAACATCTGTGGAAGCTGTTTTTGGGTGCAAATATTATGTACATACTTCATTTTAGCAATTAATTATCCATGACCTAGATTCTATTCAAGCAAAAAAATTTTATTTAGTTCTTTTGAATGTCTCATTTTGAAGGCTAGTGCTTTGAAATACAATTTTCTAAAGATTTCAAGCCTCTAGAAATCCCAGAAGTCTTTTGAAATCCCTTGAAATCTTTAGAAAACAGTTGAAATATTGTAATATATTTTCCAAAATTTTCCTAAAAATCCTGCGAAAACTCATAAAATATAAAAATACAAATTGTCCTTTCAAAAAATAACAATTTAAAAGACCCGAGAAAAAATTCCCATTTATAATCAAAATGTCTTGGTTTACCAGTTTTTTCTCGGCTTCGCAGTTCCGCTCATCAATTTTTTTTTCATTAATTCAAAATGAAATTTAGATACGTCCCTGATACTTGCGTATTCGTGCAGACCACAATGATTTGTTTCTGGAACAAACGCTTGGCAAATGCGACGTAAAAATAAGCTTAGACGTGACCTTACTACTGCTTTGAATCATCTCGAGCTTAGTTTCTCCTTTCGTTTCTTCCCCCTTATCTAAAAACATAGGTCGTGCAGAAAATTGAAACAATGTCGGGGGTATTCAATTTTACGTGCGATGAAAGTCTTTATAGATTCTGACTAACGCTCCTTGAAAATTCAAAAACGCTGCAAACTCATGGTTTCCAAGAAATGCTTTTAGTGCTTACATAAATAAAACACAATTTAAAAATGTTTAAACATATTTTCACTGGTTTTAGTCTTTAAATTCAATAATCAACTTGGAGATTTTTCTTCATTTAAATATAAACTGCATATACTTTATGCATAAAGCTACGAGTAATATTTCTCAATGCATGCAATGATTATTCTCTGGATCATTAAAAGGACAAATAGGCCTCGTCAATACCCCGAGGGACAAATAATAGACGACGAGGGATGTCCTCGGCGATCTTTTGCCATTCTGCAGGGGGGCGATTTGGACGAGGATAAGAACAAGGACGATCCACATACACGCAAACTAAAACCTGACTGCCCCACCTGCCTGCTTGCAATTACTTTATCTGCAGCGACATCGAGATAGAATGTTGAGGTGAGCCGGAATGGAATATCGCGTCCAGGGTTACGCAGGGAAGCGTGGTCGCCTACTGAAATGCGTGGTGAAGGTGGCAGGTGAGGTCAATTTGAGTCCGAACTCTGAAATTATCGTTCAGGGATTTGAGGAAGTGCCCCTCGTCTATAATTTACAAGCAAAGCGAAATCAATGACTAATCAGGACTAGAGAAGAAAACATTGCTCATATGCATATCGATTTATCCAAAAAAATTGAGCGATCTTTTTGCTGTAAAAAAAAATATATTTAATATATTGCTTTCTTAGTAGTTGATATGATAAGGTAACCGGTTAAATAGTTTTTTTAGGTGTCACGCACACCATCGACTGGGTTGATGGCCAAATTTTTTGATTAAAAATAATTTATTCCCCTATTAATCCCCTATTTTAGCGAAAAATTAATATTTCCCTCGTTTAGATCGTGTTTGGTGCTAAGAAATGAATACTAGTTGCAAGGTCTTGTAAATATTTAATATTGAGTTAAGTCGAACGTCAAAAGAACTAATTTCTGAAGGATGGTCCCAAGGATATTGTCGAATTCCACAGTCCGTCCTTGGGACTCTGTGTGCTAGGTGAGATACATAAAAATGTTTGCTTCTCTCAAACAAATTTCGTAGCACGGGGCTAGAAAAGATTCTTTTTATAACAGACCATCCGACCTTTCAGTATACTTTATTGCTCTCCAGACTTGTTAACTTCCTTGTAAATTATATACTAGTTCCTATATCAAAAATAAAGCTTGAAAACATGCGTGAAGAGGAATTTAAAAATCTATGAATCAAGAATTAAAATTAAATATTTAACAATGCATATCTTCTGTGATGAAGTCACATTGAGTTAATTATTTGAGTCTCTTGAGTTTATGATCTTGAGACAAAGTAGTGATATTAAACAGGAAATAGGGATACGTCATAAAGCTAATAAGAAAGGTACTATGTTAAAGACGGTAGCGGTACATAAAATGATAGCTATAAATATTAAATATGTTTGATCTATTTAAGTAAGGCAACGTCGCGTTGTGTGTGTAATTATTAGCTAGCGGCTAGAATAAAAGCACTTGTAGTGACTTATTATCGCGTACCGGTGTCGCATTACTCCTACCAACGCTTTATTCCAGGTTTTATTACTGGATATCGTCAAGCCAGGAAAGTACGTCACCAACAGCCTCCTGTTTATTCTAAAAAAAAAAAAGAAAAATCTCTGACGCTGACGAAGTGTAATCTCACGAAAAAAAGAATGAATAATTTCTTACGAGGGTCCTTCGAATTCCAGAGGACAAACCGCTGCAGAAATGTCTAGTCCCTTTTCTGGAAGGACAAATAATATCTATAATCATCACCGTTACACCTCATTTTAAAATTTCCCTGACTTTGTCCATGAGCAATAATTTATTTTCTCTCATCATTCATATTTAATTAACAGAATTCAAAGAGATAGTGTTGCCAATTTCAATTTAAAAATAGTAGAAGCCTTGAAGTTCCTAAAGTTCCTGAAAATATTATCTAATATGAAATTCCTCTAAATTTATTTCAACTCCATGAAATAAAATTCCTTAGAATCTTTTAAATAAAACATCTGAAATTACTTTAAAAAATTCGAATTAAATCAATTAAGATCGTATGGTAATACATCGCAAATATATTATGCAAATACATTATTAAAATTCTAAAAATAAAATGATTCGTTGAATACTTGAGGCATCACTTTAGAATTCGTATCACGTTCTTGATTCCAAGCAGTGCAACTCTTGGTGTTTTGTTTCGATGGAAGGCAATCCAACGATAAAATGATCAGCATAATGTGTGGCACCCGACCTCATAAAATCAATAGACGGATATTGTTTCACGATAAGGTGCATCGATTCATGTATTGACCTTGTTGAGTGTTGGTCTCGAAAGAGTTCACCTTAATTTATAGGTATAACTTCCATCCCACCGCACCTGCTTCTTTTCTTTGATGAATAAACTTTATTCCTTTGTAGTCAGAGGAAAAGAATAACATCCGTTCGTGGAAATACATTATCCATACATTTTATATAAATTCCGCAGTGATTCAATTTTTATTTACCTAGTTCATTAGTCTTAATAAAAAGAAGTCGAATTAATTACTTTTTGTTTTACGAATGGAATTAAGGGATTTCAAGCCATTTTTACAAGATTTCGAGAAATTTTTTATAAGGACTTCAAAGGACTTCAGGTGATTTCGAAGAAATTTGGAAAGATTAAACATTTTTTTAACATCTGAAGAGTTTAAGGATTTTAAAGAAATTTTACAGGATTTCTTAGAATTCAAGTGATTTCAAGGAATTATTATAGGGATGTGACTCTTTTCAAAGGAGTTGAAAATAATTCTAAAGCTTTCAAGAGATCAGCTCAGAAATGATATTACTGATAATATAGGAATTTATTGCGGGGCATGCACGTGTCAGAGGTGAAAATGAGATACAGTTTGTTAGTTCTTCAATTAACTGCGTGTTCGTGCTTTGCGAGTAAATTGATATTTTTCATTTAATTTAATTCAGCAGATTGCAGTTTGAACCCGGTACGAGACAACCTCGTCTACAAGAGCGGTTTACAATTTCTAATTACGAACAATCCCCTTTATTTGTTATGAAAGTCAAAACAGAACAAAAGAAAACAAAATAAATTTGATAAAATCCGGACAAAAATTCCAGTATCTATAAGTCAGGTTCTCAAGTATTTAATTTCAAGTTCGTGAATCTTTCTGCCAACACGAAAAAAAGTAATTTTTCAGATATCGGTGAGTGGAAGAGTGATAACAATGCTTGTAGCCGATAATAAGTATTGGTTTGCTCATTGTCAGCTCAAGGTTCGTTTCGAAGTCGAACTGGTCATTCTCTAGGTAAAAATTATTCTTCCTCGACCCTCCTGCCTTGAATTTTCCTTTAGAGACTTTCTACATCACTCGAGTTTATTGCAAATTCGTTACTTATTCAGCTTGTATTTAACTCGACTGCCATAGCCATTAATTACAAATACAAATAAATCTTTTGGAGATTTGAATCTCACATTTTCTGATATTAAACTAAAACTTTTTCAATGACTTGGAAAAACTCCAGCTCGTCCTCTTAATAGCAAAAAATACAAAATTTATCTGTCAGTCAGGAAATTTAATATTTAGTCACTGTACGCAAGAGTCGGCAGAAAACATGACGACGTGTTTACGGTTCAATGCGGGCAAGGTCAGGTTGACCGGATATGTTCAGCTTATCGGCGGATTATTGACGTTGACGTATTGATTTTCCCAATGTGAACTTGAAGAAAATGTAATCATTTTTTAAACAAACTCTTACTACTTTTCTGGCATCAATAATTGCGATCCTTGCGTAATATAGTTGTTATTTCCAGTGCCGGAAGATATTGATTTTCCTATCCTCTATTACTACAAAATTCAATTTTTTTTTACAAATTCATATAACTTTGATATAATATCTGTACTGCAAAAAGTAAAAACTGTTTTAAACTTAATTTGCTATAAATCCAAACCACCATCCTTGAAAAACTGAATGCCAATTCTATATTATATAGTAATTCATCAAATTTTAATCTTGGCGATAAAACAAAAATAGAGCATAATCACGTGCTGAATGCTGAATGATAAATTATCTTTTAAAAGGCGACAATCAAACCGAGGTTAAATGAAAATGATACTTTTAGTAATTTAGCAAAATAAACTAAATAAATGTAATTTCTGTCCGAATACGAATAGTAACAGAATGTGCCAAAGTTGACCTGGTTTAAAAAAACTCTGATATCAATCGCTGATTCTCTTTTTGAGTA
>JAUESI010000029.1:13740469-13758007 GCA_032275145.1 Synergus laeviventris
ACAATAGAGTGTCTTTTAATGCTTTAAAGCATTCATTTACCAATACTTTGAAGATACAAATAATGAAAAAACGAAGATTTAAAGTTATTGAATATATATCTCAAATCTCTATACTATAAAAAGATCGCGCCGCCGTTGTGTTAAGAATCCAACCCACGTGACATAAGCCCTTCTGGATCCCCCCTCGACCACGTGACCGCTATTGCGCCCGACTATTTCAAATGCTACCTGCATTTTTGAGCTCCCTCGAACACGTAATTAATGATAATGCTAAATTATATTGTTTCTACTAATGTTAATACTAATATTAAACCATAGAATTCATCTGAATCTTAAATGGAGGGTCAATGGGTATATTTATATACCCCTTTAAAATAAAAAGAAAATGGAGACCAAAATAACATAAGATGCGGGGGTTGGCACACGTAACACGCAGAGAGGTGAAGGCCCCTATAGTATATCACGGTGCGTCTGGACCAACTTTAATTAAAAGGTCTTTGCCTATGGGATTTTTATATTGATTATAGTTATCTGACGTCTCACGAACATTTTGAGACTAAAAACAAAAAAATGGCGGGGGCGCATTTTGAAAAAAGTTTTTATAAATATTTTTTCTTAAGAATTCATATAATTATTAGATCGCCGGTCGAATTCTAAAATATATAAATTATATTATTCTTCAAATTTAAACGCAAATTGTCACATTTTATAAAAAGAAATTCGTTTTGCATTACAAAAAAATTTTTTAAATGCGCCCTGGCGATTTTTTTATTTTTGGTAGTAAAATTTTTGTGGGATGTCAGACAATTATAATCAATAGGAAAATCTCATATGCAAAGACCTTTCAATTAAAGATTATATATATAATATATAATGATGCAAGATGTTAATTGTAAAATCCGAGAGTTTCTATGAGTTCACTTTCAATTTCCGAAAATAGAAGAAGTAGGTGTAGACCTTTTCTTGGAAGAACAAAAGCGAGCCACTTCCGTTTAACGATATCACATATACATATTTATACTTGCACTCGCGATGGCCTTCCTCCATCTTTGATGGTAAAAAACGATGGCAAAAATTATGGGAATTTTGCATTCGTTCGCCCACTCTGTACGATGCTTAAAACGATCGTGGGCTTAAATGTGGGCAGTAAACAGCATCAGTCGTCACGTATGCACTTGATAAGTAGGTGCAATCAGGCATTGCAGACGCTCATTTTTTTTGGAACGAAATATCGCGATGCATTTAATATGCCAGAAAAACGAGAACTGATTACCTCCTCTTGGAAAACGATAACAAACAAAGCAAAGAAACGAGAAGAAAATAAAATTTATGGAAGCTATCATAGATGGGATTCTTATTTTAGGTAAAAGGAATTTTATTTAGGTTTAGGTATTTACTGATTAATATTGCAAATAATTAGAGAATAGAAAGATCATAAGCTAAAGTTTCTTCGTAAATGATAGAAGAAATGACGTCACGCTTTCCGATAAATCCCTGGAGACGAACCTGAAAACGATCTTCGATTACTCACGATCCCGTTAAGTGGCTGGCGTGGAAAACGCCTGAACTTATCGTGCATCAAGCTTGAATCAACGACCCAGATTCATCATTGCCTCTGGGGCTTTTGACACCCGGGGGCATCCGCAGGCGCTAAATTCGAATTTTCTACGTCACAGAATTATTGTTGCCTATCAGAGTTGTAAATCTGGAATCAGCTTACAATAATACGTAACTAGTCGACGACCTGATTCCAAGGGATTAAAAAAAATGTCGAGAAATTCTATAGTGAACATTAAGCTCTTCTCTTTGAGAATCAGAGCACGAATCTTTCATTCATATATTAGCGTTAGCTTTTTTTTGATGACCCACTTCAAGACTGTTTACATATTTTTTTGGCTCCTCGTTTCGTAATTTGTCTTTCGGAGTATGTAGCAAGCTAGTAAGTTGTCGGGTGTATGCGATGAAGTCAGTGATGGTACTCGAGACTTGTGAATTGTGAGATATTACCTACATCTACAAGTATAGAGTAAGAAAGGGTAGAGAAGGTGGAAGAGTAAAGCGAGCAGGAGCAGGAGCAGGACATAACATAACTGTACCATCTATCGACTCTACATTCGCTGACGAGCACCTTTAGTGAGTTCATGAACCCCATTGTACCGCCATTGGAACTGAAACTGAAGGTCGTTACTCCACATCGGTCACCGGCCTAGAAAGAAACCGCAAATATGCTGGCTTTCCTTTGTCCAGAAGCCAATAATTTAAATGATTTCTTGAATATCAAAATCGACACAGCGAAAAAAATTGAATTATAATATTTGATAAGTAAAATGAAGAAAGCAAATTATGAATTGTTATAACTTGGATCCAGCACCCTTAAACTTTAATTTCCGGATTCTAGTTTTCGTATATATATATATATTGTATTATTTAATAATACCATATATTATTCCTCTTTAGGCAATCAAGAACCTACACCAATATTTCAACCATGAGGATAAGATTGTCTATATTACACGTGATTGCATCGAGAGCTTCACTTGAACGATAAGCACTAGTGCAGAGTGCTCGCTTGCGTGCATCTGACCCTGAAGGTTCAAGAGCATCGGGTGAACGTCCGCTATTTAAGTGAATCCCCTATACTTAAATGCAATCCTTAAGCGCGTTTAATTTCATTTTCAGATGGTGCTGAGTGCATCAAAGCTCAGAATCGATGCATCTGCTCGCGAAGAAAAACAAATCCTATCAATAGCTCATGCCCTTAAGGGCGTCGGATCCAAACTCTAATGTCAAAATAATTGGAGTTTGACATTTGTTTGCTCTTTAGATGTAATCTTTTTTGAAGTAGACATGTGTCTATAGAGAGAAACAATTATTTTTAATTGAAATACTTTTTGTATAAAGTAACAGAACAACACATGAAAATACAATATTATATATCTCCCAAAGGGCTAGCGTCAAATATAACATGAAATTTGTCTTGTGTGCTGTTTACGAGTGGTTCCGACTTTGATAAACACCTGCTCAGCCGGTTATGACAAAAGAACTCGTTAAAGTCTCGGGTCGACCGGAATTCCAAAATCCATGCTGCGTAACAATACGATAATACCGCTCTTAATTGGGGTCCATGAAGGGACTTGACCTCGATGTGCATGTGACACTAAAGGTTCTCTCGACTTATCAATTATAAGCGACATCAGTCGGCATATCAGGTTCATTGACCGAGGAATTGTTTTGCAAAACGACGAACGTACAATTACATTTGATATCTTCAATATGTGAGCGGCTATAGTGCCCACTACCCACTGTGCCTACATGAGTGACTCATCACCAATCACGAGCTACGATGAGAATCTGATGTCTAGTCTGACGTAGATTCAAAAATTAACTCGAAATTCAAGGACATGCGATGAAATCCAGTTGAAATCGCTTTAAAATCGTCTGACCAAAAATAACAAATTTTTCAAAGTGGACTTTGAGCTCGTCCATCATTTTAATCTTTAACTTTTTGCTGTATTAAAAATTGAAACCCGATGGAAATTGGAAATAAAAAAGCACCTCTCAGGTTTTGTGTTCTTGACGGCTGTGTACTATTATTTGTTTGAAAAAGTAAAAATTGTAGAAAAAACCCGGGTTATCTAAATATGCTGATATGGTAAGTAACAGCTTACATGCTGTTTGCTTGTAACATGTTTGAAATCTGGTGAGCAACGAGTAGGATTATTAAATGACCGTCGCGAGATCTCGGTGTTTTCACAGCAATTAGTAAAAACAGTTCGTGGCTCATCCCTATCGAAATAACCTTCGTTCAAGACCGCCCTCGACACTATATCACCATGCACCGAGAGTTGCTTTGTACGTACAAGAGTTCAAGAACATTCGATCAAACGGACATTCGCTCGCACATAATTATCTAGCGATAAAATGAACACGCATTAAAAAAAGTAAAATCCTAAAGGGGCATTTCAAATCCTCCAGAGATATATGAACAAATATAAATGCATAAATGTTTAAAAATTGCCTATTATTTCAAGAAATTTAAAACATTTTAAGCCTGATTGATTGTTCAGAGTACGACATAGGTGACTAAATTCGATTTAAAATCGATTCTTGTCCTGATGATATTCAATAGAGGATATGCGTAATAGAATAATAAGAAAAGGATGAGACGTACGTTAGATTCATGACTTTGTTCAGAGATATCATTTCCGGTTCTTTGAAAAAGAAGCTTGGCTCATAAAGTGGGTGTGTTCTTCTATCTTCCGAGAAGTCGACTTGCTTGACATTCAAATTATAAAGCAAACATTGCCTGTTATTTGGAGTTAATAAAAACGACGTAGCCCTGAAAAAATGAGATAAGGAATTGATTATCTGGGAATTATCAAAAGTTAAACGTTCATAATTCACATACTCGCTACGCAGCAGCTACGTCATTAAATGAGTAAATCTAAGATTCAGGAAATTTGATTAGACTGATAAAACTACATATAGATAACGAGTGGATTATACTATGGACATAAGATTAGGAACATGTGCCGTTTACAGGCGTATAATTCTCGTTTGGGATTAAACACCGAATTAACAAAAGACAAATGGTGTTGCGTCGTATATGTGTTTATAGAATATTATGAGGAAACTTTCCATTAAATCTCTTCCTAATTTCGCTGTTTATTTACACTCGCTAATACGTCATAAACATGCGAAATGAACAGGTGATTTTCCATATTTTTTCATGGTACTTATTTATCACTCGTTTTTTATTTCACAATCTGAAACTATTTCAGTTCATTGTACAGACGAGGTCATTGCCATGGAAACCTGACATTTTTCTAGAAGAAGGGCAACGAACTTGACGAGTTCAGTTTCGACACACGTCATGCTGAGCCATTAAGGTTGGATCAATATTACATCAGACGTGGAAGAATCAAGTCAAAAATATTTACCGAAATTCGCAAAGATTATTTAATGTTGTTAACATGGAACTGAATAGGATTTTGTTATCGATTTTTATATCCCTATAACTTTAATTCTTTCACCTCGTCTCGATTATTTCCTCTTTAAAGTATGCAAAATGACGATAGTTTTAAATGCCGGAAGTGAAGAGATTTTAACAAGATTCGTTCTCCCCATTGCATTGTGGCTGTGGCTTCCGTGGGACGTGAATTTAGCCAAGACCTTGTGGTCTTGAAAGTGACGGTTATTGATAGGACCTCGTTGAATGACGTAGGCATCATAGCACTTCCAACTGGAACCTTGAACTGTACTACAAAATCCATTTGTCAAATAATCTATTAGCATTAGCCAACTAGTTTCCATTATTAGAATATTTCAAATTCAGGTAATTAAATCATTTACTGCGTGGCCCCCAGCCAAAAAAAGCTTGGAAAAATATGGAAAAGTCAGGGATTAAGAAAAAATTGTTAAAGACAGGTTTATTGGAAATTTAACTCAATTAAGCTTAGACAATTGGTAATTTTTTTTACTCAAGAAGACCAAAATAAATATTGTTTTTTTATAAATTTGAAGACTGCAATATTTGAACTTAAGTATTCTTTAATGGAATAATCTAACACTAAAATTTTGTTGATTTTATTGTTGGGATTATAGTCTTTATTCTTTTTAGCACTTAACTATTGATAATTATACTGTTATCATTGTTGGTTTCTGGATCTTTCTCCTCATAATATCCTCATAGTATCGACATACTCAATGCCGAGTATAAACAATTAAATCATGGTGCAAAACTGGTTGCTGCAACAATATTAAGCAAGTAGGAAGTACTTTGCTTTTTCTGGAACTCTTATAGCAAGAAATTAAAGATCTTATATACACAAGAGCATAATAATGACAAATCAGATAAAAAGGAAAGTAAGATGCGAATGATTATTTTAACTAGTTTTTTATTTCATCGATCTACCCTTTCGTTTCGGTTGAATTTTCACAGAGAAATTGTACCTGTGGGTCGAAAGTCAAAATGAAAGATGAGATTTTATTGTTGAAAGTAGAGTAACAAATCTTTGGGTCCCTTTGCCAATCTGCTCTTTTGATTCGAAGGTCATGGGTCTCTCTTGACCCTTCTAGTTCCATAAGACTCGGTTAAATTCAATTTTTAGTTTTGCCTCTTGCAACAGCTAGTCATGAACTTTATTCCAGAGAAAATAAGGATGGCGAGTGAAAACCGTTATGGAACCGAGGATGGAACACAAACTATACTTGTAGGGAGCCTTCCAACTCCGGGGCCAATGACTTACAAGGAAAGTGCCCTTACTTCCTTTCCAGTTTTAGTTCTCTGGAAATAATTATTCTGAACATAAGAAGGTTTCGAATTATTCAAAATCGTTGTAAAGTTCTCATCTTACGAAAATTGCATAATCCAACTTCGTATTCCTGAAATCTGGTCTACACCTAACATTCGATTGTTCAACCCCTAAGACGAAATCTTGTAAAGTTTACAATGTAAAAATTTTGACATCCTCTGAAATTTTCTGAGTCACTAATTCTTAATGATTATTACAGCCCAATGTTGCCAATTAAGTTTATAATTTAGAAAGTAGTTCGGAAAGCAGTGACATAAAGTGAGGAAATATATTTAAGCAATTTTAAGAAAGTTGAAAGTATGTTTGGAAATGAGTAAAGTCTTTTTGTTTGGCAATTTTTCAGAAAAAGAAGTGTTGGAGCACGTTGTAAATGGAAGTGGTGGTAATGCACCATCAATTGCGGATTTGCGGAACGCAAAGTTCCCTGCTCGGAATCCACGAACTCGCGGTCGTTGCCCTGAGTGCATTTTCTCACTCTCTCCATTCCTCCAATCCCTCCTCTCTTTACCTCTCTCTCTCAAGAACTTTGCCGTGATACTCTCTACTCTTCTCTCTCACGAGCTTTCTCTTTGTTTATGCTCTTTCTTCATCAGATTCTTGTTCACTCCCTCACGATGAAAGGTTCACTGGCTTATCGCCTGTCTGTCCCCTTTGTTTTCAATACAGAATGCAACTACTCTCTTTCCATGTGACCAGTTCCGACTTCCGATTCACTTTTAATCTACTCAGCAACTTTCCACTCAGAAAATTTTCCAAACATAGTTTTTAAGCTCTGACCATCCTCAATAGTGTATCAATAGCCCCGATTTCCACTATTTCTAAAGCGTCAGAGAATTTAAAAAATTATACTCTTACCTGCTCTAGCTTACATTGAAATGAAAGATTCAGATACCAAAGAAAGACCTTAAAAATGGTTTCGTGAGTCACCTCGTCACCCATTCGATAATAAAAGATTTTCACAGCAAAAAAAAGGTTTACTGATTTCCCTTGAGATCAATGGGAAATTTCGACGGCAAATTTTTCTCGGATTTGAAAGGGGGAAAAGTTTTCTGGTGAAGTGACACTCGTGGATGAGGTCAAACAGTTTCGAGTTCGGGATCAATGAACATCGAAGCTCAGGAATAGCTTGAGAGAGAGATATGGGAAAGGGACGAAAGGGGCATGAAGGGGAGGGGGAATGTGAAGAGGGTAGTTGGCAGCTCTAAATTCGCGTCGTCCAAATGGCCGTTCGGAAGTAACGAGATACAAATAGATCCTCCCGATTGCGATACGTGAACTCAGCTATAGTAGTGCTCTAGCGAGAGGTGACTGCCCCCGTATTAGGTCACATTTGCCCCTCGCTCGAACTCACCTCGTTATGCCTCGCTTTAAACTACGATCACGCTTCCCGAATGACGAAAATAGCACCCGACGATATAGTCGAGTAAATTACAGATTAATTACATTCTGTATAGTAATAAAATAATTCGAATCTTCTAATACATTAATCGTGATTTTAGAAGCCGGAAACATGTTTCCGATTAAAAGGAAAAGAGTTTAGTCTGAATTAAAAAAAAACAGTTCTTATATTTATTTTTAAAAAGTTTTCACACATTTAAATATTTTAAATGGTCATAACTTGATTATTCTATTATTTGAACTTTGAATATAAAGATTGTTCAAGATTTATAAACTCAGAATAGAATATTCTGACAAGCTAAATATAGAAGTTGGTACTGTCATTAAATTAGTATATGATAAATATTAAACATTATAGAGGATATTTCTAAATGTATAACTGCAGTTCCAATTGAAGATAGCTATTTTTACTGTACTGCAAAATTTATTTTAAATTGAGGATTTAAATTTAAATAAGTAAGTCGAATGTTCCAGAACCAAGAGAATTTTTGTAATTAACTACTAAGAAGATAAATCTGCAAAACAGACAAATTACTTGAACCGGAATGAAATTTTACCTTTTATAAAAAGCTATTTAAAACTCTAAGGGCTGGAATAAATTTCAATACTTGAATAGTCTCTCTTTTTCTTGGATGTGAATTGGACTCGAGGAAACTTATGAAAGGAATGGAGTGTGCCATAAAAAGAAGGAAAATAAATATTTAGATGAATGGATAAGAAGAGTCCAAGACTTAAAAAGTTCACGTTTTCCTGGCATGAAGAGGAGGCGCAAAATAGAGCGACACAGAAGAGCAGAGAGAGGAATGAAATGAAGATCTCGGGCGCCGAGGCAATGGCCTCGGTGGACGCCCCCACGACTCTCAGTGTACGTTGACTTACGATTCCCTTTTTATTGCTCGACTTTCTCACCCCACCTCTCTTTAAATCTCAGATTTCTTTCATTGCAATAAGGCTTCAAAATCAGTAGAGTTAATTAATACAGGAAATTATTTAAAACAGGACTATAATAGTTCTTGACATGCATCAAGGAGGTAAAAAGTGCCTGATATGAATTATAATATGCGTTTGCAAGGCATGATTTGTACCTATGACGCCACTATCAACTTTCTTGGGAGAAAAAAGTAGTATTTTAGCCTCACAGGCATTGAAAGCGACTGAAATCATTAATCATTTATCTAAAAATTCACGTGCTCGAACTAAGAAGGGAGGCGTTACGTCTCGTGCCGGTTTCATCTCCAAATATGGTCATTACTATTAAAGATTGAATCAAATCAGTGCTATTAAATAAATTTCCATGAAATCTGGTTGATATATCTTATTTAGAAATCTTAAAACTTGGCCAAAAAGTGAAATATAGCTGGCGACTTTCTCTAGGCGGTTTAGTTACAATGGCGTTAAGAACAAGTTAAATCGACTGTGATGAATGCACACTTTTGGAATCGTTTCACGAAAGTGGTAATAAACAGACGAAGAAGCGAAAAAAGGAGAAAATAAAGCGAAAATGGGAATTAATGATCTTCATAGTTTAATGATTGAGAAAATCTATTGTGAGATTGATAAGATTGATGCATAAAAGTTAATTATCATTCATTAATGAACTTTAGTTATGCAACATTGATTTTGATAAAGCATTATGTAAAATTCTAAAAAGGCGGTCGTAATCATATTTTTCTTTTTAACAAGAATCTTGTACACTATGAACTATGAGAACCATCATGCTACATTTCAGGGAGTAAATGGTGATGTAATTCGTGCCGTAAACCCGAAGTTATATAATCATCTCTTTAGACGTTTAGCGAACACTCATGATTACGTAACAGAACTTAATAAGGATATGCCATTGTCCTTAGACCCCTGCGCAACGAATTGGTCAAAATTTATTATTTGCCTTAATTTAGTGATACACTTTTGGCAGAATTTCACAGTTTAAATAGGTCATTTGCCTATTAAAGAACCATGCGAATAATAATGTGTTGAAATATTCGTGTAATAGAATCAATTTTTGGGCGTTTTATATATGTATAGGGAATGTTTTATCATTTTGCTTTCTTCTTTAAAGAATTATTTCAAAGTTTTTATATTCCTCCTCTCTTTTCATTTGAAATAAAAAACAAATTTTGTAATTTGCACTTGAAGAGTTTGTAACATCGAGCGCGAAGCACAACGACAGAATCGCGCGCTCATTTGTTCGAGCAAAGTGGGCAGATTTTTTGTGTTTTACAACAGCGGATGTATGAAGTAAACGATACATGATATTTTTTAGCAGCCTCGTTATCAAACAACGACGGTACGTTGTGGTAAGCGGTATAGTGATTACGAAACTAAAATCGAGTTAAGGGGTCTGATTTCTACTTTTTATGACTGAGACACCCCCCGGCACCGTATAACACGAGTATGGCACTGCTTTGATATTCGTCATGGTCGCTTCAATTCCAATAAAAATTGACAGAAAAAATCAGCGTGTAAGTTATTATAAAAAAATGTTGAATTCACATTTATCTTGACTAAAGAGTAGGAAAGTGAGCTTCACAGTGACCCCGGCAACACGCAAAGTATTTACTCTATTCTATATGTTTCAACGTTCATTCGGTTCAAGGGCGATTCGACCGGTCACGGCCTCACACGGAGGCTTGATTCCATTAATTATTCACCCGATTGTCCGGTGCACATGCAAAGACACACGTATAATACCGACTTTAATTCACTTTTCTCTGAGATTTAAAAGATAAAAATAACGCGTTTTATGCCCCTGTCAGGGATCACTAAAAAATAGATAAAAATATAAGTATGCATTCAATATATATACTTATGAGGACACTTGCAAGCATACCGAATGCAAGAGGTATAGAACGAGTTCCTCTCCAGGTTGCTTGTCGCTCGGCCAAGTTCAAGGTCATCATGTACCACACCTCACCGACTCACCGCCAGCTTGAAAGGGATAAAATACTTATTATTTTCCTCGTCCATAAAAAGGTCATTTATGATTTATTGCGCTTGGTAGAAAATAGGGATAATGACTTTAAAACTTTGATTAATGTCATTTTCACTCCTGTTTTCCAAGTGCATTTTTTCGCTCGCGTAATAATATTTTTTAGTGACTTTTTTGTAATGCTATAAAATATTCATACGCATTTCTACATTCTTTATATTCATTGTATTCCTAATATTCCGATATATGTGTTATCTATATTCCCGAATATTCTTTTAGGAATATATTCCTGGTACACGAAAACTTCGAGTGAACGACCCCTTGCGAAGCACCTGACGTACGCATCACGTGTATTTCACCTACGTGACATATTGTTAATCTAATTCAACATTTGCCAGAGCTGAAACAATGTAAATATATGTGTCATTAGCTTATACTACAGACATCAAATAAACTTGTAATTTTAAATATTGTCTTAGGAAAGGTTTCTACGTTATACTTCATTGTCGCAATATTTTTTAATTATTATTTCATAATCATATTTTTGGTCCTATTATAAAAAGATCATATGCATGAAATATCGAAAAAATATAACGCTGAAATGCATGCACCCAATTTATTATTGGTCAGTTAGGTATCGATTGTGATTTTCGACAATCGATACTTGCCAATCGGAAATTCCGTGTGCTCATTTGAATTTGGTTTCGTTAATTATCATTTTATCACGAGTCTAAACTCGATATATATCGAAAATCGTAGTTTTAAAAAAGCAGTTTTATAATTATATTTAAAATAAACAATTATCTAATTGATTATAACTAATTAATCAATTATATATTATCAATATATATTATTTTGGAAGATTCGTTAAATTTAAAAAATTCATATCATGCAACTATTATTCAAATAAAGCTGAAATTAAAAAAAAAATATATTGAAAATTTCCAATTTAATGGAAAACACATCCAAGAACGTCGATTATGCAAAAACGACCCTCGATCCATGGCTGCAAAAAAAAAGGACGAAGAGGACGAGGATAATAATATCCGTATTTTTTGCAATACCCTTATTCAGTGTAAGTGAATAATCCTATTCTAAAAAGATTTAATATTTAATAAAGTGAAACGTACGCGTAATATTCATGCGCGTTCGGTTTCGTAAAAATAAAAAGGAAAGGATAAAGGTTTACTACATTATATCCTTTGTTTCTGTACAATTAAGCACCATTTTTGTTGAGTGGAATTTTTTTAGAAGCTTGTGTTTGACTTTGTCTCTCTCTAGAATTTGTTTTCGTTTGCTAATAAAGCAGATGGTGATCAAGTTTATTGTTTTCTCTCTTGATGAGTTAATCCCATACCAAGGACGACGATATATTTGAGCTCGATTTCAGCTAAATTCAACAGCAATACGAAAAACGACTTTTACAAAACGTGGTGGAGAAAAAACATAATAAAATATAAATAAGTCGCAGGGTGCAGACCCCGAAGTTGACCTTGTCTGTTTTGCGATTCCGACAATCGAGCTAATAATAAATTTACTTATAGACACCTACTTCGAGTGTGGTCGGGATAACACGATCGTATTGAGTGTTGTTCAGCACGTGCCGTAGTGTTAAGTGTTCAACAAGTCAAGGACAATGATTTCAATGCTTCCTAGAACACATATGAACATACCGATAATGAGAAATCAGCATCAGATCGCATAAATCATATTTGAATTGATTTCAGAAATATGTGTTCTGTCA
The DNA here is from genome assembly GCA_032275145.1 of Synergus laeviventris. Lineage (NCBI taxonomy): Eukaryota > Metazoa > Arthropoda > Insecta > Hymenoptera > Cynipidae > Synergus > Synergus laeviventris. Next base: position 13,752,855 of record JAUESI010000029.1, read on the forward strand.
TTTTTAATCAATGTAATATTTCCTAAATCTTTTGCTATCTCTTTTCTACCGGAAATCAAGGCTTCACAGTCTTTCCTCGATGTTCTGCTGTTTCCTCTTTCTTTTCAGAATTCCTCTTTTTCCCCCTATTTTAAAGAAAATTACCCTTTCTACCTTTTTTCTTATAGTTTCTCATTTGAATTCACTACAGAGCAAAACGTATCTAATTATAATATTTCTCAGGTCGTATGAAAAGATCGAAATTTGAGATTAGAATTTGGTCTTTTGGTCCTTGAAACGAAACAAGATACACACTTGATTTAAGATATGACAAAAGTTGTAACAATAGCATAACTTTTTCTCTGGGAGTAGTGGCAAATTTGAATTTTTTGGTCACGTAATATCAATTCCAAAATTATTTATTCAATTTCATAATAGTCTTTTTTTTATTTGAGTAGCATGTCTTCTAATTTATGTTTTTATTTCTTGCTCGATGCGAAAGAAAAATTCCCTTTTGATAAAAAAAAATGTGGTTGCCTATTATTAATCTACTATCTTTTAATTTTGATATAAATAATTGTTATATAGATTTATAGATGTCTAGTGATATTTCTGAGAAATAAAAGCAATTTAATATTATTTTTTAATATGTTATTTTCAGATAAAGTATTTCACGTATCGCAAGACGTGAAATACATCACAACATGTTTTCCTGAATCATAAAAATTTGAGGAATCAAATTTACGACAGAAGTCTTTTGTCTGACCTTGGTCTTCTCCAGTGGCAAAAAAAGACTAACACTTCGTTCGACCTTACACTTTTTTATCGTCGTTTACATTTCACATTATGTAGACACACGTGGGCGGATGTGTTCTGTAACGTTCCAGTATAGATTGATATTAAACATTTCGTGTCATCGATATAGCAAGACCTAATTTTAAACGGACTCCCCATTAATTTTGTAAAATCTGCTAAATTTATCTCACTCATTATTATCTAAAATCTGGAGTGAAATTTGTATTGCATGTTTTATCTATAATCGGCTTTCAGTTTCTTACATATTGCCTGCTTTTATTCAATCCTAAAGTTCAAAGAAATTCCAGAGCTATGATATGGACCATTTGACAGAAAGACCGGCTGTCAAAACTGGATTAAGTGTATTTCCTAAGCGATGGGACTTTGAGAGTAGATATAGTCAGGGTGAACGATCTTCCATAAATATACTTCTCTTTGATCGATGGCCTCTTCTGTCACTTTAGCATAAGCACGTCAGTTGGTGGGTGGAAAAAAAAAAGAAGAAAAAAAAATTTAATTAAATTAAAAAAGTGTTCTTTTAGTCAAAGAGTCGATTTCAAGGGTGTTTAGGATGATCCCACGTGATCTCATGTGACTCGTGCCGAATTCATAGTAATTTCCAGAATTAAGTCTCACGGTCAAACATGGATGCCGTTTGATTGGCTGTTGGTTGGCGGCGCGTAGAAAACGCCGGGATCATAATTGGTGCCAGTTAGGGCTGGATTTCGGGGACCTTGACGTGCCCGACATCCGTCGTTTTTTTTTATTTTAAGGGGACTCCCAACCCGTCAGGTCACCTTAGGCCTAAATGGTCAAGGGTCGAATGACCGAGCAGCCTCGTTTGAAAAAAAAGATGAGTCACCTGAATCTCGTTTTGTAGGTTCTCAACCTCGCCCTATTGTTAATTAATTGAGCGCCACTTATAAATAAGTTTAATTTAGTATACATAAAAGAAGAATAAATCAAGTATTTGTTACAATTGTTCATTTTCACTTAAAAAAATTGTTTAGATGATTGAGACTCAGATCAGTTTTTAGATTTTGATATCGTGAATCTGGAAAATATTTCTAAAAAGCAAACAAAAACATTGAATAAAAAGTAAAAGACTGGACACGCAAGAGCAATAAAAAACCGATGATAAGGAAATTATCGTTTCAAGTTCAATCATATGAAACACGCGTATTATCAAGAACCTTCAATAATTTATAATTACCATAAAACGAGTTTTAAGTTATGAATTATCTTTCCAAGTTGATAAAACATGAAAAGATGTTGTAATAGTTTCCTATCCTCAACAATATCTGTAAATTAGAATTGATACCAGGGTCCAGGAAGGGTAATTTTAAGGAAACAACCTCAATCTGAAAGCTTTTGAATAAAATGTATTCTTTGTAGAGTTGAAAATTTTAAATAATATAAAATAAAACCAATATTGTTCAGCTGAGGTACTTTAGTTTTCAGAGTCATCCGAATTAATAATAGCCGAATCACTGTCCTTTAAAGATAAGTTATTCATTAGTCATCGTATGATATAGATTACGTATGAATATTAACTTATTCCATGACAAATATGTCGATGAGATCTACCTTCTTTTTGCGAAGTTTCGATACTTATAAAACTTCTATGATATATACTATTTTTTAAATACCCAGGTGAGTTGCAAAAGAAAATAAAAAATAATTGAGAAGAATTCAAAAGAATTCAAAAGGTATCAAGAAAAAATAAAGAATACCGTTTGAAATTCTTAAAATGATCTGGAATTTATTTGAAATCATTTTATATTCTATATTTAATATAATTTCCAAAAAAAAATATTTTCCCTTCAACTTAGACGTTCATGATAATATTGTATTTTTGGTACCACAATCAATTGTATGTGTCGTCTGATTAATTGTACTCTTATCCGAGGTTGCTTGTTTTCGCAGACGACAAATGTTTACTCTTCTGCAGAGTATCTTATGACTATATGTGACAGAGGTGACACTGGTGGCATTTGGAAACTGCTTACCGCAGATTCGACGTAATCTTTAAGCTTAAGAGACGCGAGAGGGTAAGAGTCAAGTCAAGACTGACCTTGTCCTTGAGCATAATCTTTTCTCGTTATCGGACGTCGTCGAGGCTGCTATAAAGAGCGACAGTTGCGTTGAGTTTCTAAGCGATTAGTATATGACTGCGCAGTGTGCGTCATCTCTCTTTTATACTCTAGAAATGAAGATCTTCGTATCAAATTCGCGTATATATAGTACATCTTTTTTAGTCACCTCCCTTGATTGGCAAGAAAATACCATTAACAAAAAAAATACAGTCTTTGTAAATTTACTTTGGAATTATAAAAATGTAGAGTCTTTTTTCTGAATTATGAATGAAGCATCATACTACAATTGATAAGGAGATAATTTTCCACTCTTAATTCTGCAATATGGTGCACATCTTCAGGTGTCACTAAGAGTTCATAAAATCCATCTTTAGTATTCTCAAGTTGTTTTCGTCGTGGAAATTAACCTTAATATTGAATTAAATGTTATGTCTTTAAGTTATAGTAGGGACAAAAAATGACGACATCCATCCATCCATACATACGTATCGTTGTTATATTATCAATACAAATTTTTGAATGTCACCTAGTGACTGCAAAGAGCTATAAACTCGATATTTACGAGTACACTTCATTTATAGTTTGAAAGCATTAAGTTTTTATCTCTAAAGTATGCAAAACATTGAATTTGTTAATTAAATTTGTTTAAACAGTCATAAATATTTGTTGCCTTACGTGAATTCAGTTGAAAAACGATTTCTGTCTATAAATTGTTCAAATTTAATGGCAATAAATTGATGAAAAATTGTCAATCCACATGAATCCATTTTCACTCACTTATTCGTTTATATTAAGATGACTAAATTTAAAAATAATATAATGGAATAAAATGGACATCTTAAACAAAAGTAGATACAGAGACGAGATAAGAAACTAAAAATTCAAGCCAATTCTGCCAATAATACGTACTTTTTATACCAAGTTTTTATGTCTTTATATTTTTTATAAGAAGCCATGTGTCCTTTAGACATTGAAAAGAGAATTCAAATCCGCACCAAATAAATTGACTAATAAGATTAGCAAACTAGACTTGCAGTTAGCTTTAAGGTAATGCTGTACGTTGGCCGACATCATTTTTAGAATTTGAACGAATTCATCCATCATTTTAGTTAAATTAATGATAGTAAAAATGAAGAGAATTCCCGAGTCGAAATTTGGCGCTACTTTGACGCTCCTTATTCTCCCAATCGTAGGGTCGAGATTGGAATGAAATTATTGTTGTTATTACTTTGCTGTTATTACTTATGACTACTGGTCTAGTGGAATATTGGTTAACATTAGATAATTATTTAAACAAATATTATAATTTTTCATAAAATTAGTATAAGCGTATAATAAATTTATTTTACACTTGTAATCTAAAAGTTTCATGTTGTGCTTTTTGCTCCTTGGGCGGAAAATGGAAATTTGTACCACCTCCTTTGTTTTTAGTAGCTCCTACTTTTTAGTATTATTTGTAAAAAGGGATTGATACACGAAAACAAATATTTTGTTAATTCCATAGTTAAAATATATTTAATAAATTAAAAATGCCAATAATTGCTGGCAACATTTTGAATCGAGTTTGGATCACAAATAATGTTATCGATAGCTTCTATTCCCTCCTTAATGTGCACGAGAGGCATGGTATTGCTCAAAAAAACGTTGTAGAAGTTCATCTCTAAACTGCAAGGTAACTCTGACAAACTCGTGGCTACTTATGTGTATTATAATTTGTTCGCTATTAAGATATACTGGACGAAAGAAGTTATTGTTTCTTATTGATCCAAGGAAATAACCATTTACAACCACTGGAATCTCTCCCTGACTATTTCCTGTTAAATGAACGTGATTATTTATAATTCGAAAAGAAGGAGGCTGTCGTGGTTGGGTTGGATCGTCTCTAAAGGGTTCTGCCTGCGAGCTTAACTCTATAAAAAAAATATATAATTACGAATTTGAATATTGTCTTATTATTGATTTTAAACACATTATAATGAATAAATTTGTGTAATTAAACTTCGGTATGTTCTTCAAAATTGCCATTTTCATATTAATTACTATAGGTGAATTATTGTAATTTCACAAATTTATTTATTTGTACTACTCTGCCGTACAAACGAAAAAGATACATAAGACCAATCTCACTCGAACTGAGAAAATCGAGAAGAACTGTTTGCCCAAAGAACTCAAATATTGAATAAAATTTGGAACATTTTAGATACGCTATTAAGGGCATGCTCTACGCCATATTTAAAAAATAAACTTAAAAGAATGCGGAAATAAATTAGGAAATGGTATATA
>JAUESI010000029.1:13758107-13783447 GCA_032275145.1 Synergus laeviventris
TTTCAAAATTATCACTCAAAGTAAATATACAAACGCAATTTATTGCCTCAACTTCTATATTCCAAACTTTGAGAGCGTTTGGATGTGGTGAACACGGAAAAAAATGGCAACTAATTTGGTCACGTGGTCTGCTTAGAGCATGCCCTTAAGGTAAAAATAATGTGCTCTTTCATATTTTGTATTGAAAAATTGATTTTTTAAACAAGAAAATACAAGGCAAAAAAAACACATGGTCACAAAATAGTTTAGATTTTATTTTTTAACTTTTTCGAATTTTATCATTTTTAAACAATCGTTTTTTGCAATGAATATTAATAATTAACAATTCTTACTATCCTAGATAGATGCAGTTTTCTTTTACGAATCCAGTGATGCCAAAAACTCATTGTTCATAAAAATTTCCCTTATGTATCTTTTTGTTTGTACTGCATGATTATTATTCTTTACTTACCGATAGAATTAAATACAATCGCCAAAGTTGAGAACAAAGTTACAATTTTGAAGAGACCCATTTTTTACAATGAAGGTAAATGATGCTTACAAAATTGCTGCAGTACTAAAATACATGTATTCATATACTCTTATTTATAGGAAGGAGAAATAATCTTTAATCATATTCCTCCAATAAATCTATCAAAAATTTGTGTAATGGTTTAATGACTTTGTTTTCTTCATAACTTCCTCGTCTCATACTTTTTACTAGATATGAATTGAAGGTATCTTTGACAATAAACTATTGTTTCCCCTATTGTTTTATTGTTTGTTCAAGTTTATGCAAATACATTGCCCAACACTATTCCCCGGACGCGTGCCGAAATTGAGAAACGGTATACCGCTTCTTAATTTCGCGGCAATTTATATATATAAAATATTTATATTTATATTATATGAGTCGAAATTACACTAAACCAAAAATTAATTAGAAGCTTAATTAACTAGTTATAGAGGTTTAAGGCTCGACCTGAGAAAGGTCATATTGTTGATACTTTTGCAGAATTATTTGATAGTGTCTATATGAAGGACAGTGATATGGCAAGTGGCGGATTGTGCAGGCGTATCTAAGATATTAGATCACTTTGGTGGAAGGGTTCGAAGACTAAGAAATAAAAACACGGCAGGTACGGATAAAATACCCATGAGGTTAAAGACTGCTATTCGGTTTTATCGGAACCTCTTACCATACAGTAGCTTTTAACAAATATTTGAAATGTGTACCATATTGCAGAAATACTGATATAGTGGTTGAGGGTAAGCATGTAGATGCCATTTATTTAGACATTTTGTTCAGTATGCAGGTCATAAGTTTAAAGATTATCAGTTCACATCGCAGGGGTACCGCAAGGCTCGAATCTGGGGCCTATAAATTTTTAGTATGCTGTATGCTAAGAGTATACTTTTAGTATACTGTATGCTAATGACAGTGATGACACTAAGTTGTATCTCAAAATAAATATTGTATAATCATATGAAATAGACTGTGTAAAATTGTGCAGAGAATAACAAAATTCGGAATCTGGGGATTAAGTTTAATTCGCATAATGAGGCAATCGAAAGTATACAGAAAAGATTCCTGCGTTATTTAGCATTTAAGGAGGACATGGTGTATCCTGGGAGAGGAAGCTCTTATATGCCTTTGTATGATAGCTTTAATGTAATGAAATTGGGCAATGTCAGTATATGAAAAACAAAAAATCACGATGTTTATGTAACTCAATCATGAAATGTCCTTGGCATATGATTGCTCATCTGATTTACATAACTCTACGATAACGAAGTTCAACATAATTTTGGGGAAATATGTCTTAAATTTATAAAATATTATATTTTAGATAAATGAACATCTTTCATATTATTTAAGCTACTATAATGAAATATAAATGTATTATCGGTTCAGTTTAATGAATTGAAAATAGAAATAAGATATTATTAATACTGTCATTGGTAATGTAACTATGGTATACTTTTGGTGTCATGAATAATTTAATTGTGTTTAAAATGGAATGGCTCGCGGCAATCCTTGCCTCGATTTTAGTCCTAATGAGGTTTGTTCGTTTCAGTAAATGATCGTGTAACGCAATTCATAAGTGCACTTGTCACACCTTCATATGAGAGAGAAAATGTCTATTGTTTGATACCCAGAATAGAAACACCCGCCATCCATAGTGCATACACAGAAACTTTGGCCTTGCGATAATGATTATAACGTTCGCAAGATCTCATGTCCTATGGCATTTCAAGGAAATGTTCGAGGACCTTCCACTTTCCGTGATTTACACTTATTAAAAAGCAGTTGGTTCAATGACTTAAGGTACTGCAGAGTGTGTACCCTTCTAGTTTCATTACCCAGGAAGTAAATTATCTACAAAATCTTGACGTATGCGCCAATACTGCGTATTCTATTTAAAGTCATCAAATCTTTAAAAGTCATTCTCAATGACTCGATCTGCAGTTCCCACAAAATATGCTCTCCTTATAAAAGTGAAAATGTGATAATATTAAAGGTTCTTTTAGGGTCAAGTGTCTGTCATATAGAACCAGGAAACAGGAGTTTCAAAATCGCGTTGGCCAACGAAGAATAGAAACGTGACTGAGCTAATTCGACGTATTTGCGTCACGCTTCTTACCACGTGACTTTTTCCTTTTAAAATCGTAAAACCCGTAAATGAATTATCTACGCACGATGATGGTTAATTGTCTGGCTATGTTCGTTTTATCTACTAAAATAAGTTAAAGTCGAATAAGCATTCAATTTGCTTGTAATTTCAGTTGAATTTTAATTGGCTGACCAAAATATTTCTATATAGATATAAGATATTTTCATGGTGATTTCCTCCAGAAACTTATTTTCTTTTTCTTTCCAAGCTTCGTAGGTTTTTATTGTCTTGAATATTTTTTTCCGCGTCATGTGAAAAATCGAGAGCGACTTGTCACGATTCTCAAGATCGAGACTGACTGCGCAAAAGAAACGTCAGGAGCTAAAACCAAAAGCAGCGATTTTCAGCCGTGTCTTGTATTATATTAACATTATGCAATCTTTTTCAAAGTAGAGACGACGGAGACTTGTCTCCAGACTCAAGGCCAAAGGACGCGTACTTCTCCATGTATCACCTTGAAGAAGATCGCACGTCGCCATATTCTCCCACTGTTTCTCATATTTCTGCCGATAGTGCCTTTTGGACTGGGATATTATATCCGGTTCGCAGTAGCAGCAAAGACTTTAGTTATTTTGCCTATCAAAATTCGTTGATGACCGTCATCGGAAGCTAAAATGCTAATCAGGCATTTTTTGGATCTTCATTAACTTGATGCCCATGAAATTTCAATAAAAGGAGTGGAGTAGTCAATAATGATGTATATTACAAGAAGACTAATAAAATATTTCCTTTTTGAGACAATCACAAGTTTAAAAAAAAATGTTTTCTTAGTATTAATAATAATACTCTTATCAGAGCTGATAAAAAGTGCAATATAAATTAATGTCAAAATGTTCACTCGGGACTCGGGTCGTTCACTATCGCGGTGGGCTTTGTAGAGTACAATCACTCGTAGAGGTATGCAACATTATACGCATGCTTCTTATATACATACGAATTAAAATATATAGATGTGTGCGAAAAAAATGTGTAAGCTCACACGTATATCGGAATGTAGCGGAACCAGGAATATTTATACGAATGCACAATCATGATTACGTAACGAGTAGAACTGGACTAGCGGGAACTGGTCTCCCGCCAATAATTGCTGCGTCTTAATCGGTCGTCGTCGCTCGACCTTCAGCAGCAAAAGTAACAGTCGATGTTTGTCTTGACAAGGATGGGGAAAAGAGAAATGTGCAACAGCGGGTCCTTGAATCTTTTAGTTCTCCTAGGATTCCACTCCTCAGGCGAAATCATTTTAAGAGGATCCATTTGCATAAAATGAAGAGCATTTTTTTTTCAATCTTCTTTGTAATAATATTGTCGAATTCGACTAGAGATGGGTAAAATTTCTAAATGCATGTAAAGCATGCATTTAAAAAAAGTGTATTATGCACCAAGGGGGAGAACTGTTGTTTTTCACTGATGATTCATTGCTTCTCAGTGTAATGCTACTAGTTCGAAATCCCTTCAAAGTAGCCTCGGAAAATTAAAGGATCTTAACTGAGAAAGGTTCTATTGTAAGTTAATTAATTAACTGAATGCGTGAGTGAAGAACAATAGGGAGACAAGAGCCAGTGACGTGCTTTTAGTACCGCTATCCTTTCACTGATGTCCTTCACTGACCTTGAAGGCTTGACCATTTACAAACAGGATAAGTTAGATTAATAGCATTTGGTGGAGCCTCTCTTTGGATTTGTCTCTTAATGCATATCCTTTATCCGAGAGGCGTGGCCTGCCACCGTTACTTTACAAGGACACTCAACTCAAATATATATACGTTTATTAAAATTTTTAGTTAAATCTATTTTCCATTATGAAATTGACATAAATTATGATAATTTTCTTAATATTTCATCACTTTGTTGTTATAACACTGATTTGTAATATGTATAGCATTGCATAAATATAATGTCGATGATAAAAGCTAATTGTAACACGAAATACATACTTTCAACTTCCTCTCTGCAGGTAGGAAGTACATCTGTCTTACTGTCTACAATGTAATTATTTCAAATTAATTGCTTATGTTAATTATGTCATCATTCAAGTATGAAATGTATAAATTTCAAAAGAATTACGAAATTATACACGAAGGGCATGTATATTGTATAATTAGTATCTCAAATTGTAGTTACATGCGTTTATATAATTAAAATGGGAAAAAGTTGCTGCATAATAACAGATGCTGCACATTGTTCGATTTTTGGTAGACGAGGAGGAAGTTAATTTTAAAAATGTGGATGAACTGGAATGAATTCATTGGAAGAAACTTAATTTCATTATTCAACTTTGTAACTAATAATTACATGCATTTAAAAAAGCACATTAGTCACCTTTCCTTGCTGGAGGAAGTATTGTCGGAGCGGAAACATAATTTCCAGCCACAACGTCCTGCACCGCCGGACTTGAGAATTGTTTCTGTCGCACGGATCTGATGGTTTGTGTGTGTATGAAGTAACCACAATATCCGCGGTTTTATTTACAAGTTCAGGATGCTTTTTCCCTGTGATATCCAATACGAGGACGTTCATTGATTTGACTCAATTTTCAATTATTATTCTATTCTATTGTTGTAATTAATTTACAACAAAGCTGAATAAGGGAAATGGATTAAATTTGAAGAAGCTTTTATGCGGATTAGAGAATAAGCTCAGGATGACCCTTTTGAGATTTGTGTTGGCCTACTAAACTTGAGCCATCTTACTATAATCCTGGTCAATCAGCGAACAAACAGACGCGTCGCGAATAGAGGTGGACATAATTGGTGCAATTCATATTCAAACGAGGTTCGCGTCCTTGACTGCTCATCGAGCTGTATAAAATTGATAGTTGTTCAAGAAGTTCAGCGTGCTAAAAAAAGATGATGTCCTTTCGAGTCCCAATTTTCTGCTACTTATGAATTAAAACCCCATTTACAGTAAAGATTTTCGTAAAAAAAAATTGCTAAAACTGGGTAAAATTATATTGAAAAGATAAAAAAAATAAACAAAAAAAAACGAATAAAAATTTATGGATGAGCAACGTACGACACATAGCCTTCGAATTTTTTTCTTTCCGGTCTATCTTACAAAATTAGAATTCGAAGGTTAAATTTTACATAAAAGTTATACTAAATCTCTCAAAACTGAGAATAAATTTATTTTTCAGTTTTTAAACATTGATTTTTATTACATAAACTGTTTGAACGATTTGTAATGGAGGCATTTAAAATGGGCTTTAAAAATAGAAGCGCTGTAACAATGTTCAAAAGCTGCAAAATTAAAGCATTTTTGAAAAAATAAAATACACAAAGAGGATTGGGATTGAGTTTTCATTACGAAGTAAATTTTATATAAAATAGGAAAATCAATAATGGCTGCAGTTTCAACCAATAAGATGCTAATATCGTCTCAAGTTCATATCAAGGGCAAATTGATGATTTAGACGACACAACGGTGTATCTAAAGATTTGCCTTCGTTTCGTGTCCATAAAAGACTGAACAATACGAATATTAATTCGTCTCGCTTCCTTCGACCAGACTATTTCAGGGTTAAACAATTGCTTTTCATTCATTCGAAGAATGCGAAGCATTGAATGCTTCGAGGGGTCGGCCACTTTAAATGTTTGTATTGAACCTTCGGGAATAATCCTAAATATTTCCACCCCAAATATTTCCTTCACGTGTTCATGTTTTAACATTACCAAATAATCACTAAAAACTCCTGCTATGCTTATTATAATATAAGTGCAAAGATTTTAGGAGTTTGAATTAATCTATTTTAGTCAATATCACAAAATTATTGATAGATATAATGAAATATCGAGGCGCCCTGCGCACTAACTTTTGACACATGTCTCACACGTGATCGACATTGAAAAGTCTCATTTGTTGGATCACGCAACCAGAGTTTGGATCTATACGAAATTCCAAACAGGAAGAAGCGATTGAAAAACAAATATCGGTATAAACTTTCAAGGTTATTTTGATAAAAAAAATTAATTTATTAGTTTAGTATTTGATGAGAGAAATCAACCAACAGCTTTTCCAAAAGAGTTTCTTATTATGAAGAAATATTTTATGGCTTCACAGTAGGACAATCATCTTTGTTTGCCTTTATGAAAAACTCGCTAAGAGCGCTAAAATCGCTTGCATGTTTTTCATTGTAACTCTAGCGATTAAGCTTTTCATTCTTGGTAGCTTTTTTTACACGCATTGATTGTGTCCCTGAAATTGTCAAGGGTAATGGCATTTGGACTCTTCGCGTGACGACTTTGCTTGTGATAATAATTACATTCGTGCACTTGACACAACTTAATCCAGGCATTTTTGAGTTTTTGAATCGCTAACAATATAAATGTCACTGCGAAATTAGCAGCTTTAAATATTTCTAGAAGTTTTAGATAAGATTTCAAATCCGAAGTCGAAGTGTCAAACTTCAAAATGGTGAATTCAATATGTCGGACTTCGGATTCGAAATCAGCGACCCCAAAAACTTTTAAATTCGTAAAATTTAATTCCCCCTGAAATTATTCATCCCTCTATGTGATTCCTGTAGATGAAAATGAAAGAAAATGCAAATGAGAGAAAATGGGCATCAATGTCAAAAACATCGACATTGAATTAAATAGAAGTCTGCAGTCTAGAATGCTAATTAGTAAGTGAAATAAGTTTTCCAAGAAACTCTGTTCTAAAAAAAAAGATAAGTCGAAAAAAAACTTCTGATTTTTCTTTTGGAAAAAACGTATCAATGAGCGCGCATGACAAATCCAAGGTCAATATATTATCAAGCTGCACGTGCTATTTCGATGAAAACAGACGGAAAAAATACTTTCCTTCTTTTAATCGTTTTAAATGTAAATACACACGATCAATGATATCATTTTAATGATTCACTGCCAAATATTATTGTGTCGCTTTTCCAACACTGTTTGCTAGTCTGTAGAAAAGTGACATTATTTCAAATGCTCAAAAACAGGACTAAAAAATTAGTTGTCGAATTCTGGATAGTACAAAGTTTTCAAAATATTTCATTAACTTTTTTTAAAATCTTAAATATATTTCAGAGAAAAATTCTAAAACAGTTCTTGAAATTTTCCTTGACACTCAGAGTAGTTGAGAGTCAAAGAAAATTTCGACAACTGTTTTAGAATTCTTTTCTGAAAATTACTTGAGATTTTAAAAAACGTTAATGAAATATACGAAAACTCTTGTCCTATCCAAACAATATGGAGGTGTCAAGACAAATTTTCTTAACGAAGAAAATGATATTTCCGAGTATGTAATTGAATGTGTAAGAGATCATTTATGTTTGAGAAGAGAGGGAGTGCTGACGAGAATGATGCGCAAACGATTGACCTTGCTCAGGGCCAAGAAAATACGCCGACTGTCATGTTTCCACTCGACTGGTATGTGTAGTCTTATCATGGCCAAATAGGTGGTCTAACATAAGCTCGAGTGCGAATTGCGACGACTCGGTGCGGTGAGTGAGTAGTTGTGGGAGGGATTTCCCGATACACGAGTCAAGTTCAAGGACAGACGGACACGTGACATCGACGCGATCGTCCATGCAAATAGAAAATAGACGTCACTGATTTGAAATGCGTTCTAACCAGCTCACTAGTGACTCAAATTATTTTCACTTAAGGAAATATATCTTTTGAAATTCAAAGAAATCTATCTCTTGAAATCTTTCAAAATCCCATAATAAAAATAATTAAGACCTGTCTTGAAATCCCTTGAAATTCTAAGGACATCGTGAAGTGTTTTGAAATACTTTTAAATTAAAAATAAAATATCTAATCCACTGCAATTTCTCAGAAGTCTAGAATATCATTTGAAATCCCCATATCATTTCTATTTTCTCAACTTGTGATTTAAATTTCCGTCAGTATCCGTTTCCCCAAGAGCCCCCTCTGATTTTAAGTATTCACGTCGATAGAGCAATTCCAATAAGGAAATCAATATTTTTTCTTATGAACTTTAAGATGACACTCGCGATCATCTCTGAAGCCATCTATATTTCTGAAATTTCGAGCCGACCTCGAATTCCGCTTTTTATTTAACGAGCATATGGAAAAAAATTCTTGCTCTGATACGGAATCAATCTAAATGGACTTGTTAATATTAGTAATGCGAGATAGAAAAGAATGAAAGGGGAATAATTTAAGGCGAAATCCTGTCCTCTTTGATCCTGGCAAGAATATAGGATTAGGAAGAGCCCCGTCATCGGTGAAATTATTATATGTCTTTCTTGGTTTTGACTGAATTCTCGGGAACAGTGAATCCTTGAAGAACCCCACATAAATCCGACATTTAATGTAGAATAGGCTACTCATTAAACGACTATAATTCGTCCGGCTTAAATGAGAATCAGCGAGATTTTTTACATTCTCCATCATACATGACAAGATATTATGTCCCGAATTCCCATTTTTATTATAATTTATACTGAAAAAAAAGCATAATTATTTAGAAAACCGAGAGAATGTTTAGTGCAGATTGTAATGGAATTTTTTGTGAGAAAAAAAAATCTGAAACTTGGAAATATTTTGCTTTAAGCTTCTATTTGAAAAAAAAAAATCGTCCATTCAATTTTTTGATATCCAACAAGCATTGACAAATAAGGTCAAATGGGGTAAAACTTTCGATTGTTTCTCGATAAAAGCCCGATTAATTAAGTTTCAAACAAGTCAAGAGACTGAAGAGGGTTCACGTCGGAGAACAGCCCAATCATAACTTTGCAATCAAAAGCACACTGTTCCTTCTAACTAAAAGTTGGATAAAATCCTTGGGGAATGTCCAAAAGAGGGCGGGAAAATAAATGTTTGACAATGGCGTAAACTCCACCCTCTGCTATAAAAACTTTTCATTCTTGTTACCCTACTTTCAACCCGCCCCCTCCCAAACACACATTCTACTTACCTGTAATTCTTTTATAAATGACAACTTCAGGAAATTTTTTTTATCATACATAATTTAAATCTCAAAATAAAATATGCAAAGGAGTCGAAGGAATTCAAGCCAGCTTAAAAGAAAGTAACAGAATTTTTAAAAATACAAAAGAACTCAATAGAAATGGAGAAATAAAAAAATAAAAATAATTTAATAAAATTGTAAAGAGTTCAATGAATTGAAAAGAATTGGCTTAATTTAATTTGTCGTCTGTGAAAGACAAGAACGAAAAAAATGTCTATATAAATTTTTTTTATCTTGAAACTTTATTATTTTTTTTCACGAATAAACGACTTTCAGTTTGTGAAGTGCGAAAGAAACCCTCCGATGGGGTAAATTTCTCTGACCTTGACCTCGAACAGAAACCATTACGTCCCGCCTTAAGAATTGCCCTTTACGAAAGATAAATACGACAGCTATAAAAAAAAGAAGTATTATAGGGGGAATATGTGACCTTCGCCGAAAGCAATTTATTCTATATTTATGTATTTTTATATAACCTGTTGTTTTAATTCTAGAAGAAGTGTTTTAAGGTTGTGATAACAATCAATCTTTCCACACAAAATTCCATTGTAGAATTTATTACGTATTAAATTATTGATTAATTCACTATATGTTACTGAAAATGTTATAATTTCACAAAAGAGAAATTAAGAGTTGATTTTAAGTTTTTAATACATATATATTATATATATGTATAATGTATAATTGTATATAATGTATATATATATATATATATATATATATATAATTATATATATATACGATCGTTTTCAGATCAATGGTGGAGAATTACCCTTGACTTAAAAGAACCTTGACCTGATCTTCCCCCAAGCATTTCCCTCCCGACTCTTCATTTTCGATTAAACATCGTCTCTAACATCATCAATAACTCTGCTACAACGCACGCATCTTTTAATAAAGTTTAGCCCTGCTTCAAGCTCAGTCCGACCAAAGTCGGGCCTCTACTACTTAAAATTATTGAGACGAACTCCTGCTATAGAAATTAAAACCTGGACTAACTTTCACTTGTTTTCAAAACACTATTTTCCCTCCTAGAGATAAAATACTATCTAAATATTACCTTGCAATTAATTTACTTCCTTTTCCTGTTTCCTGTACATTTTAAAGTTAGTACTTGTTTGGAATTAAGAATAGTCATTTTGATTGCTCCTTTTAAAAATATCGAGTATTCTTTTATGCTAACAGAGACTAATTAACTTATCTATCCTTGATAGGTCGATGACGCTCGTTGTAAATCACAGAATGATATATCGAGTTTTAATAGCTCGCGATAATTAGTTTAATGACTGTAGTTCTGTTTTCGGTAATAATTCAAGTCTGTCGGAAACTCGAGAATTTGTTCGATTAAATCTCTATACCTGGAAGCGACAAATGTGGGGATGAAACATTCTTCCTCTATGACGCATTTATAAATTTTATACCACAAATTATTTGAAAGTATCATAAAAAGGGAGTAACAAAAAATGTCTAAAACATAAATCTATTAATGTACACAATTAAGAAAATTAATTATGAAAAATATGTAATGAATACATTAATTAATTAATTACATTAGTTGTGGGCTTCATTTAGTATTTTGTTTTTTTCAGAATATCTTATAAATATTAATAAAAATGGATAAATATTCATATTTTTATAAATTTCCTTTCTGAAGAGATATAATAAGGGCCGCAGGGATTCTGCTCTCTTTATAGGAAACACGTGCATATTTGACACGTGTCGGTTAGATCTATCCTTTCGTCCTTGACGCAAACAGATATCTAAACATCACCTACGCGTGAACTTGACTGCTATGGGTCATTCACAATCATTATAAAAAGTAAAAAAAAACAAGATTTTGTCTAAGATAATATTTTTAATTAAAACCTATCTATTTTAACTGGTAGAGTCTGAATTAAAATTATTCACAATTATTTTTATGTATGTCTTATTTTCGGTCTAGTGGAGATATTGACAATAATAATCTATTACAATCA
Organism: Synergus laeviventris; assembly: GCA_032275145.1. Classification (NCBI taxonomy): domain Eukaryota; kingdom Metazoa; phylum Arthropoda; class Insecta; order Hymenoptera; family Cynipidae; genus Synergus; species Synergus laeviventris. Next base: position 13,769,679 of record JAUESI010000029.1, read on the forward strand.
TCTAAAAGCAGATGAGAAATAATGTTGAAAAATAGGCTGTGGTTTTAAATCAAATATTCAAGAGTAATCTTCAGAACCCTCTCGAAATTTATCTTCCTTCCGTTCTTTACACTACGCACCCCATTTATTGTCAAGATCGCGAAAGGTCAAAACTTATTAGAATTTAAAGAGTCCTGGGGAACTTTCTAGAATATTTAGAATGTTAACATAATATCAGAGCTTACCTAAAGCTAAACTTCAAGAAATTGCAAAACATTAAAACGTTTCATTTTATGCAAAAACTATTAAAATAAAACATTTTTTCCTTCTAGACGAATATTTCTATTTAAAAAACAGGTAGCCGCCCTACAGAGCAAAAAAATATCAAATTGTAATATTTGTTAAGTAAAATGAAGAAATCGAATTTTGAGATTAGATCTTGAACTCAGCACCATTGAAGAGATTGACAAAATTTTAAAATAATTCTAGAGATGTTCACGTAATATTATAACTTTGAAGCAGAGAAAGGAACAAATTTTTAGAGAACGGAGATCCTAGAGTGAATGTGGCAGACAATTCATGCGATAGGAAAAGGTGATAGGTCCATAATTTATTGGCCGACGACATAGCACGACAGAGCATCCCATATAAGTAGCAGCCTGTTGCTATGGCTCACATTCAGAGTGTTGGAAATAAATGATGATACATGGAGGGGTCGTTGCTAGCTCGGTTGTGCACCCCGGTGCAAGCTGCATCGATCGTCGTTTCCTAGGCAGTACAACAACCTACGCACTGACACCACACACTCTTGTTTCTCGACCCCAAGGACCTCGAGGACACTGCAACCTTTCAATGCTATTATCGTAGCTCGCATTCGCGAACGCAGGTTCAAGGGTACGAATGCAACATTGTGATAACATCTCATCAGCTTTTCATGAAACTCAAACAATAGCTAATTGGCTAATTAGTGTCCTATAGAATTAAAAAATAAAATTGATTACATTTGTAATGAGTTTTTCTTTATATCGGGTAGTTGGTATCAACTTCTGATAGAGGAAATTTATTTTATTTTATCACGGTTAGTAAATTTACATTCACATTTATTTAAACTTCTTTTCAAACTCGTTTTTTCAAGACAGCCCTCTCTTTTCCAACTAAAAGTCTAAATGTGTCTACTATAAATTTTCCCCAAGAAATTTCCGGACAATTCCCACTTATAAATATACCAAAAGTCCCTCTTACGATGGAATCATCATGCGTAATTTGATCTATTACAATATTACAATTTCTTTATAAACTGTATTTTTTATTTTTTAATAATTCTTAAGATTTTCAATTTTAAGTAAGAAAAAAGTAGCGCAATTGAGTTTCAAAAGAGTCTCAGGATTTTCGTAAGATTTTTTCAGAATTTTTTTAAGGAATTCTAAGAAATTTTAAGATTTTCAAGAGATTTTATACAAGACATTTTAATGATTAAAAAAAATTGCAATTGATTTAAACCGATTTAAAAAGATTATCAAGCAAGATTAAAAAATAGAGGTGAAAAAAAAGGTAATAAAAAAGGATGGGTAAACAGAGTTGGAAAAGGGAATTGGCAAAGTAGGTGGGAAAAGAGGGAGGAAAATAGGGGTTGGAAAAGAAGATTCGCTATAAGTGAGTGGCCTTGCTCTAAAAAAATTAACTTTCTTATATTATCCCTAACTACTATTATAAATTATTTTTAGCTAATTTGCAAGACGATAGATAATTTCTATAGTAGATAATTAATTTGTGCAATTGATTTTAAGTCGTTGAACTTTTGGTATATAGAATGGTAAGTGAAGGCGACAAGAGGAATTGGCTTCAGATATGTTATAGTCACGTACCCTGATAAATAACCCAACACCTTTTGATGGTCAAGGTTACTAATTACGTAGAAACGTGATCAATCCATCTAATCCACCACCATGTCAAACAAGGAGAGGGAGTAACAAGACCGAGATTGCACTAATTACGTTGCTTTATTCATTTACAGACGCAGAATATAATTGACCTTGTAAGCTTCCAACCCAACCAAGGTCTGTTTTTGAATTTAATACGTAGAGGGATTATGTAAAAGCTGGATTCGAAATTGTAAATGCTACATACTTATGTATATTTTGATGCAAAATTAAATCGTATATATGCAGGATTGATGTCCTTTTCAGATCCAATATTGATATTATGAATTCAACCAATCCAAAGTGACAATTTTTTAATCATTTTAAATTTCAATAAGTTTTAGCTTCATTACTTGCACGAATAAATTTTAAATAGTAATCTATTCAAAAAATTTGTATTCACAGATTTTAGCCTAGATGTTGACTCAGAAGAGAGACGACTCATTCATAAGGGAATCCAAGTAGACAATCTTACTTAACAGTCTCGGAATTATGTCAAGGAGGATGATATACGAGATTGTGGGATTAATAGGGGTTAACTTTCAATTTCCGGCGGTTTCTAGCGTCTTCAGATTATCGGCAAATATTTTCTTATATGAAAATGATGGTACACAAATTTATATTTAAGTGCAATACTATTTTCATATTATTTGAAATGTTAAAAATATCAAGAAAATAATAAGCACATACAATTATTATATATTTATACTTGTTTCCTTTTATAAGGCGGCTTCTGGAAGTAATTTTTATTTATTCCCCAGCTGTATAATTTTTGCTAACTTGGGAAAAACGTCTTGCGTAACTTCAAAAATTCTTGGAACTATTATATAATTACACTTGCGCATTAATAGCTCACGCGGAATATTCGCGAACGAGTGAAAGTTCCCAAGTAGTGTCTGGAATGAAAACAAATAATACCGTTGTCGATTTACTGGAACGATATGTGAGGCACATGGGAAATGAGAACGAGATGATAAGATGATTCAGAATTCATTACTTCGACCTAACTACGGTGATTCAGTATATGAATCACTCCTCATGGAACGTTGTAGTTGATCTTCAAACGCTAACGGTCGCGTTAAAAATGACGCGCTAGTTTAAATATAAAGAAAAATCCCTATATTTTAATTAATTAAAATTCTCTTACTCTTGTATAAATTAATAACCCGATAAATAAAGGCACTTATGCAAATGTACTGAGTTGTAAAATAGAATATACACCTATCTGAATTACAGGCAACATTTGCCTCATTAAAATTAATTTTGTGATTTACCTAAACATTTTTTTAAAACTATGTTTGCATAACCTTGTCAAAAAAAAAACAAAAAGTCGTTCCGTGTCATTGAAATAACGTTACACGTGCCCACCTACACAATTTTCCTCGTAGTGACTAGTCAAATATAATGCAAATGAGGAATGAAATTAGAATAACAAAAGTCAAGGTTTTGGAAAATACAATGCCGGGAAAAGATAAGTGAGTTCAGTGACTTTGGTCATTGATACAATATTCTATAAATTGAACTTTGTGTTAAGTTGCTCAGTAATTTATTAATAAATAATCAAATGTTAAGTTTAAAGTTTTGTTTTGCTTTCCACATGAAACACCGAAAAGGATGAATTATGCGCGAAACATATCCAGAAATAGTGTGAAAAACAAGAATGATTCACTTTCCTAACTATACTTATTCCAAAATCACTTATACGCAGTTTAACACTATCATCAGACTATCATATTAAAACGCAACAATTGAAAGAATTTTTCCTTGTACGATTTCAGAAATTTGTATCACAATAGATACTTCCTTGAATTTAAAAAAAGTACTTTCCATAAAATTCCGAGATTTGCTGACTAAAATCTTGGAAAACTCATGAGGACATTTGATGTAATTTATAAAATTGTCTAGTTTATTGACTATATTTTTTTAAAGGATTTTTATGTGTACCGAAAACCTTCGTCTATTATTGTACTGAAAAGGTACTTCTTTTCGTTAATAGTTAATTTAAACAGTAGAAATAACGGCATTTTCTGTTCTTACATCACTAATTAGGATCAATTTACACAATTATTAAAGGAAGGCGCAGTGGCAATGACCTAGAAATGTTATAAAAGTTTCTTGAGGAAGGTCACTTGCTTTGTACATGTACAGCATTTGACCCCTCTCCAAGTATGTAAAGTGGACAACTATGCAGTAGCGCGAACAACTCTTTCAACTATTTCATACGTACAAGAAAATTAACTAGTATTGTGACTTACATGACCAGACATATAAACGGGCCTTGACATGAGTTTTTCCTAGGCGACGAGGTAAAACTTAAGGGAGGGGGTTGAGGGTTATTGGAGTGAGGTCGCGATTAATAATTTTCATGCGTTAATATTTTCACAGAAACACCCGACACGCATAACACGCTAATTAGTCGTTAGCGACGTAATTAAGAAATATTGTCGGTACGTGAGAATCTCATAAATCTAATGATAAAAAATGGTTACTATTTTTTGTAAAAGATGTTTCTTTCGGAGTACGTGAGATATAATTTTGGTGGATACACTTTATGTAATATCTGAAAACTTATGATCGATTTTATATTACATATAAACGTAATTTGTAAATTAGAAAACTTTTAAATAGATGATAGTGATTTTAAAGTTGTATTGTAATAAGTGCAAAGTCAATATGGAAAGTTAGATGACATTGACTCAACCGGAAATCATTAACGTAGGTCCGTTACTATGTCTAGTCTACAATATAATATGACGTAGTCCCTAAGCTGTTTAAACGACAACCTGATGACCTTCTCAATTAATGAGAGATCGTAAATATTGACGCATTCGGACAAAGTAATAGGCAGTTGTAAACGCAAGGTGTGGCACAATTCGAAACAAATTTCAAATCACTTTCCATTTTTCCAGCCTTAATGAAAAATGTACAGTATGTTATTATCATTTTTATATTTGTTTGATCAATATCTCGAAATTGATTGATCTGATGTAAGCTATAACCTCATTTGTTGTTACTGTCTAAAGTTACAAAAATGAGATAACTTTTTCAGTTTTTCAGAATATTTTAAAAGCATTTGAAGAATTTTTCGGCCTTTAATGGCTTCTGCTCAAAGGATTTTTTATGTTGGTACATATGCAGCCTTCTTCTTTCGTAAAGCGATGAAGAAAAGGGGTCGCACCTGCAGCTTTCAAAGATACTCAAGCTGGCAAAAGGTTCTGCATGAATTAAACGTCTATGGATATTTCGTTTGTCCTTCAACCACATAAAGGAAAAAAAAAGGTAATTCTAATATTTAATTGAAGGATAATTTAATTCCTTCATTTGAAATTCAATCTCCAATAATAATTATACTTTCCATATCCATATAGAGTGTGTAAAGAACTGAATTAATGTTGCTCATTAGAAAAATAATAATATCTAGTTTATATGAAAGTTTTACCTTCAGAAAAAATGTCATTGACACAATAAATGTTCTGGTAATGAAGAATACATATCACTTGGGGACTTTTAAATAAATAAATTATCATTTAAACCGATCTGTATACGGATTTTAAATTCATCTTTAAATGCTTCCACTTTTGGTTAATTAAAACAACCAATAAATTGTGGATAAAGGTTCAAATTGGTTATTTCTTCGATTCTTTTCACTGTATCTCCCTGAATTAGTTCAGTCGGAGCGAAACTGTGTCAAGGTGGTCTTTGTTCTCGAGTCCACTCGGGTCAACTAACGGCCAGTCACCTATTAATTATTGTGCCATTATATTTCACCACGATACTTATAAGATTGCAACCGCTAGAAATGATATATATGCATTCGAGTTCTTGCTGCCAATATAATTTTATGTCAGTCTCATTTCATTACTGTTCTTTGAGAACACGCGACACGGGGGCGGAGACTCGCTTTATTTTTGAGAGGTGCAAATGTACTCTGCATAAAAGGGCAGCTAATAAAAAATCGGCAGGTGGCTTGCGTCAAGACCAGTGAGCGACCGGTGCGATTCGCAACACCTGCTTGACCGAAATATTTGCCAAAGTTTCATCGCGCACGCGCTCCCACTCCAAAAAAATATTTTATTTGCGAAGTTTTGGTTTTAAACTATTTTAGAAAGAAATTCCAAATTATAAAAAATAATGTATGAAAGCAGCACCAACTATAGTTGAGCGAATCCCATCGCTGTAACCAGAATATTAAAAATCCCAATTAATGAATTAATTCCGGTCATTAAACAAAATTTATTTTGATGAAAAATAGTTAATAAAGAGTTTCAAAGGATTTCAAAGAAGTTAAAGGTTTCCAATTGATTGCTAAGATTTCAAAATTAATTTAAATTAAACTTCGTAAATGCAAATGTAATTTGCGGTCTAAAGTCGTTGAAAATCAGAAAAGCATTATGGGCTTGGGCCCTTGAGTTCCGGAAGTGGGGAAAAAGCAAGGTGCACGAAACGAGGCCTGAGCAAATAATCCGATGCGTGGCGGATGACCCACATTCGGCATTCGCAGGGGAAATATATTTTAGCAGTCATGTGCCAAACACTCACAGGGTGCTCGACTGGCGTGACGACCCAAAAAGCGGATAATGTTGCATTGCCCGTGTAACACCTGGCTATCTTCCACTGCTTTCGGAGACTCATTGATGTGATGGCAGCCAGTTAATTGGTAAGGGGCGAGGCACCATTGTGACCCTCAAGTTCATCATTGAAATCTCTTTTCTCACACACAATATCCTAGGGAGTAAAAAGAACCTAAGCTCCGCATCATATAGACATAAAAAAAGGGCTGAAATTATGCATTTATTATAAAAAGTATCGTGTGTGCCATGGATGAGTGGTACTGTTCGACCCTTGTATGAAAATCTGTCTTCTCCTCCTCGATGCGCATATAAATACAATATTTTAGAACTCTTCCTGCATTATTATTACGAAGTAAAATTTGAAAGATATTTTAAAATCGTTTTAAAAAGATTTTATCGATTCGAACCCTGCATTTGACCTCGAACAACGACCTCAAGAATGGTCACCCTCGACAGGTGGTCGACCTAATACAAAAGGGTTGCAACGGTCGTTCCCATCCGAACCTTGATATTTAGTATCGAATTCGAGCGTTCTAGATTCTCATTTTCGGTGTCTCGATGTCGGCCCCATTGGTGATTGGCCCTTCGCCTAATTTCCCTGGACGTACGGCATCCGACTTTCGATTTTCGTGAGACCACCCGAACTCGGACATAACCACAGCGGGAACGGCGATGAATCGAAGGTAATTCGATATTCGACCAGGCATGTCAAAAAACGGTGCCTGGGATAGTCCTTGCTAGCAAACCCGAAAGCAATCCTTTGTCTTCATTTTGCCATAGATCTGCAAAACTTATAATCTAGTTTGCAAAGGAATATGCAATTGTAGAACGACCAAATAGCCTTCCACCTTTCAATCAAAACCCCTCTCCCTTTAGTAAATAAATTATGTAAATATTCATTGATTTTTGAAATCACTATATTAAATGACATAGTTAAATATGAAAATTTTACTTTCAAATTAAACTGATTGATTAATTGGCATTTTTTACATTCTGGTGACAGCGATGGGATTCACTCAATAAATAAAGTGGCACAATCAAATTCCCTTTCCAATTCTGATCAAGCTTATCAGAATGTTCTTGAAAAGGTCATCATTTGTCCTCAGTAGGGAGAAGGTGAAACGACCTTGGTTATAATGATAGCTTGACCATCGACTTCACTTTCATGACTCGATCGAACTAGCAATAGGGTTCTGATCCACTATCGCGATTAAGGAGCGATTCTGGTATTTTCCATAATGAGGAGGTTAGCTAGGTTATTCTTGGTAAAATCAACAGGTTGAGTGACGCAAAAGCTCGACACAGGGACGTAAGGCGTGGACTTCTTAGCAGGGGGTTCAGGAGGGGTTTAGGGGGTTGAGTAGGGATAAAACGATCCACATCTATAGGTATAATGATTGCTTGGGCATGGCTCGCTCTGACGTCGATGTGACGTAATGCCACGTGCTGGGGGTGGCTACCCCTGCCACATCTAACCTACGGCTGACATTGACACTGGCCACATCGATCTCACCCCGTCCGTTACAATTGAGTGACCGTGGCGGTGTCAAAGGAGTTTAACCGTGTTATATCGATTTGCGGTGTTCTACAAAAATAGAAGCTTTTAATATGTTTTTTAGAAAAGAAACAATTAAATGTAATTTTACTTTTTATTTATTTACTAGCAGAAATTTATTTGGTGTTTTCCAGAATTTTAAGATATTTATTTTGATTTGAAGGGACTTCAAAGGATGTTCAAAAGAGTGCAAAATTCAAAGAGATTTCCAGACTTTCAAGGTTAAAAAAAATTCAAGGTGACTATCTGGTTTTACCAGTATCAGAATTGATTGTTTGGCTTTTTTGCCACTATTTTTTCTGAAAGGTTACTTTTTTTTCTGTACTCATTTAAGTCTAAGGCTATATACTGAAAGCTATATACTCTTCTTTGCTCAAGCCATCTTTTTTCGATATTGGCCGTAAATCGTTAGGTATATCAACTAACTGTCCACCTATAATTTGGAAATAAATTCGTAACACCGAACTTGCCAGACACAAATCTCCATTTCTAAAACGATACGTGACTCGATTAAAAGGTATTATTACATGATATGCCCTCTCTCTCATTTGTGAATCCCTCAATCTGCGAAATCGGGTAAAGAATAATCTGTTCACGTAGTAGGCTAGATCCTTACGATAAATTAGAATCACAATCCTTTACATCGGTTTTCCCCTAACGAGAAAAGTTAGAAAACAATTCAACCGGGATTTGCAAAGTTTAGTGTTGCATCCTCCAACGAGACCTTGAACTTCCCGATTACAGGCGACCTTGACACGTGCGAGTAATAATAAAACTGTCCTCGTATCCTTCACTACCCTTCCAGGATCCCGCTTTACCTGTCGCAACTTTCCAGAAACTTTGCAAAATATAATCGAAAGAAGAAAGAGAAAACAAAGAGGAATATAGAAAAGAGATCTGTGAACTCAAAAGGGTGATAATAACAACCAATTAAGCAAAGCAAATTTGATGAGGCGACTTGTATCAAAGAAAATTAATTAATTAATTAGAACTGAATAAGAGGGGCTCTTGTTAATAAAAAATATAGCGAAATAATGGAAAATGGGAGATAAGAGGAATGAGTGGGACGACGATTAGATTAGATTAAATGAGTTAAATGTGATTAAACTTGAATTAGCCATAATTGTATTAAATTGCCTCAAGGCATCCTTCGACTATATAGTAAAAACAATAATTGAAAAGGTCTCATAATCTGGACAATCTGTCCTTAATTTTTTCTATTTTTCTCTACCCCTGATGATGAAAAGATCCTATCTTGCAAACAATATTTGATCACACCTCTTAACCCTTTTCAATTAGGGTGTGAACAAACTTTTTTGTTTTTTGCCAGCAAAGGGAATCTGTAACTCATAAAATATTTAGTCACATCCACTGTTAATTTGGAGGGGTAGATTTTTCAAATATTAATCATTTTATTATTTTATTATTCTGAGTAGAAATCAAATTTTTGTTGAATAAAAAAGGGTAAAGACTTTAAAATATGGATACTATATAGAAATCTTAGGTCCTTAATTCTTTGTTTCGGAGGTTTGAGACCGAAATTTCTGAGGGTCGAATCATAACTTGCGATTTTAGTTGACCTCGAGACCATCACATTAAAATACGATCCTGGCCGAAATGACTTTTAGCGAATTCAAATGGAGATTGGCGACGATCCGTTAAGATTGTCTCAGCCGACGGACCGCCAACTTAAAAACTTATCGCATAATTTATGGAGCATTCCAGGAAGAAGTGAATCATCGAAAATATAGATGTCCTGTTCATCTTGACATGAAGGACGAATTTGAAAAATAAGGTGAATCCCCACGACCCATATTGAAAGTCGAATGAATGTAGAAAATAATTGAACAAAAGAAAATCGATCAAATTCAATATTTTAACTTTGAGAGTTTTAAGTTTTAAGTTTTAAGTTTTAAGTTCCTTATTATTGTGGTCATTCTGTTATGCAATAAATATATATTATTTTCAGTCTCGGATAATTTAGAGGCGACAACTGTAATTGTAATTCACTCGTACACGCCGCAGGTGAACGCACATCGTGCACGCAACGGGTATTGTCTCATTGTTCCTAAGTGGCCTTGCATTTTACTTTTATACACTTATGTCAGCTTGGAACTTGGACAAGGACTTCAGGGTCGTAATGTACTCGTAAATAAACCAAAGAAGGAAGTATGTATTTTGAATCGACCTTTAATATTTCAATGTCAAGAATTTCTTCCAAAGTCGACAGTGGTTTTATATATTGATTTTAAAAAGTTGCATCTGTAATGCTAAAAGACACTCCAAAAAGTTTCATCCCTCTAGCACATTTGGAACTCACCCCATACTCACTAAAAACTTCTAGGTCTAAAGGATAGTATGGGGTGAGTTTCAAATAAATTAGGGGATGAAACTTTTCGAGATGTTTTTTAGCATTACGAAGACTTATTATCATCAATAAAATTTTGATTCAACAAATAAGGATAATTTTGATGAATTTTTTAAGTCTAAGGGATGAATTAGGATGAATTTCAAATGTCTGCAAAATTTCTAAAAAAAAAAAGAAAATGGTTTCCTTTGATAGAGTGAAAGATTTACAAGTTAAGATTGTCGCGTCAGAGTGGGTGGCACTGAAAAATTGAATATTATTAGCGAGAACTGGTCGTCGAAAGTCACTGTTTTACTTGGCATAAAATGTTGAGGGTAGATTAATTTATTCAGTGATAACTGCTTGCCTTGGCCTTGCACAATGCTCATCACGACGCGCCGTATATATTCGGATTATTCTCGATGACTCAGAGTGAATCGCTAGTATAGCTCTGGGTCGTTACTCGACGCCAGCAGGGTTCGCGGATACGTGTAAAGTATACTCAAGAATGCAAATACCAAATAATGAAACTAAGCTACATACTTAAGAGCCCGCAACACGTTCTTCAACCTTTATTATATTCATCCTTCTTGCCTTCAATAATTTTCTAAGAGTCTTTCCTTCAATTTCAATTGTTCTTCTATTACACAGATACATGTTTGTTCTTTAAGGGCATAAGAAATTTTATTGTTACATTCCAAATTGATATCGAAGCTAGTAGAAATATAAGAATTACATTCTTTTCATTGACTTCTCTCTTACCACATTGAAGGCTAAACGAAGATTATAATAATATACAGATGCAGCCATCTGAAAGACATGAACTGACCTATCCTGCACAATAAAGCTTTACTCAAGTAATAATTGGAAATATAAAGATTAAGAAGTTAAGGAAAGACAGAAATATTTTCATAGCCTCTACTGTAAATGTAATTGTAAAATCTTTAACTTCGATTGCCTCCCTAGCTCCTAACTATATTTTTCGAAGAAACTGATTAACTGACCTTCAATTTCAACTATCAGATCTGAGATGAATCGAGAGATGGAAGCTTAGAACTTTCGACATATTTTTAGCCAATATAGCTTGTTTTCCTTCATTTGTAAAGATCGCCACTTTGGTAAGGAAAACAGACGCTTATTTTGATTCGCTTGTTGCAGTCTCCATATGTATACATATAGGGCATATCTCCAGCTGCATCTTCCATAGAGAGTAATGTGCAGCCTCAAATTTTGGGGATAAAGAAGATTTCATCTCAATCATGTATGTGACCAAATTTTGTAGAAGTGGAATTGAGGAATATTTGTGAATATTTGGGAATATAAATGTCACATGACGTGACTATAAATAAATAATTATAAATTATTTATTACAGTCAAATTTATAATATAACGAATATAAATGACTTGAGACTTATTTATATATGCCCATAATAAAATTTAAAAAACTCAAGGTTCCTAAAGCAGATTAATTCAATATTAAATATCCCACATCTTCCCGAGAATTCTTTCAAGGAAAAGATGAGCAACAGAGTCATGAAAGACAAATCTGCAAAAGCTGTATTTACCAAAGATTTTTTTCCAAAACTTGTTATGTATACAAATCAAAGGAACTGGGTCAGTGTTTCCGAATGAATGACAAATGATTAAATAAATCATGCTCAACATCGAACAAGGTCTGAATTTATCAGATTTATCTCTTGAAACATAAATCTAATTTTTTATTAGATTCCCATGGGTCTCCGAGAATAAGTCTCTTATCAGTGAATATATTTATAGCTCATCTTCGAAGATGTCACAAAGACCCTGGAAATAATGGAGCCATTATAAAAAGAGCCGCGAATATTGGTAGTTTATGGCAATACACATGTGCCGACCTTGGTAAATTATCAACAGATTTTAGTACCGACAATCTTGCACTTGTATCGGAGTCTTTGTTCGGACCAATGTGTGTCGAGGCAACGATTCATATTTTATAAATATTTCTGAGCTCCAACCTTGAGGATGTAATAATGCCATAACGCACGATACAGTTATTGGTCATGCACCAGGTTAGATTGATTAGAATTGTATTGAAATTGCAACGTGACACATTCTTTAAGTGAATTTGAAAAAAAAACACGAGTTTTCAATCAGTTAGATACAGAATGCACTATATTTTTATTGAAAATCTTATTACTGTCACGAGTTTTCTCAGTTTTCAATATTGTAACTAAATCTTTTGGATAAATTAAAAATAATTACTCTTTATGAATTCAATTTATTCACGTTTAACAACTTCAACTGAATTCAAGTGATTTCGAAATTAATTGAATCGAAATAACTCGAAAAATGAAAGGAAATTTGAATTCAAGTAGAGCATGTTAAAATTGATGAAATTTATATTCGTGAGTTGAAACCCAATTTTCGCCCGAATCCAAGAATAAATTTGCATCGATTAATAAAAGAAATTCGAAGAGATGTAGAGGGTTTTGAATTACCAGCAGTGGCCTTTGAAAATTCAAAAGAGATTATTAGAAACTATGCAGAAATGATGGTTGTGGGAGTAGGGGGTTGTCAAAAGAGGAGGGGGGAATGGGTGAAGGGTCCAAGATTTCGATAACCGGACGAAGGGCCTATTAAACGGGCAAAGTGCATCGTCGCAAAGCGTCGCGAGTGGCGAGAGAGCCAGTGCCACGGCCGAAGGGGAGAAGACAAAGGCAAAGAAGAAGAGGCACGCTTATTTGCCTTGCTTTATTTTTGCGTCTGACGAGTGAGCGGGCGTTGCCCTACGCATGCATCAACAACAAAGAGATAGCACGACTTGACTTCTCTTCTCTCCTCTATCTAGCTTCATTGTCGTCCGCGGAAAAGGACGACAGAGAGGAAAGATATGCGCGAGACCAGACTCCAACGGACACGTCTGGAATCTGGATATGTCGAACGACAAAAAATGCATTGCCTAGAGAGTCAATTCAGTCCACTTTGGGAGATCGGAAACATTTTTGACATTCCCGGACAATTCATTTTTTTCGCTTATATGTGGTTTCTCTTATGATAGAAACATCATTCAATGCATAGTGGGTTGGGACGTACGTAATTTACTTCATTGTAATGTTAAAATTTATTTAAAAACTATATTTTTAATAGTTTTTAAGAGTTTCAATTTTAAGTAAGAAAAAAGTAGCGCCGTTGAAGGAATTTGAAGAGATTTCACCATGGTTAACATTTCCAATAATTTATAGAGAAAAGAACACTGAGAAAAATATTCGTTTTTTGAATATTTGTAATTATACTTGATACAAAATTGAAAGATTGGAATTTCTATATATTTTTCTTGAATTTTATATATATATATAATGATGTTAATAATAATACTTTCATTCCTATAACTCAGCTATTATCAGTAAAGAAGAGAAATC
>JAUESI010000029.1:13791241-13824748 GCA_032275145.1 Synergus laeviventris
GGAAGACACGGAATGAGCTCCCAAGTTTCACAGACGCTCTCTCCTTTTCTTCGACGGGCCAATAGGTCACCCACGCCTCAACAAGATCTGCTATGAGTAAGAATATGTATAGCTTCTAAGGAGTTACTCGAGCAGAAGACGATGATCTGGATCTTAATATTGTGCTAACGACTGCAGCACCTGGTGTTACAAAATTTCATTTCACGATATTGTTCGACCGCGTGATCGCCCCAACCCGTATAAAACTTAGAAAGGATACTTTCTCGATCATCTCCTTCTTTATTACTTCCTTGAGTCTTTGACTCTTCTGCTGCAAAATTCATGTCCCACACAGAGAAAAGACAATGGCTGAATTTACCATTTAAAATAGTCAACATGCTCATTGCATTTTCAGAAATAACTTCTTTCTCATTTGCTTCCAGGGTTTACAGTGTTTTTAATTTTTTGATAATAACCCTTAAACTCTATTGACATATCCCTTCAATTCTTCTAAAAAGTCTTGATTCTAAATTAATGGCACTCTTCGCTTCAACTCTAGTGTCTTAAGTATCTAATTGTCCGAAACACTCTTAGTGTGGGAGATTAAAAAGTAGAATAAAAGCTCCAGACTAAAAATCCTTGGTACTATTTTCGCTCAGAGATTACATTCTTTAAGTAATTTAACCACTTAAGAAGATATGTCTGCAGACTCTCGAGCTTCGTATTTCGTCTTTTCTTTTTGTGAACTCATACAAAATGTTAGTTATACTTGTTCAGCGATAGTAACGAACAAAAGATAAACGAATGACCTTGTCGCATGCAGAATTGATAAGGATTGTAATTTATATATCGTGACCTCGTACACATTTTGTGACACGAGCTACCTTGAGACCTCGCATTGGTCTACGAATAATGATTTATTAAATTTGATTCACGCGCCCCTGATTTAATCGCTGGTTAATAAGCACACGACCATTCAATTGAATTCTACATAATACTGCGGTATTAATTAAGTAGACAATGGCTATTCTAGTCTTGAAGATCAAATTAACAATTTCGACTATACTCTTCAAACTCCATTTCTCCATAAAGCATAGTTAAGGAATCTTGCTTTTTAAATTCCCGGAGAAATATTGAAATCATTACAAACCCAGAGAATCTCAAAGAATGCCTCGAAATTCTTATAATCGCTCGAAATCCTTGGAAAGCTTCTAAAAACTGTAAAAGCTATGTAATACGACAAGAATAACATGGAGTAAATTTTGAGAACATAGATAGCAATAGAAGAGAACCATACAAATATTTTGAATAATTTCTACTTTTAAAACGCATTTAAAATCATTAAATTCAAAATGATGTCTTAAAACATATTTTGTATCGTAATTGGTAAATTGCAGAATAAGATTTCGAGTAAACGTGAGAAGTGTTTTTATTTTATCCCATGAGTTGCTCCTCACTCTAACGAGTCACTTTATAAAGGCGAGGTATGTAACAAAAGCAAAAAACAATTCCGTAAATCGCCATAGAATATCTCAGCGAGTGCACAGTGGAGGTTAGCGAGTGAAAGATATAGTGAAACCGAAAGTTCAATTGCATTCTACTTTCCATTGCGGCGATGTAAATAATTAGGTCGACGATTTTTATGGGAAATGGGCATGCTGCGGATACCGCGTGGGCGTCTTGGCAGGCGTTCCCTGTCAACGAAATGATAGAGTTGCTTTACTGCGTCTGTGTCTGCGAAACTTTCTCGGACAATGCTAATAAACGAGATTTGCACTCAATTTGTGCTAAGTTTCTCGCACTCACACGATGATTCACGTGCTTTCCCGGCTTGCCAACTCCTAAGCGACTGTCATTTATATAGCGTTTAAGATTAATGTGCCGATTTAAAAATAAATGCACTTTTTTCGAAAAAGAAGATTTATTTTAAATATCCTGAAATGCAAGAAAAACAGATCTGAAACTTAAAAATATTTTATCACACCCATACCTTTTTCTAATTACGGAATGTGACCGAATATTTTGCCCGACAGGATCTTGCCAGAAATCAAATCTGAGACTTTAAAATATTTCGCAGGGAGAGAGGCCGCAATATTCAATTTTTCAATTTTCCTGACAACTTTTAGACACCTGACAGAAAAGTATTCAAAATGCGAATAAATGTTCATTTTAAATCTTTTTTAATATACCCTAAAATTCCACGAAAGCTTTAAAATATTATAAAAATCTCTTTTAATCCCTTAAAGTTATTGAAAATCACTTGAAATCATAAGAAACCCATAGAGAATCTCAAAAAATAACTGGAAATTCTTGGAAAGCTTCTAAAATCTTTTAAATAAACCATAAATAAATAAAAAATATACAATATGTAATATGACAAAAGTAACATAGTTAGAAAAATTGTCAATTTCTATTTTCCCTGGCAGCTACTCGCATTTCCACCACCCTGCAAAGAGATATGTGCAGAAACTAACAATTCATCTATAAAATTCTGAACAAATTGCAACAAACTCGGCAGAAATTGAGCAACACATATAAATCACTTTCGAAAATGATAGAAAGGCAAAGTAGTAACTGGGTATAATTTGACCCACGACATTTGGCCTCTGAGCCACAAATGTCGCTCGTTTACGAGGATTCGCTGACTTCTCTCTCGCAAGCGGTATCTCACTTTCCAGGAGCATAATATCTTGAGCGTTAATGTCGTGATCTAGAGACTTTAAAACGAGTTAAAACGCATGCTAACTAAACTGATGCAAGTATGTGAAGTGGTTGTATCGTCTGCTGATAAGATCAGCGATTCGCTCGTACGTCAATCTTCTTTCGCCCACGTGGTCCCGTGAAACTCGAAAGTGATTATTCGCGACGCTTGGGTCCACGTGGTCTCACGCTTTCACAAGATGGAGACCAGCGTAACTCATAGACGAGAGTGTCGTTGCCCCCGTGTGTTTGCACGTTATGCAAGCTCCGAAACAATATGTAGGCTGCGTTTCTTGGCCTACTTTGCCTCGTCGTCCAATCATTACGCCACGCGTCGCCTATCTAATTATTTATCAGCGATCGTTGCTATCGAAGTCGCAAATTGATTGATTTAGCCGCGAGATACAAAATCCAAAAAATTCTAATAATTGTTTATGAGAAAAAGGGGCAGATTTAATTTTTAGGTCAGAATTTGGATCCAAGAGCCTTAAGACTTGAATTTATCATAATAAAAAAAAAAGTTTTAAATGGATGCTCCTAATTTTCTCTGATCAGCAATCTGAGGACTAATTTCTTAATATAAGGGAAAGTGTGTTAATGAAGGTTAACAAATGTTTGTGCAGAGGCTTTCGAAAAAATGTCAGAGTGAAACTGCGACCCTATCCAGGTCATGTGCTTCATCTGGATTGAGAGATTCTGGTCTTATTAAAGTCTCTCGAATGAGAACGACCACTGTCCAATATCTCTCTCTTTCTTTCTCTCTTCCCTCTCTCTCACCGAGAGCATCGGCGAAAGTAAAGAGATTATTTCTGCTCTGACAAAAATACAAACAACTGACGCAGCCCTACTTTCTTTCTTTTGTCTACTCCTTTTTATTTACACCTCCCAAGTAACATTTTTGTTCCTCGAGATCTTCCTTCAACTTCTTTTTAAGGCTCTTTCACTTTCTATGGTTCAATTTGTCTAGGAGAGGAGACACTCCCGTAACTATGTCCTCATTATCTCATTGTCTTTTTTGCTTTGCATCCTAATTTAATCAAACACATTTTCATATTTCTTCATATTATTATTTGTTTATCAAGTTCTACAAAAAAACCGAATTCATATACAATTCATTCTGAATTTCTAAAAAATAACTAGTAGTAACATAGGCGTTTGTTAATTACATTTTCTAGTATAATGAATATTTGAATGTGATTTGCTGATAGCATGTTCATTAGTTGGAAGGTACTTTCACCTTTTTCTTCCTAAGACAATGAAATCGTTTCACGAGTCGAATGTCCATTCTTTTCCTGGTTTTCGCAACCTAAACTTTCTGCTATTTTCATTTCCTCGGTTTCTGAAATTCTCTGTGGTTTCCTTATTATATTAAATTATCAAACTCGCAAATGCTGTCTTAATAGAAAATTGAAAAGATATTGTAATGCAGTATCAGCATCTTTGAGCTTCTGTATATAAAAAATGCTTCTATTGTCCACAAATTTGAATTATCCATTAAAATGTACAAACTCGGACTTTCGAATGGATCTTGCTTGAAATCTATACAAAATTAAAATCTTACAGACAAAGGCAGAGATCAAGGTGGCTAAAGTGATACTGATCAGAAGGATTCGTGAAATCTCGTGTTTTTCAGCGAGAGGTGAAGGTCTCGTTGCAGCCTCTGATTCGAGATCGATTATGCAGTCCTCGAATTCCGAGAACTCGCATAGTTAAAGGACAACTTTGATTTAAATACATAAGTAAAGTATAATTTATTTTTTACAACATAACATACGTTGTCGCAAACCTCTGATTTCCAATGCAACAAAGACAATACTTTTCAATTTAAAGAAACGCAACCGATTACTTGAAATTGTAAATTATTCGTCTTCATGATTTGCATTTTTTCCAAATCTTCCGCAAATTAATTCATCTGCACCTGTCGATTAAAATCGAGTGATGAATCGAAGTGAAGGGAACCGTAAACCCGGTGACCCTGAATCAGAGACATCCTCGAGTTTAAAAAATTTTATTTCAAGTCTATTCTATTTTAAACAATATTTTCGGCTAGAATTTCTGGTAGGAATGAAAGCAGACTTATAAATAGAATTTTTAGTTAAAAAATGTGAAGATATTTTCCTGCGATAAATGAAAAAAAAATTTGATAATATCATTGAAATTGAATGACAATGCTCAAATTATTCCATGTTTCTGACAATAATTTCTGTCTATATATATTAAAATCGAAGTAGAAGCTAGATGTGAAGCCGCTTAATTTAAACCGCTTTTTATGTAAGAAATACTGCTTTATAAAAAGAGTAGGTATATGAGGAGAAATTTCAAGGTCCTAAGATGAATTCCAAATTTATCTGCTTTTCGTGGCCAGACGCATTCTCATTTTTTTCCTCTTCCCTTATTTTTTCTTTTCTTTTTTTATTTGACTGTCTTGGATGACTTTTGGGGACAACTGAGGTCTCTTTACTCGTCTTTCGTTTCTCTTTCCCGTCTCGTGAAAGAAAAAAGGTGATAAAAAAATCGACTGACTACATTATTGTAAATTTGTCTGAAGAAGCGACGCGATTTTGAAGGGCGCGCGTGGGATGAGAACAAATGATTGCGTGCGTAATCGCGCGAGCGAGTTCCCAACGCTTCGCGCGTGCAATCGAGTCAACTTTAAGCACAAATGTCAATGGCATCTAAAAATAGAGGATCACACTCAGATATTTCCAACCACTGGAATTTCTATCTGTAACAAACTATACGATATTTTATTATCGATCAGAAACAAAGCTAAAAAAATAAGCTTACCTCCATATCAATCTTTCTTTTCTAGTATATCTATCGTACTATAAAATAGAAATTAATTTATCAGGGATCTAGTAATCCATTAACATAAATAGGTTATTTCTCACTATAATTTCCATTCCATTTTCCACACCTTTTTCTAGCGATAAAAACATGTGCATTGAAATTAATTAAATTAATATCATGTGTGGCTAAATTCTCAACGCTTTGAATCCAAAATAATGTTTTCATCCGTTGACGTTTCAATTCATTTAACCTTAAACATTTGCATCATATTTGAATCCTATTTAATTCAGTGACATTTGCACTGCACATTTTAATTCTGTAAATATCGCCCAAAGTAAACAACACAGAGTAATATTAAATTATTTCACGGTTGTAAAATTCACTACGCTATTGAATCCAAAACAATTTCTATTTTCTCCACTTTCTAAATCATTTCAATTCATTTCAATCTATATTTTTTTCCATTTTATTTCGAACCCTTTTTCCAAATCATTTTTCCATACTCATTTTCGAAATCCTTTTACATCTTCCTCTTCATCATTTTTTTAAATTTGATTTTCCGATAAAGAAACTAAAACATTTAGACTCTGATGAATTTCTATTTTCCATGTAAAAAATTTTTTTTACAGATAGTTGAATGGTGTTTTCCTTTTGTTTTAAGGTTACATGGACTTGATCGATTAGCTTCTACAAAATATAGTCTGTACCCACAAATAGCCGATTTAACGTTAAACAAACAAATCAAGAGGCCTTGAGTTTCATGAGTTTTTTGAGTTATTAAGAAAACAAAAGTCAAACGGCCGAGTCTAATTGACCAAATAATGCGCGATAAAACGATCATATCGCTCTGTTTGCACTTCAAAAAAAACGCTTTTAGCCTCTGATGTCATTAAATTTTAATTGCGAGTGATTACCAGCCACAGTTTGCAAAAATTAAAGATTTCTTAAAACCTTTATTTAACGGAAAGCAATTAAAAATTAATCATTTTTAGAATTCGTATTTAAATTCCTAAAATAGAATAATTTAAAATTGAAAGAGATGCTATCAAATCTTATTCTCTCAATTAAAAATTCACATATTCCTATAGAAAAATTCTTCCGAATGGACAGATTAATTTTTTTTAATGTTTAAAAAATTTAACATGATCAAGCGGAGAGAAAAAGATGATAAAACTCTTGCGCAATATTTGAAAGGTCATTAACCTCTGAGATTATTAATCACCCCCTCCAAAAAATATGTTGGCACCTGGCCTAGTTTATTTTCCGTCATAGGAATGTCGTAAGACGACATAAATCGGTTTCATTTGTCAATAATTTAAAAGATGTTATTCTTTGAAAAAAGCTTGACCTCCGTTTATATTACAAGCACATATGACACGTGTCGTAAAATCCTGATATTCTAGCAAAAGAATGTCACGTGAAGACCTCGACGTTATTTTTTTCGTTGAGTAAAATTCATCTGGACGAATATGATGCGAAGCGAACGATATTACATATTTAGGTTCGAGTGACATCTACGAAAGTGACTCAATTGACACAGAACTCTCCTGGCTTCATGACGAGTCTTTTTTCACTTAAATTAAATCACCAATGTCATTATAGGATTGGATGCGAACTTGTCGACACTTCGCGACGCGACGTAATGGATTGCGTAATAATAAAAAAGAAGGATCAATCTTCAATGTTAATTTATTATCAATGCTTATCTCATGGTCGCTTGAATTTATTTCCGTGTTTTTTAACGCACAATCTTCACTTATTTTTCAAGGTGGAAGATTTAAAAAGAAAACGTGGCTCCTATAGTACTCGTACGTGAGATAAGAGAAAAATGCTATGTTTTTTTAGTGCTCTATGAAAAACTTCATTGTTTAAACTTATTGACATTCCACGAGCAATTTTTCATTTTCCCTGAAAGTTTACATTCTAAAGGATTTCGAGACATTTCTACTGATTTTAAAGATATTTTTGAAAATTAGAAATAATTTTGAGACAAACGTATTTTTTCAAGTAAATTTGCTGTTTTCTTTTTTTCTAATCGTCTTCAAAAGTAGGTTGAAGACTCAAGAATATAATACAGAGATCAAATTTGAAATTCGGATGCGAGAAGTGACTATTGACTGTATAGTAGTGCGTCCTAAACCCAGGAGACGACCTCATTGTCGTGATTCATTCTTTGACCTGTCAAAATTTAAATCACAAATACGATGGTTATTCGTGCTGCACGGGTTAAACTTTACACGAAGCCGACCTTTTTTTATGTCAAGGATACAAATTTCAACGCATCGATCCATCAATATTTCGACTCAATGAAATGAACCAGAAAATTTGATTCTATTCTCTTTTAGAAAAACCACGACAGAAAATTTCCCTGACTATAAACCTTTTATCGTTCAACAATATCCTTATCAATCACTCAATTTATGACAATCCGAATTTTCACACGAGTTTATTTCGATTCTTCAGTTATTAAAATAGAGTAACTTCCTGTTTGGAATATTCATTTTTTACCAAAAAAAATTGGACTCTGAACTAAAAAAATGTAAATTTTTCTACGAGATTTAAGATTTCAATCTCCGATGAAGGACATTCGATTTATCTTGGGAGAATCGTACAATTGTGATAAATAGATGGATTTAGGTGATCGATTGGCTTTATAATCAGCCAATTATTTCCGGAAGTTTTCTATCTTGAATGGCAATTCAAGTACGATTCGTAATTCTTCTCTATGAAACGGCCCTCCAAATAACATATGTGGTAATGTCAAAGGTGATTTACGCCCATACGATTTTTTAGTTATAAATTAAAATTTTTTTAAGTTAATTTCATTAATCTACATTTTTTATTTAAAAAATATT
This sequence comes from Synergus laeviventris, assembly GCA_032275145.1. NCBI lineage: Eukaryota > Metazoa > Arthropoda > Insecta > Hymenoptera > Cynipidae > Synergus > Synergus laeviventris. The sequence continues at coordinate 13,799,566 of JAUESI010000029.1, forward strand.
CCCCTTCAAATGTGAGTCAATCAAATCTCCCCTGCACACTACCAAATTTGGAGGGCTGTTTCATCCCTTAAACTGTTTATTGAGTTCATTTGTAGATAAGAAAAAACACTGTCGTTTATTTTTTAGTGGACTACAACATATATCAAGATCATTAAAATGGGCGAAGGACACATGGGGTACCTTCCTTATCAGATTGACCTCTGAAATGATAGTCAAAAGGGTTTCCAGGCCCTAACTCTGAATAAATTGCAAACATTAAACTTCGAAGAAAAAAAAAACCCAATTACTATTTAACCTTTTTCTTGCCCTTTCTATTATTCTAACAAAGGAAATTGGGACAGATAGGTTTTTCAAGTTGATCAAAAAAATTAAGAGCACAATAAAAATCATTAAAAAATAAATTGATTTCAAGTGATTTTAAAAGCTTACTATAGGGATTTCATAAGATTTTTAGAGATTTAAAGAAATTTTCAGGATTAAGGCATAGATTGGAAAACATTTTAAAGGATTATAAAATATTATAAGTGATTCCGCTGACAAACAAAAAAATGGAACCAATTTCTAGATTTGAGACTGATAAAATGCTTCGACAGAAAAGTAATCTGATAAAAGTACAAGATCAATGATCATCTTAATGAGATCTAAAGGAGGGTCCAAAATATATAAGAATGACCAAATAAAATGGAGAAGTTTGTGTTAAAAATAGACTAGGAAGTTAGAGATAAAAAGTCGCGCGTGTCATCACCTTGACTTGACTTATCACAAGGTCATAATTCAAAAACGTTCGTTTACTTTACGAGCCTTTGCCAATTGCACGGATAAAAGGCGAATTACGAAATGACAACACGTGCATACAACCAGTCCAAAATTTCGATATTTTATAGAGTCTTATTTTATTTTATATAAATTTTAGGTAGTTCTATTTCCGAATTTTATTCAAAACATCTGAACTCATATTAATATTTGTCAGTTTGCAGCTGAGATTTACTGTCAACTACCATTTATAATTTAAAAAATTGTTCGACCATTGACTGCTAAAAAAAATGAATATACGTAATATCTTGAGATAATTGAGATCGCCAATTATGTTTGTTTTTCGGTTGGCGACCTTGTGGAAGATATTTACGAGCACCTGAACCCGGTTATGTTATATCATTGAAGGACACCTTTCCAACTCTTTCCAACTTTTAAGATATTTTAAATATCTTTAGAAATTCTTTAAAAGTATGAGAACTTTGAAAATCTTGAAATCCATCCAAATCTTTCTATACTGAATGTGAAGATTAAAAATCATGAAACATAAAAGAGATATTTTCTAGAATATAATCTTTTATTCAGTTTGCATTCATCTATAGAGATGGGTTTGAAATATTGTTCTCCTTGATTTCTTGTAATTTTTGTGAATTCTCTTCAATTATCTAATCTTATGAAAAAATAAAATTCTTTGATTCATAAACATATTGAGTAGTTGAGTATTGATTTGGTGCATGCATTTTTTAATAACGATATACTGATTATTTAATTTGTTGACTACACGAATAGGAAGTCTCTCTCTCTATCTATTGCTCCTCAACGCAACGATTATTCCTCATTCCAGTCCACGTGCAATTGCTTGTGCAATTGGAAGTCACATTTGCCACAAAGACGTCAGTATCGTCATCGGGTAATGCCAACCGACGTCCTTGTCCTTGTCCGAAGACTTCGCCTTGACGGCAGATCGATGCGGCTTGTATAAATGTATATAACTGCGAGTACATATGCGCATACACACACAAAAATATATGTATATATTTGTATATAATAAGTACAATGCAACTTGCATTGTCGCGTGATTTCATGAATTCGTAAAGATTTACAGTTTTCACAGAACCACACGATCCTATTACAATCGTGACGATTTTAATTAGAGGTCTCTTGGATTCTCAAAAGTCAAAATTCATTCCAACAAAACCCAGAGAATTTCAAAGAATGTCTAGAAATTCTTTATAATCCATCGAAATCCTTGGACAGCTTCTAAAATCTGTTAAACTTACAAGCTATATGTTATATGTAATACAACAAATTTTAGAGAGTATATTGTACGCAATAACTATTATATCTATCTTTCATTTCCTCGGTTTCTGTTCTATTTTTGGAACCTTTATCTTAAATCAAAAAGATCCTCTGAATACTAAGCGAAAAAGTAGATCTGAGGTATATGTGTATACTATATATCAAAAGTTTCAAAAAAAGAGTTCAAAGGATTAAAAAAATTTTCAAGATACTTAAAAATATGTATTTCACCAGATTTCAAGAATGATCATCCCTTCGAACAAAGATCGACGTTTTTGGTGTCCTTCGACTTTTTTCGGATTATCTCAAGGACTCAACAAGGATTATCTCAACGGTTCAGCTAAACTAGAAATTCACGTCCCATGCTTAAATTAAGACTTATTACCATTCCTGTTTCTACTTTTTCTCCATCATTCCCATGTTTCTTGCTTCTTTCTGTTTTCTATATTTTCTCTTTTACTCTTGTATTTATACAGGATGGGCACGGACATAATGTGCGGTCAGTCGTCCCTGACTTAAATTATGTTTCCCTTTACATATGTAACTATATTCAGGGAGCCACACGCGTGCCTTCAAGGTTCCTTTTGGGCCTTTCAAGTCCCATTGAAGAGCCTCTTTGTTTAGTCATTTCCTCTTTACTCAGTCATGAATTCATCGTTTATCAATTTCTTTATAGACTATTCTTTCTTTTATTGTCACACACAAATTATATATAGAATATTAAGCATATCTCTAATACATGCTTAGCACGATTAAAAAAATATATTTTAGGAACCAAAATTTCTGAGAGAATGGAAAATAATTAGTCAACACATCAATTTCCGGCAAACAAGTTTTGTATTGTGTGAGCATTTTTTAGTCGATTTTACCATTCGATAAATTATTTGCTCAATCGTTTTAATCAAGTTTTATATCCTTTTCCATGACAGAACTCTCATGACACTTCTGGGAACATGGTGCGCCCACATGGAAAACAAAATCAGAAATAGATTTAATGGATCGATCATATTTTCTTTGCCAAACGGCATTCGCGGCTAACAATGACTGGAGAAGTCACGCGTCTTTACACCAAAAATAAATTGGACCTTACAGCTAAACCGAATGGAACGTTGTAATAATCAGTCCCTTCCGGTTTCTGCCTTTCCCCTTTTCGTCGACATTGATATTGACAAAATTGCCATGCTTAAATTTAAATACTTATTAACGCAACGGTGATTTTGTAGTTCAGACGGCAATCTAATTTTATCATTTGTATTTGTACTTGTGTAGCTTTTAATCGTTTCTAAACAGAGTGGCAATATTTAATACATATGGTGTCTATGTTCAATTTTTCCCACGAAATTCCCAGACACTTTGAAGACTTTTTTAAAGAATTCTAAAAAGTTTTAAGATTTTCAAAGGATTTCCAGAGGCCTAACTAAAGTTCCAAGTGTCAAATAAAAATAATTGGATTGGTTACCAGGAAAAGTTTTTTCAAACTGGAAATGGATTTCCCACATGTAAAATAAAATCAAGGAAAATTCCCGGATTTCCTTAAATTCACGCACAGTAGGCAATTTGAGAAATTGATTGGCCTTGGATGTAGAGATCTCGAGGCTCTCAAAGTAAAAGTGTTGGCATGAGTAATGTTTATTTGCAAAAGCGTCTCGGGAAAATTTCACCAACGAACCCAGACTATACGAGAAGTCGACTTGACTTGTTCACTTTCCATTTGGCCAAGTGGACTGTCATCGAAAAAGGGTCATCGGAGATGGCAGAGAAAGTGAGAGTATCCTCGATGATCTGAAAAGATCGAGGATCGTGAAGCAGCAGCGGTTTGACTGCATCCAATGTGAATCACGTCACGTGCCTCTCGTTTCGCGCGTTCAGTTTCAGTTTTTCTGGGAATGAAATCTCCGCCGCTAGGCGACGCCACCCATCGGGTCGTTTTTCCCCAAAAAAAAAAAAGAACCAAATGCGAGGCAACATTACAACTGGCAATTTAAAATTACGAGACCGAATTAAATAGAATTCTGTAACTGATATAAAAGACACATATTTAAAAAAGTCTATTTATAAAAAAAAAGTCCGAGTTATGATCGCTTGTCATAACCTAGCATGAAGTAATAATAAATCGCGTTTCTAATCCAACACAACTATATATTTCTGCGTGGTGAGAGTGACATCAAATGTGCAAGCACTTTTACTGTTTGCGAAATCTAATCTCTCCCAGCACATCGGCATGAAAATAAATAACTTAATTAACATTATCATAAATATGAAATATTAAGTAAATATATATTGCAAAACGAGATTTATCTTTTTTGAGGAAAATCGACTATAAATCTAAGTAACTGTGTATAAAACTTACAGCTTTCAATTTGTGCTCCACTCAACCCTATCGGAGAGAGGAGAGAGTTTCCTGACTTACACATTTGTTGTGGGTGGTGGCCCATTTACCTACTTATGACGATCTTCCTCATTATTATAACCAGAACCAGAAGCAAAACAAAATTTATTTTTTTTTTGCATATTATGCCTTCTTTGGCTTATAATTTTCATTTTAGTTATTTTTTCTTTTTAATTTTCGAAATTAAGGGCAATACTTTATCTATACGTTTGCAATAATAAATATGTTTCATTAAAACTTGAACATTTACCTTCGTCTATAGGAAACGATAGCTTTAGTATAAAAATATTTTACTAACAGATCTTACTTCTGAGGTTAATATAAACATCTGTTACCCGTTACTTATTTAAACTTTCGAGGTTGAATGGGATTGCTAGTTGATCTGCTTTCAATATGGTATAAGATAGATTCATCGACCTGATACGAAGCAAGTTAGTTTTAATATTATTTAATGAGTACTTTGAAAGTAACGATTGCTTGTAAACGACTATAAAATCACCTAGTTACAAGTAGGATTATTTAGTAATGCACAACTGAATGAAGTAAAAGTCTCAGCAGGTTGAAGAACTATTTATGCAATAAGGCTGAAGAAAGTATTCAGTTTTCACTTAATTAAACTCAAATAAACGTCTATCTTTAAATTGCACTTTGATTCCAGAACTGGAATCGAAAGTGCGAAAATCAAGAGGCCCATGAATATTATTTTGTGTGTCACTCATCTAATAAATGTTACAATCAATTGCAATTTGCATTAATTTGCATTAATTATGATTTAAAAATTAGTCAATAGGCATTGGTTAAAGTATTTCAAATTCAAAATCAAAATCTCTTAAAATCCTTTGAAATCTGTTGAAATTCCCTCTCTCTCTTAAGATTTCTCCGATTATAATGGCCACTCTGAATTTTTAAACGAAAACATGTATTGAAAAGTCTCTATTCTAAAACTAAAATTTCAAAATAGTGAAATATTATCGACTTAGGAGCCTTGAACGCGACCATCGAAAGCGTCAATTTTCGGATGAGAAGATAAGGAATAGTCTCTTCAGGGGCGGCTCATTAACCGGTAATATACTTATTTTAAGGTCATGGTCTACTTCACAATAACGCTCTAAAATACTCGTTGGCCCTGACACACTATAGGTTTTCGGGACGTTATCTTCTATATGTATTTATAAAAACTCCTTTGTCCCTTATGAAGGGCGCGTCCTTTCCTTTTTGAAATAAAATACCAGGTATGTATTTAAAAATTTTTTATTTCGTATATTTAATACCGAAGACTTTCATTTCTGGCCCTTTTCATTTTAATCGAATGTTAATGGATGATGACGAGACTCTGCGATCTTTGGCTAGACAGTTGGCTTCTCTATAATGACCTAGATCAGTGAAAGTGGCGTGAAGAAAGTGCTCAGAATCACTTGACTTTTTCTCTGTCGCCATTCGCTTTCTGTCGAAGAAAAAGATTAATTTGCAACTCGCTTTTTCTCGTCACTATACTTATTTTCAGATCAAATTTCTTCCGAGCGAAAGTGATTTCTCACTTAATCATTTTTCAGTTTCGTCATTTTCAATACCTGCGTATTTTTATTCTATTATATTTATTTTCGTTCTTGAACTTTAGCATAAAAAATTGCTCTCAAAAGTCAAGTTCACTCAATTCAGACACCAAGTTCATTTAATCTTTATTCCTTTTCAAAATTAGAGAATCTTGAAAATACTTTTCTTCTTTAAGAACCTTGAGCCGCATTATCTCTAACAAAATGACATAAAATTTAAGGTCATGTATAAAGTCACATGCCTTGGTGCTTGTAACCATACTTCATGTGTTTTCAGGCATCACATTAAATAACTAACCATTTAGAATATTTAGATTAATTGTTCGTAACAGACAAACGTAAAAAAACAATTCCCGCACAGTAGACAGTAGACACCCTGGTCAAGAGTATAAATTAGTCTAAATGATATAGAATAAAACCAGCCTCGACCTGCAAACGGATTTCTTAACGTTGTAAGTAGGCTAAATGCTCGGCTAAATGCCGAATCCGAGCCACTTGTGTTATTTGAAAGCATATCAGGGCATTGGTCTCGGGAAGCGGCTAGACGTCGCTTACTTATAACATTATCAAGGGAACCAATTAGCAGGCTAGGCTGTGAATAGATCGATCTGCGAGGACATCGTTATGACCCAGCGGAAGACATGGGGGCGACGTTTCCGGTGTTCGAGGTTGCCCAATGCCCATTTGTCCAACCAGACCAAGCGTGGCCCTCGCGTGCCTTCAACAAGGCTAACGCCGCTCTCGTTCGACCATTTACTGCTTTATACATTTATGATTATTGACGTGAACTTCGGTGATTTGAGTGCCTGTTATTACCATCACCGATGTCTGTCAAGCATACACTTTATTGCTTAAGTCCCATTGTTGTATTCAACTTCTTACTGGTCATTTCATGACCTGCGCGCGTCTAACTTTCAACTTTCAACTCTCTATAATGCAACGGAAACGTGCAATATTTCTTTTATGAAAGTAGACTATATATACAATGAAAAAACTGTTTAATAGGAACAACGAAATGTTTGGTTGTTATACATCTAATTGTTTTTTATTACAGTTTTTTCATCAAATTCCAAATATATTATATCAATATCAAGTCGTTGAAAATCCTTGTTAAAATGAATGAGCCTTTGTCTCCTTTATAATATACTTTGATGAGTTCATCGAGTTTATTCCTTCACTAATAATTTATGTATAGTTCATGTCTCATTTCTGGTTGCATATAAGATTTCTATAATTACAACAAATTGTCAACAGGATCGAATGACCATAAAAAACGGAGACTGCGTCTATTATTCTTGTTCCATAAATAGACATAAAAGATATCAAGTAAGCATATGTCCTGATATCGATTTTCTATAGAAAAGTACTTCCGGAAAAACTAATTTTTATAAAATCTAATTATAAATTAGGGCGCTCTTTGAAGTTCTAAGAGAATAAATTTATCGTAACAAATGAGACGGGTTCAAGAGTTCAAGAGAGGAGAGAGTTCTTTGTTTTACAATCTGGCCCAGAAACCTAGTTTTTTTTAAATTTTATCTTTTTTTTTTCACTTCCATCAACAGCAACGACCTATTATATGTATGGGCAATAATTCCGCGGGGAAAGTTATTCAGTGGGGAAAGTGAAAGTCGTTTCCGGGGTAACTGTCGATTCTGTGCCAGAAAATGACATTTAGAAAGATAAAAATAATATTAATGGAACTAGATACGGAAACGATTTCGATAACCGACTTTTTGTCTAACTAGAAATTCTAAATTACTTCTCAATATTTCGTTATTTTAGTATTTTCGGTCTCTTGAGATGTTTTCTTAATAATAGGGTGTTATTTTTACCCAATTGTAAGAATAAGGGAATAGATCCCTTTCAATAAAATAAATATTTATCTATTGTATTGAATTAAATTTTTAAAAATGTGTGTTTTTTTAAAACAGGAAAAAAAAGAGGAATTCGAAAAAAAGCAAGAAAAATCTAATGCTTACAAAGACAATTTTAAATGTTCAAACTTGGCAAGTTTCGACATGAAAAGATTTCCCATTTAAGGGCACATGTATGTTATTTGCCATAAGAGTAAATTTAGTTTCGATAACTTTCGTTTGCAATAATAAATATTTTTCATTAAAATGAGGTCATTTATCTTCGCTAGTATGAAATGGATAGGACTAGTTTTAGCAAAACATATTTATTATTGCGAGCGTAAAGTTGGCGAAACTAAATTTGCTCTTCAGATAATTAACACATGCCCTTAAAAGCCTCGACTTGAAATCGACAGAGAATCAATATAGGGTGGCTGATGTCTTCGGCTAGCGAAAGGAAGCGGGAAAGTGGAACACGGCGAATGGCCCGGTGACCTCGTGACATACATTTTCCTGCTCGTCGCCAACGAAAGTGAAAAGATCTGATCTCTACGTTTATTATACCGATGCGAGAATTTATGGTTACCGGTACCGAAGACTAATATAATAACGAGGGGTCTCGTGAGGTCCAAAGGCAAAAGCAGAACTGTCAAAAGCGAGCTGCATTTTCAAAATCGTTTTACGATCTCCATTGGGATTCGTATTTTGAGTCTTACGTAAGAGATCGTTTTTCAAGAGATTTTTTCTCGGGAACTTTTTGTTGGCAAAGAAAGAAAGAAAAATCATCTTGTTTAGGCTTTGCGACCTCCAGAGAATCATGCTCATGAACGTGACCAGGCCTTTTGTTGAAACAGATTAAATAATGGTCCCTAGAGCTAAAAGTTTGACGACCGTAAATCAGACTGATCCTCAGAAGTAAGAAACGCCACGGGTAGAGTAAATAACTGTTAAAGGCAATGATATACCTCTAAAAGTCTTAACTACTTGTTTGTGAAAAAAAATGAGCTGAATGTAAAGCGAAAAGTACTGGATAAAATTGTAAATCTTGGGATAGTAAAATAGTTCGAGCTAGTGGACGTAAATATTGTAAACGATTGGGAAATCTCAAGAAATATTTAATTTCCAGCATTTAAAATACTGAAAAAACAGGATAATTTTATATTGTAATTTTCAGAACATTTTTATAATAAACGGGGGTATACAAAAGCAATAAAAAAAATTAATTTAGATAAAAAAATAATTTCATCTCTAAAGAGAGACATTTTTTAAAAATCAAAATTCCCGCACGGACAAGTGCACGGTGGGGTTTCCCTGACCTTGAAAAGAGGGGATGCTCCCGTGAAATTGTAAAAGCCGAAGTGCGCGTACCCACGAAACAAAACCGCAGAGGTCTGGTGAGCATTGGTGCGCTTTATGACTTTCCTTTGAAATTTTGCCCTTGGTAGCTTATGACTTTCATAAACATCACCGGAAGGACTTGTTAACTTTCACTGCTTCCAGACTAGAAATTACCCGTATCAAATCGCCTACAGCTTCAGCTTTAAAGAACTCGCCAAGGTTAATGACAAATCAGAGAGTGAAGAAAATAGGAAAAAAAGATTTAAAAGGCCTCGGAATCTTAAGTTATTATTAAAATTAAATGTTGAAAAAGAATTAAAGAAATAAAAAAAAATATTATTTTCCCTTTTTCTCGAACAAAATAATTTATACTTATAGGGAGCGTCCATTAATTATGTATGGCTTTGATATTGTTTGTTGATAATAGAAATTAAAATATGCAAATAGAAGAGTTACAAAAAATATGAAATACAAAAATGAATCCTCGGACGTCTATAGTCTGACGATTTTTTAAATGGAATTTTAAAGAGACTTTGATGGATTTCAAGCCAATATTTCTTGTGCACAAAAGAAGGAGTTATTTTCTCACAAACCAAGAAAGAACGATTCCTGAGCTATCAAAAATTAAAAAATGGCGAATATCCACTTGCTAATTAAACAAACAAGTTTAATTAGCTGTCATTGTGCAATTTTTATATAAATCCAACCGGCTTCCGTACCAGTTCGGACCATTCATCCCTGGCATGTTTGAAAACGGAAAAGATTCGAAATTTGACTTACCTTTACAACTAACTGTAACAATGGCAATATGATGTCGTTAGATCGGTTTTTTTCGAATGGTCCTGTCATTAAATTGCATCAGATCTAAAAAATTAAAAAGTATTTAAAGATTGCTAAAAGTGTACTTTAAGATTGAGCACAATCATTTTTTAAAAGAGTATTAATCATTATATTTTGTAGGTTTCTGAGATAAAAGAAAAAGAAAACATTTATTTTCAAAAACCAAACCTGGTCGCTATGGCTATAATATGTATGTTATAGATCTATTCTTTTCTTCAATAACTGGTTAAAACTAATACAAATAAAACTATTATATGATAATGGACTATCAAGGATATATAAGTAGGTGGCTAATAGAAATAAAGTAGATTTAAACAATGTAGAGACAGCTCAAGTATGTGTAAATTCTGGTCAACTGAATGCGGAACTATCCGAAGGTTGTAATGGCCATGCGTTAATCATAGCTGTGATTGACCCTTTCACAGCTGCACCCACGCTTTTGTACCGAGTTTTGTACCGTCTTAGTAACCTTGACTTCTTTTAGACGAGGTCAGGTATAATTCAGTTATTATATAAATATAAGGTCTTTCATAGATCACGTGAATAAAATAATAATGCTATTCTTATTGAGAAAAAAGTAGACTCCCTGCTTATGTATATTCTATATCTATGTACATTTTGTACAAATACAAACTTCTATAATAATATGCCAATCTTATTTACATTGTCTTTTTCTCTTATCTCATATTATCCTGCATTGAGCTGAAGTATCAGATGTCTAATCTTACAAAAATTAAATTCTTCAAGAAAAACAATTTTTTCATACACATTATTTTCCTTCAAAATAATAAAGTGTGACGATTTTTACCATATTCAAAAGATAAATAAATAAAAAATGTAGGTTTCATTATATGTAGATTAGCATCATCTGATGTTCAGCTAGCCCAATCTAATTGGTTTGGATATTAGAATCCTGGTAGAATGATCCAAAAACTGCTTTCTAGAACAATAAAGTTTGAAGGACTATTTATCCTTTACCTATAAGGAATAACTGTCCCCAAAGGAATTTGAACACTTTCCAAGATCCAAAAGCCTAACGGATTGTGAAGAACAACTAACCGGAAACCGGAGCACAAAATTTACAGTTTGCTTGCGGATTTTAACCCTGCGGGAAATTCAGTCCTCTAGGACACTTTCCAGTTTTCCGCAAAAGTGTAACGGGTCGAGCCCCTTCGTCAATGTCGAGAATTGAGTGAATTGAATAAACCGTTTTCAATAACCCATTGTGCAACTGGTCGTTACGACCTTAGACCGACCTTAGTTTCGCTTGACTTTGCGTAAACTCTTTCTGTGCTTGAGTGCCTCGGAATGCATCAGCTTTTTCCATTATGCAACTACTTTGTCAGAGAAGTGCCGGGCCGGGCGTCATGGCAATAACGTTTCCTCGTTGCATTCATCTCGAATTTGCATATACGAGCAACTACAACTTCCTGCTATCTCACTAATCTCGAATGCGGTATATACATTCGTACAGAATGTCATTGTTCTTAGAAATAAGTAGAACAGAAAACTTCCTTAGTTTCTCATTTCTTCAGGAAAATCCTTCAAAGAATTTTAACATCACAAATGTAAATTTGCAATTTCCATCTTCGAACTGCTCCAAGGTCGAAAAAATACTAAATACCAGAAAAGACGTTAGAAAAATAGAAATTGGCGTTAATTTTACATAAATAAACTCTAATAAACAGTTAAATTCTACTCAAATTGTTCACATTCATAATATTACAAATGAGAAAAAATATTCCTTAGACGCCCTAGTTTTGATGAACCTGTGAGCTATAATTGTGTACCTTACTTTTCTGAAAGGAAGGAGCAGGTCGCAATAAGAAGGCCACGTGGGCCGAAAACACCTTTTTACGATTACGACCCCCAATAAATTTTGAGACTATACCGAAGTTAGTGAAAAATGCCTTGCAATTTCAGGACACTCGCGAATCTGTCGACCTCATCTCATCGCTCACGACTCCAGGAGTCCCCGCAACGAAAAAGCGGAACTTGCTCTTTAAAACCGTAAACCCATCTCCATAAATCTGTTATGTTCTCTAAAAGGTATAACAGCGTTACGAAATTTGGGGACGCTGTAAAGTCAGAACCGCTCGAATACATTCCATTTAACATTTAACGGTTTCATAAATCATAAATCAAAGACGCACAACGAAAGTGCTGTTTTCGCGATCCCATTGCGCCTTTCGACGTCAAGCGATCTATATTCTTAGTCTCATTCTTATCTAAGTGGCTATGAGTGTCAAATTGTTGCATAAATAGTATTTATGGCTTTATGATCATTTCTTTGAAGAAGAAATATCAAGTCATTATTTTTTTTGGATGGGTGTGTCATGCTTTACAATGTCACATGGCGCAAGAGATGAAATGTTCCAAAGTTATGTCAATAAAGTTGCAAATTTCGAGAGAACATTATTTCATGTCCTTATAATGTTTGCTTGAACTGTGTAATAGAAAAAAGTATCTGAATGAAGGAAATTTAAGAAGCATATAAGTTATAGGAAAGAAAAAACGTTATTTTCTTCCGTGGTAAAGAAACTACGCAAAAACTGAAACTAGCTGTGAAGTTGTATCAACTTTTGTAGTCATTCAATGAGCACTTTGCTTCCTCATAAAGGAAGCATTAGATTTCGATAATAATAGTTTTTATTAAACCAATCAACCTCGAGTAAGTAGTCGAAGCATCAATTTATCAAGACATCATATTAGATATATTTCTCTCGAAATACAACCTTCCTCTATGAAGAAGCAAAAAACAATGAGAATAATAGCCTCTTAGCACTAATGAGGTATAAGTGATAATTTGTCATTAACAGGCTTTACAGAAGCGATTTCCCTGAATTAATGTGCAATCGAATGGACGAATTGCGATGTTATAGGATAACATTAAATCGTTATTATATCTCTCTCCATCATACTCGAGAGCACAATTGAATGCGGAAAAATTCTTGACAAGGCCGTGAGTGTCAAGGCCAATGTACACGTTGTTCTCTCACTTACTAACTTACGTATTAATGTGCATAAGCTGACATTGAGCATTCAATACCAAAACGCTATTCTGTTCTTTCCTACTTACAGCGCATCTTTAATTTGAATTAAAAAATTCTTTTTTCCTTATTTATAGTATACATTCTCATTTTTTTATCCTTTAGACATTAAAGCTTTAATTAGGATTGTGACTGCTAAAACTAGTTTCAATTGAATCAAGAGAAGCAGTCTTTTATTACTCTATGAAGTTTATTATTTTATGAATTGATTTTTGTGAAGCGAAATCATCATGAAAACGTGATTTTCCGACGTGAATCTGCTTCTCATATAGACGTGGAAGTGCCCTTGACGTGTCCTGATATACGGAACTAACGAACATATTACGATTCAGAAGTCCACGCGCTTGTAATATATGAGTGCACGCGAATCACGCACACGTGACATATGTCATGTAAGTTTAAACGCCATTTACAAGCATGCATGTAGACTTGCATTTCATATAGATAACAATAATGTATGTTTAGATTATGACTACAATGTCTTTTTTGAAACATCTTAGAGCAAAAGAGGTAAATAATATTTATATACTTTTTACATTCAATATTAATTTCGAAATATAAGTGTATAGTACTTCCATACCAGGGTAGCCACAATAAAGATTCAATTGATCAATATCCCTTATTTTTCCCTGGCAGAAAAGTATTAAAAATGAGAATCAATTTTCTATATAAATGCTATTGAAATTTTTCCGAAATTTCGCACAATATCACTTTGAATCTTTTGAAATCTCCCAAAATTATAAGAAATTTTTTTTAAATATAAAAAATCTCTCATTGTTGTCGAAAACCTGATTGATATTTTGTAAATTGCGCGAATTTTGCAGAATTTGAAAACTATTTGAAGATATGTATATAATATAGTGATTTTAAAGGAATTCTAAGGAGTAAAAAGACTAAAAGATTTTAAAACATTTCAAGGGATGCTAAGAGACTTTTATGATTTTAGAGATTTCCGGGGAATTTTAAAAGAACTCAAAAATTTATCAAAAGGATTATCCAAATATTTCTACAGATTTCACAAGATAGCAATTCAGAAGCAGAAATAAATTTCTCTCTCAAGTGCAAGGGCGCAAAAATTAAATTCAAGGTCCTTAAAGTTTTGTTATAGAGTTCCTTTACAATATATAGTTCATTCGCATAGATATATTTATGAGCTATGATTTCAGGTCGATAGCCATGACGTCAGCAATTTGTGAGATGAAGTTCAAGGTTATCGCGCTCGAATGCACGGCCCACGCGGGCGCGAAAAATAGGAGGAAAGCAAATGGATGTTCCTAGTCTTAGAAAATGTTTTCCCCTCATTCATTTCCTCAATAAAGATTATCGTATCTGATACCATTTTTATTTAAAAATAGACGCGGTTATTACCGTTATTTAACAGTATTGTTAATTGAAGAAAAAGGTAAATTTACATTTTTAGAGGAAAATTTCAGACTATAATTTATTATCATATTCATACCCTTGTTTTTATTTTTAAAGATAATTTTTATTGTAGAAGTTGGATGCTTTAAATTTAAAGGATGACTGATAAATTCCAAAAAATAATTTTTTAAATATTTTTCTTAGAAATCTGCTTTTGAATCCAATTTCTCAACAGTCCAGGACATCGGGCATATATTTCATATAGATAAAAAGAAAATTACTGATATTAGAAAATTGATTTTATATACGATACGATCTGAATAAAAAGTTTAATAAAGTATTACAAATCGCGTCCATTATTTAATCTGGTGCTGTATTGAAAAAAATTGTTCCATCATGGACGAGACGTCATTTTCCATTTTTACGAAATCGTTAAAGTTATCTAAGTCGATACGTATACGAAAAAAATGTTTATATAATTCTCCGTAGACATTTTTCCTAAACTCTTCTACCTAAAAAATTACATATAATTGATGCATATTGCATAATTAAAGTAGCAAATGGTTGAACGTTTGTAAAATTCGTAACGTTGAATTAATCCTTCCTCGTCGATGATAGCACGATTGCACAATGAATAATAGTTGTTTCATTAGCGCGCATTTAATGTCAACGAGGAGGTCATATTGACACATTATTTCCTGATTTCCGAGTAAGGTATTTCATGATAATAAACTATAAAAACAATACTGATGATTCGCAGAATTTAGATATGATAATTATCATGATTCATTATCGATTAATAATCAGGGGATCACTCAAGTCTTGAAGACAAAATTTCTATAACTTCTGGTAAATTCTTTGTCGAAATATTTGTATGCTTCACAAAAAATTCATCGTTTATCTAAATTTCATTTTATTCTTGGACTAATCTGTTTAAATTCATTAAAATCCAATTAAATAGTAATGCAAACTAGAACCCTCGAAATTGTTTTTGAAGATTAATTTCCGAAGGGAATTATCGACAAAATAACATAAATATGAAGAGGATCTGCGGGTGAAGAATTCATAATTCACGAAATTGGAACAACCTCGTTCTTGAGAGCTTGTTATGCTTCCATTCTCAGAGTCGAGTTTGTAATGGTATTTGGGTTGGTATGTCCGGACGCGACCCGGAGGACGTGGCCTTGAACTTGTCCGTCCTATAGGAAAATGAGAGGGCGCGATGACACCTATATCGTGACTTCTACCACCCCCAGAGGTCTAACCTCCGAATGCGCTGTGCTATGTTATTCTATATGCCGTGCTATGCTTTGGAACGCCAATATGAGTATCCTCGACCTACCACCCGCTCAACCTATGTACTTGAGGTCGCAACCTTTGCTACTTCCAACTGCCTTTGCCAACCAACAAGCCGAGAACTGACCTACTCAATAATCACACGATTCTGAGTCGAACTAGTGCAACGAAAGAATTTCTTCTATGATACTATCCCAATTTTAAAATAAAATATGGAATAAAAATAATATTTCGACGTAGTAAGCAAATGGATACAAATATTTGAGTTACAATCTATTAAAAATTTAAATAACTGCAAATTTCAAAGTTCTATTTGAAAAAAATTGTAAAAATTCTAGTCTTAGTGTGATTCAAAATAAAAAAATAATTTTCAAAATAAATTTCACCTGAAGGAAAAGAAATGCTTTTAATGAAATTCAAAGAAATGCTGAATGAAACATAAGTCGTAACAAATTTCTCCTGGGATTTCTTTCCATCACAGGCAATCACAGGAAAAGGTCGACAATAATTGTGAGAAAAGATACTGAATTTTGTATTCTCTAGAAGCAGTTTTTCTATTTACTGAATCTCTTCTTGGTGCCAAGAATTTTAATTAATGTATTACGAAAACTATCTCTCTTAAGAAATCCTTAATATGAATCAGTAGAATCCATTTGCTAATTAAAATCCTACGATTATCTGTTCACTAGGTCATTTTTAAAATTACATTAAAACGTGCATCCTTTCAGCATTATTTGCAGAACAGGCGCAACTTAAAAATATAGACTTACTCGTGGAAAAAAGGCTGAAAAAAGCTGGAAATGACACTATCCTAAATCAAAGCCTCATCCAAAATGACTTTTCAAATGAGAACATAATCCTTTTGAACCTAAAAAAAAAGTATAGAATTACATTTTCTTTTAAGTAAAATAAATAATCCTCTTTACAAGTAAAATTCGATTTCAGCTGTAAATAATATTCGTTTTTACTATAATACACAGAAAATGTAAAGCACAATTTTATAAATTTAGTTCTATTTAAAAAATGTTTATTATTTACCTGCATTATAGTAACAAAAGGCTTCCTGAGAGGTCCTGAATTGAGAGACATTCAAGTTAGTTTCGAATTTCGAATAAAGAATATGAAAGAGAATTATCTTTGATTATTACTTACCAATTTTTTTGAGTCGTATATCTACTAAAAAGTTAACAATCGAGACAATTGTTCATCATCCAACAGTTAACGCATCGAAACATAAAATCGATAGTAAAAATAGACGCCATGAGATCAAGGTTATGTCAACCGAAATTAATTAAACATAAACGAACCAAAAATATACTTTAGATTTTGTGAAATTATCATACAACATACATTATTACAAACTCTAATGTAAGAATTCGATACAATTTTAACGAGACTAAAAGAAAAGTATACAATTTTTAAGCAAAAGTCCGGAGCCCGATGTAAAGAATTCGCGCACTAACCGAAAACAATTGAAAACAACAAAGCAAGTTAAGACCTGCAATGTGCCAACAGAACTTTTATAAATATTGAATTTTAAATTGTGATTTTTTGAATCTTTT
Organism: Synergus laeviventris; assembly: GCA_032275145.1. Classification (NCBI taxonomy): domain Eukaryota; kingdom Metazoa; phylum Arthropoda; class Insecta; order Hymenoptera; family Cynipidae; genus Synergus; species Synergus laeviventris. Next base: position 13,816,861 of record JAUESI010000029.1, read on the forward strand.
GCTTTATTTTAACTTCAAATTTGTTAACTTAAAATAGAAAATGTTTAAACGTTATTAATTTCCATTCTAATGTGGATATTTAAAAGATATAATAAAGAAAAATGAGAAAAAGAGTAAAAATCGCAATAACGGTTTTGGCGGCAGGAACTGCACATGCTTTAAAAATGGGCGGGAAATATTCAAATATTCAGTATTTAATATTTATTTATAGAATACGTTCGTATTCATATACGTAAATAATATAATTACCTTATTGAGATATTTAAACTTGAATTTCCGAAACTTTGAAAAGGTACTTTTTATTTTCGGCAAAATTTGATTAAATTTGCAAATTTAGCTGAATAGATTGAAAATGTGAAGCGAATCTTTAGAGGTGGACCTTGAAAGAATTTAATATTGAAAACTAAACTCGTCAGCTTACATCAGCCGGAGGTGTGAATTCTGCTCTGATTGGTGGAAGTGTTGGCTATATTTTCCCATTGCAGAGCGGCCTTCGACCGTACTCTGGAGTATGGACCTGTGGCTGATGATAAGGTCAAGGTCAACCTAACTTAAAGTGTCGTTCGACGATATCATCGAGCATCGAGCGATATGCGCGCGCCTCGACGCTTGCGTCGCGACGCCTTCGCCATGGCTTTAGGAGCAAACACAAGCCAATGAAATGAACAAGAAGAAGAAACCAAGGTCTTTACCGGTCACGGGCAAGCTCGTTATACCTTGCCCGGAGCTGAGACCAGTTCGAGATTAATGGAAGAATTTCTCCTTTCTAGGTATCAAGGTCCTAGGGTCGAATTAGAGGTCGACTCGAGATTCACCCGACGTGTTGTTGCACTTTACAAAAAATTGACTGGAATCCCAAGAAATTTGTGAATTTTATATTAATCATAATATTGAGTCAAATGAAGAATTCAAACTTTGAGATATAATACTCTTAAATGTGTACCTTCTGATGTCATTTAAAACTCGGAGAGTTTAAGAGATGATATTTGAGAATTTTAAAGTTACCGAGCTTTAATCAAAATTGATTATAGATCTTCCGAAATTCAAAATACTTTCTACCCAAACTCTTAATAAAGTAAAAATATATTTAGATTAAAAAAACACACTTTTATCCAAATAAAAAATGATTCTCTAATTTTAATTTTTATTCAGAGGATAAAAATGAATATAAATTGTTTACTCGCCAAGTGGAGCAATGATATTATTGTTATTCTATAAAACGCTCGCCACATTTCTCGATATTTCGCCAGCTTTGTTGCACTCTAGACAACTTTGAAGGACGTGACTATATGAACCATTCAAATCTTTGAATCATCGTCGAACGCAGTAGACTAATGACAACACCGGAAGTTATAACACTTACTAGGATCAAGGAAATACATTTATTTTCAGACTCACTTTCCCTCGAAATTTTGAGTTCTATATAAATCAGTGAAAATCTTATGTTCAGCTACAAAAAATAAAATATTTTTTTCTTTAGCCCATTCTAGTAATTCTAACTGATTTTTTCTAATTAGTAGAGAGAGTTACAAATCTAAATAAACTCTAGAAAAATTTGAATAAAAATTCTTTTAATTTAAATTCGCTTCCTGGAATGTTTCTCCATTTGACCTTAATTGAAATTAAATCATCAAAAAGTGTTTGGCCTTGAAAAATTGTTTTGGATTCAAAATATAGGAATATCCCTTGGTGTGAGACCAACTTTACACGGTGAAGAGCACGGTGACCTTGGCCTTGACATCGACCGCAGCGTCCCGACGCTACGCAGTTTATGACGAGAGCGGCGGAGGTCGAGGAAGCCGCGGACTTCGGTGCATCAACGGACAGGTGGGCGGAGCAAAAGTCAGGAAACGTCCTTTGAAATTCATAAAATCGCTCCATCATTTCTGAAAATTTTATGAATTTCTGAAATGTGGAAAATCCTAAATGAGAGAAAACCATCTGTTGCAATTCCGAGCCGATTTCTCTTGTAGAGCCTGTAATAACTACAGTTCACCACTAAAACATAAATTTATTAATTAATAGAGAGTAGTTAAAATTTCAAATTTGGACGTTCACTTTTGAAAAGTAGCTAGTTTGCTACCACCATGATCTATAAATGTAAAAATATTCGGTTGGGTGTAATCTAAAGACAAGAAAATAATTTATTTATTTTTGCAAGAAGTTCAATCCTATTTGAAAAATAAATGGAAACAAAGTTGATTTTTTTTTTTCTGGCCTTTTTTAACTTAATGGTCTGTCGGTTTTTACGAAACTGAATGAAATATTCAGGAACTGATAGAATTGTGTGGGAGTCGGACTTTACTCTTACAAACATTTAGAAGATTTGGAATCGAATCTCAAGCAGGAAAAAAACTATTGACCTTCACAACTTCATTATTGATTCAGTAGTTTAAACACACCCTCACAAATATCACTTGTCTAATATTGTGCAATTATTTTCCGGATTGACATGTAGAAAATATAAATCAGTAATTCTTGAGACGACTTTCTTTTAGGGTTTCTGCCAAAAGAAAATGATATGGCAAGTCGACACGTTTATCCGTATATAGAGGCATTACGTACGTGCGAGGGTGCCTGAAATAAAACAAGGTCAAGTTTAACCAAGGCCGCGTTCCGATAGGAGTATCGGCCCCCAGAACGTAATAACTATTTATTAATAAACTTCGCTCTAGACCAAGTGTAAACCACACGAGAAAACATTAATCTTTTAAATATTTTACACCTAGAATTCCAAAAAACTTTATTTCTGTCATTAAGGATGTTAGAACCCAGTTTAGAATTTTGATTCAACAGCCTTAAAAATCCAGTCTTCCATAAATTCAATTCAGAATCAAGCCTTACTTTGAGACTCAAAACACAAATATTAATTCTAGTTTAAGGGCACGTGGTAATTACCATATGAGCAAATTCAGATTAAAAATTGTTTATTATACGTAAAATACGTAATAAAATAATATACTTCAAATCGACTTTAAAACCAGGAATAGAAAAATACTAATTCCTCACATATAAAATTTTTTACAGACAGGATTTTTCACCTTGACTTTTAGAACAAGTCTAAATGCTATTAACGTTTTCTTTTCTCGATATGTAACTTGATTGTGAGTCCGAAAATATTTTTTTTAAATGCCACCGAAACTGATATTTAACATGAATACAACACTTGTTTTGCGACTTTCAAAGTCGCGGAGACAAACAAAAAATGACGTATGCCACAAAGTTAGTATATCTCTGACTTTGGTCTTCAACCACTGTTAAGAATGCTCTCGTATTCGTCGAGTCAAAGTGCAAGGCCATCGCGACGCTGTGTCGCTCAAATGATAAAAGTTATTTTTACATCGCTTTTTATACGGAAGATTGAGCCAGACATCCTGAATTTGCTCATAAAAGAGCAGGCAATTAGCTTTCAAGAACGCTTTTTCTCGATTCTCTTATCTTTACCGATTGTCTTAAAATAATCTGTGCAGACAATAAATATTTCTTTAAAAAACTCATAAAAATATTAAGCGTCTCGAGTTCGATTGCGAAAAAAATTCCTATTTCACAAACTTTGGCGAAGTTCAAAACTGTTCTATCCATCATATCGCATCAAGCATTGACGATTCACAAGAAGAAAATCATAGCTAAGAGTCACGACCACTGTGAGAAATTGGCACTAAAACCCGGAAAAGAAATTGCAGCTGAGTACCACCGGATGCCAAAAAGTAAAACGGGAACGACCCCCGATTTGAGTTCAAGGCAATATCAAAATTGAACAAAGGTTGTTAGAAAGAGTTTCATTATCTTCTGAAAATCAGCTTCAAAACATTTTTTAAAATCCTATATCTAACTGAGTCAATTAACTAAGCATCATTGTGAATTTTAATTCTGTTTATTACTCCATATTGACAATGACTTTCAACTCATTGTCAATATCAAAACATTTTTCACAAGAAGCTGATCTTGTACTTATTCTATTTCAAAACATTCTGAAACAACAACTTGATAATATTTACATAATAACCCCCATCTGCTGATCAGAATTAAATACTTGACACTTATTATAAAAAATCTTAATAAAAATGAACAAGATTTCGTAAACATTTCAGAAATTGATTGCTAAATTCAAAACAACAAAATAAATTTTGAGTGAATTAATGAAATAGAAACCAATTAAATTTGCTCGCAGAAAGAACTTACGATCTTTTTGCCTTTTTGTCTCTTGCGACTTTAGGTTTCCCCCTCGGAGGTTTTCCACCTGCTTTGCCGCCGCGAGTTTTCTTTCCACGTCCTTTGGTTTTCTCTTTCTTCTTGGCTGCTCGCAAATCCTTCTTCATTCTTGGATCCACAACCTTGTAGTGACCTTTGACTCCAGCTGGCCTGATTGCTCGCTTTTGTGCTAAGCTTTTCTTAGCGACTACATAGGTCACTTCCTTTTTAGGTTCCTTGTGAGCTTTCTTATAAAGTCTAAAAATTTTAATAATATTTAGAAAAATTATCATTAAGTTTCAGAAAAATTGACTTGAAATTGTGAAATTTATTTAAAATGCAGAATACTTACGCATTAGCCTGTTTGGCTTTTTCCCTGTCGCTCATGTCCACGTTGTCCATGATATTCTCAATCTTCTTCTTTGCTTTTTCGAGTTTACGTAATGCTCTCTTCTTCTTTCTCGCCCTAGCTTCGATGACCTTTTTAATTGGTCGAACATTGAGGTCTTCAACCCTCTTTTTATACTCGTCAACAAGTTCCTTAGGCACTGGAACTTCCTTTTTCATGTGCTTTTCTTCGTCCTCCGCGAACCAGTCGGGAAGGTTATTATCGTTAAACATGTATCGATTCCAGGCTCCATCAATCAAATCCCTGCGAACCTTTTTACTGTTGGCCATAAGTGATCCTAACGCCAAGTCTTCTTCTGTTAATTTCCGCTTTTTGATATTGTTTGTCCCAGCTGTAATAATTAAATGTTTCTAAATTATTTGATTTTAAATGAAAAATATTAACTATCTTTAATCGACTTACGTTTTTCTTTCTCTGCAACTTCGTAACCATCCTTTCCGCCAACCTTCTTAACCTTTTTAACCCTCTTAACGTCCTTAGTCGGTGCCATCACCTCTTCCATATCATAATCAGAATCTTCTTCCTCCAAATCCTTACTTTTCGCCTTCTTCGACTTCTTTTCACTTTTCTCTTCACCGACCACGGCTCCTCCCTTATTCATCAAAACTTCAACCATTTTATCCAATTCGTAATCTTCGTCCTTTTCGTCCTCCAAATTTTTGAAAATGTCTTTTTCAAACCACAACTGGGCTTTATGAACTCTCTTCGCCTTCTTGTCTCTAGGATCTAAATCTGTAATTAAGGGGTTATTGTCTGCACCAAGATTACTTTTTCTCTTTTGCTGAACTTTCTTTTGCTGAGGTTTCTCGCTTTCGTCTTCTGATCCACTCAAACCTAACCCAGATTTGTCACTTTCAGACTCGTCAGAATCCGAATCTTCTGGATTGCTTTCATCCGATTTATAGTAAAGACCAGAGCTATCCAAATGTCCAGATTCCTTTTCATATCTAACTTTTTTCGGCAAAATGGGTTCTTCCTCATCTTCACTCTCAGCAAGAACGTCAGGAGTTTTGTCAGTAACAGTTTTCAAATGATCGAGCGTTTTGATTTCCTTTAAAGTGAACATGCCGTCTCCTTCCATTACCGGACCTTCGTCTCCTTTAAGAACCATCTTTAGATTAAGTTTCTCATTTAATTTTTGTCTCTCCTTGTTGGCCTTTTTCCTCTTTCGTTTCAATTCCTTGTTCTCTTCTTCCTTCAATTTATCAATTTCTTCGGTTATTTTTCCGTCTTCCAAATCTTCTACTTCTTCAAGAGTCAAGGGAACAATTTCGGCCTCTTGTTCTTCAGATATAGAAGTTTCACCTTTCTCAGCCTTTTCATTCTCTTCTTTCAAGTGTTTCCACCAAGAAAGGAGAGATCTCAAATCTTTTCTGCCTAATACTTTTATGTCTTTACAACATTCTCGTATCTCATTCGTCGTCCGTTTGTGGTTTGCTATCCAGTCATCATCAATCACGATTTCCGATGCATCCTGCAAAGCTTCTACTCCACTTTCGTGAGCAATAAAGTCCTTTGCTGATAATTTATGATGTAAAGTATAATCGTTTTCCGGATATCCTTCTGCTTTCGCCTTCTTTTGTTTCTCAGGGTGGAAAACATTGAGCTTATTTGCGGATTCAATTTCGAGTTCGGAGAAGACGTATTTTGGGTCAAAAAACTTGGGGTCGAGTTTGTCTGGAGCAAGGTAGGATTGGCAGACTACGAAGATTTCGGCTGATTCGTTTCTCGAAGCTTGTGGCTTTGTAGCGTGAACCTTTTTGAAGAGTTGTTTGAGCACCCAAATCAGGGGGTGATAGTCTTTCGATCGAAAGATTTTGGTTACGAACCATCCTCCTCGATCCAAAAATTGAGTCGCAACTTTTACAGCTGATAAAGTTAAAACTGCCTGTTGATATGCGTCGTGAAGCCAGTTTTTACCGACATTTGGAGCTCCATCGTTTAATACGACGTCTGCTTTCCAAGTTTTTAGTTCCCGAGACAATGCCAGTCGGCATTTATCTGTTGTTATATCTTCTTTGAGACTTATGCAGCCAGGAATCGATTTTATTGGAAACAAATCGACACCAATGACTATCGAAGACACTGGCATATTTTTCTTGGCCACCTGCATCCATCCTCCCGGTGCAGCACACAAATCGATACATACTTTACTCTTTTGCAGAAATTCGAATTTTCGATTCAACTGTATCAACTTGAACGCAGCTCGAGACCTGTAACCTGAAAAGATATGGCAATTATAAAAATTTGGAGTTCAAAGATAATAAATAAATTTATTTAGTAAATGAAAATTATCACTTTTAAGTCATCACTAAAGTACAAACATTTGTTTTAATTTAAGTTCTTGTTTTATTTATTGTTAGGAGAATGATAAAAAACATAAATGCATTGTTTAATTTTATTCGAAAACTATTTTTTTAGTTTCAAGTAAACAATGAGGTAAAAAAAGTTCTAAGAAAAAAATGTACTGTGCAAGTTTAAACTCGAATTATTATTTAAAGAGGAACCAGTAGAGAATAATCCAACAAAATTGTCATATTATGAAGTAAAATTAAGATTTAGCCTAATAAAAATTGGAAAAAGAGGACATCATCCAACAATTTTTGCAATAATAAAAAGGTAATTTTGTACACCACTAACCTGTTTCCTTGGCCAATTGATAATATTTATCCCTTCGCTGCTTTCCAATTTTCGACTTTTTACCCATTTTGATATTTAAATGTTTAAATACTTATTTAGAAAGCAAGAAACACAAATAAATACCGACTAATCGACAAGCAAAAGCAAGTCGACAGCCTCCGAGCACGTGAGTTTTCAGGTTAGGGTTAGCTGCAGACTGCAGAGGTTGGTTAGCGATTCGATCTAAAAATTTTACGCGCAGTGTTGTTGATTTCCGGAGCGCGCGATTCAAATTCGAATAAAATTAATACCATTTTGAATCGCATGCCAAATTTTGACCAATGGCAGCGTTTCATAAGGGGGAAGCCAACACTGCGCATGACGACATGACTATTTTTGGAAGCAGCAACTTCAAGCTGCTGTGCTGTGTGATAGCAGAGTTGAGTTGATATGAGTTGATAGTTCATGATTCATGAGATTCAGAGATTATATATTTATTTTCTATACTCATATATTATTTTCATAATTTAAAATATAAAAAGCAAGCATTCCTTTGCAAAGAAAGTTCAAGTAGTTAGGTGAATCAATATTTAAATAATTAAATTTTAATTAATGACAATATTGGCATATTGGCTATTCTTATTTCAAAGCGTCAAATAGGCATCTCTG
>JAUESI010000029.1:13829218-13861952 GCA_032275145.1 Synergus laeviventris
CTGTTTTGAATCTTCTTGTTCTTCTTGCACTATTACTAACCACTTGTAACCTCAAACTTTTCGCGTTATATCAATCATGGCGCCGAAAGTTAACTGAGATTTAAATTACAACCAATCAGAGTCGCGGTTACAAGAAAATATTCGACTCACCACGAAGAACCAAAATGTCCATGGTGCATTGCAATTAATTAATTAATGTATTGCAAATGCATTCATGATTAAAGCCTCGATTTAAAAATAATCATGATTAATTAATTATGAGTTTAATCAGAGTTGGTGAAATCGGCCCTTAGTAACACTATTCTCTCTAAAATTGAATCAGAGTATAAGTTTTCACTGATTTTCAGTGATCTCTCTTTTCAAGATTTCATTCAGTAGTTACAATTTTGGAACCTTTCAGAGCTTCGTAATCGAGAAGTCAATGATTGAAATTACTTTTTGTAAGATATAAAAGGATTGAAAAATGAAAAAATTTTGAAAAAATTCTGAAAGATGCAGAATGTTTTCCCAAATCCATATCTGCTCTGAAAAGTATCGTTCAGAGGGTTCAGAGCTTTAAAAAAAATAATTTATACCATAAATGTTTGTATGACGTCAGAGAACTCATGATATGGCAACGTCGCATCCGCTCCACGTGCTCTAGTTTATGCGCGAATTTCGAATAACACACGTGCTTCTGAATTTCGTATTGTGCGACGTTTTGTCAAATTTAACTGTCTCTCTAAAAAAAGGTTAATTCATTATAAATTCTTAAAAATAACTTAATAAAATTCCATGAAAAACTTCATAATTCGACAAAACCGATTAAAAGCGCATAGAATAGTAACTGAAAATTCTTTATAAAACTACTAAATAGATTATTAATTTATTTTTACTTATTCACTTTGATAATATGTAGGTGGACTTTACAATTTCATTTATGTATTAGAATATTAAAAAATGGACAAATGACTAATTAAATAGTCAAAAATCAAAAATCTATAATCACATCCAAGTTCATATGGAAAAGAATGTTAAAAATAATGCGAGAAATCAAAGTTCAAAACAGTCGGTAATAAATAAATCCGGGAGCGGAGACATTTCACAAGTTACCTCTGGTGTAATTAATTTTTTTTCACGATACATAAACCAGTTTCAACTAAAAGTATATGTAATTTTCGAGGCGTGTTTTTTTCTGTTTCGCGCGTCATTAACCGAGATTAATCGTCATTATAAGCTTTTTTCAATGACTGGATTTATTTACTGAAACCTCAGATATTATTGTTTAAGGCTTAATTATTATAATAATAATCCTGTCGCGCCTAATAGACGCCAGCGCAAGATCTATATTTAGTATACTAATTTATGCAGCGCAACGAAATTTTTTTATCCTCTCGACACTCGTTACGTTAGAGGCTATTTTCTGCAAGGAAATAACGCGACTATAGTGTGTTCCAATTATCAATTAAAATCAATATGTAGCCGTCCGATCGGCGTCGATTTTCTTGCGACTCGGGTGCTCTTGCAAAATCTTGAGCGTTGATTAATTATGTCAAATCGACCGATCTGGCTCGAGAGCTCTCTAAGGAAACATATATATAATGCACTGCATAATGATTTAAAATTTTAGTACATGTATAATGTAACATGGCAATCATAAGATGTTGTAATAGGCTACAAGAGTGAATAATATTGTATATATAGAGCTATATGGGGGTAAACCACAAAAGTATAATGATAAAAGGCCTCAGGATCGTTTCACGGCTTTTAAATCTGCGAGAAGCCGCTACGCGATTCTCACAATTGGTAAATCAGCCTTGTGCATATTTCTCGGGCTGGTTCCTCCCGGGCATCAATAACATTCTACGGTTGAAATCGTCTGTTTGTATACGTAAGGCTCCCTGAACCCCGATAATTTAATGTCATCAATCGCAGGTGAAGCAGCACTTTCACGTACCAATTTTACGAAACGAAAAGAGTTCATTTTTTATTTTCATGTATATCGGTGTAAATAAGCGAAATTAGCGAAAGTGATGTAATGAAATGTTCCTTGTTTTTGATATTTGTTAATGTTATTTGGAATGTGTATTATTTATTAATCGTTATACTAAAGCAGTTTAAGTAAACATAAAATTTTGCATAGGCTGATCAAAGCTTGTTATTTATACAATCTGGTACTCAAATGAATCAGAGTCCATGACGATCGGGACTGTCGAGAAGTATCAAATCAGATGATAATCATTTCAGCTTTTAAATCGCCCAGTTTTCCTGTCGCTGTCATTATTAATAAATCATACCTTGTTTTACCTGCAGTGACCCGTAACGAGCCAGTGATGAAAGCCTAGCTCACGTTTTCAATGCTAATGACTGCAGGAGTATAAAATAATCATGAAATAATGATAAAATATCGTATAAAGGGACTTTGCAGGCCCATCCTTTGCATTAATATAATGGGCATGTTATGGAGTTAGAGAGGTATTGATGTATTGCAGAAATGAGATAAGGTCACTTTTCTCAGGAAACCGATATAACTGTTGTAATTAACTATATATTTTACCTATTCACAAACCTGTAGGGATGATTTGTGGTTTCATTGTTTCTTAGTTTAGGTGTGAGAATGCAAATCCTTACGAAATTTATCGAGTTAAAGTTATTGACTTTTATACTTTCACTTCTCTCTCGATCTGAATTATATAGTTTAATTTTACTACTAATTTACTTACAATTAGTCAAATTCTTACTAATTCAGATTGAAAGAGTTGAGTTAAAATATAGAAAAATTATACAATAATTGAAGCAATCTTGAATTTGCAGAGCATAAAATCAGTAATTTGCAGACATTCAAAAAATAAATTGAAGCGAAGACAAATGCAAGACAACTTCTGCATTCATTGCTACTTTCCCACAAGCTTCGCTCACTCCAGGAGGTCTTTGATGACAAAGAGAGGGACGAAAGACACCAGGAATTTCACCCAGACTTTGATGATCTTATAACTTACAAAGTCCCTCTCCAAAGAGTGCAAAAGCTTTCGTCTGTAGTCTTTAAATTTCACAATTTACAATCTTCGTCATCTTTTTGCGGGTAAAATAAATGCAGAGGTCATTTGCGAAGGTTATTACGGAATTATAGTTTTGTCTTGACTGTAATTTGCCGAGTTTACGACTTGAAGAAAGAGAATTTAAGATGTATCTCATAGTGGCTGCAAAAAACATTCCAAGTTTAGATTTTAGAATTTAGGAATATTCTGAAAATACTACCTGTCTGGTAATTTTTCGAGCTGGTGCTTGTCTCGCTTCGGTAAATTCGGAAACAATGAGGACCAGAGTACCTAGGCGGTATTTGCTTGGTTGAGCCTGTAACTATCCGGACAACCGGCCATTAAGCATTTGGGCATTGGCGAGGGGTCGTGCCGATGCCGGGGATACGGGGTGGCAATTAGCAAGAACAATAGGAACAGGGCCCTTCTTTCTGGGAAGTAGGATAGTCCCTTCGAGCCCTAAACTGGGCAGGTAGACATTAAACCGTAGCCGACAAGGCCCACTATCCTATCCTGTATCGTGTATCATATATACTCCGTGTCTGGAACCACCAAATATTTCCTCCTTCTTCTAAGAGTCTAATTTTTAAAATTACAGAGCCTAAAGTTTTCAAAATCCACTCTAAAATCATAAAAACAAAAAAGTCGTAATTTTTTTTATTACAAGTAAAAGCAATATTTTTTGCCGAGTTTTTAAAATACTTGGGAGGTTGTTTAAAAGATATATGAAGTATAATTATATATGTATCTTTTAAAACGAAGTTAATTTGACTTAAAACATGTCCTCTTGGCTTCCTTTTTTGCGTAAAAAAATAAGAGAGAAAAGGAAGCGTAAATAATTTTTGAATGACGAAATTGGACACAGAGTATAGGGGCCTTATGGGATGGAGTGTGTATATAGAGGCGAAAGATTTCGGATAGAAGACAGGTTTCCCATCTTTCGAGCATGGTACCCAATGATTAGTCCTACTTAACTTGACTTGAAAGGGACGCGCGGTTCGTATGAAAGTAAAAGGTATCGTCATCAATTATCTGCAATTGCCAAATTGCTCTAAATTATACGCAGGTTCTCTGTCTTTCTTCTTTTATAATAATAATATTCTTTTTGTTCCCGAGTGCTTACAAGTCGTTACCACCGGCGAAATCTCAGAGTCCTTAATTTTGCACTCACCCGTGGAATGTTTATGCAGAGATAATTGCACGGTAGGCCGACAAGAATATAACAGCCGCGGAACCTTCGAGCGACGAGCATTAAACACTCGATACGATTTCATTGAGAGTCATTTTGGATATAATCTATAGGTTATTCCCGTAATCGTTCCACAATCCACATCCTGCTGATATAATTCATTATAATGTAGGTACCTTACGCCTGAGATCAGAAAGGACACACATATATACATATAATTTTAGTAGATTATTACATGATATCTGAATTAATGTTCAAAATATGCTAATCGGTCTTTATTAACAATATTATTTATGTAGAGATCAATTTCATTCGGTAGACAACATAGAATTCATGGTTGTAAAAAATAACTTATTTAAAAAAGTGATGTCACCATATAAAAACCTTGTGGTTATTTTAAGTAATTTTAAGGATTTTTTATAATTATTAGGGTTTTACAGAATCTTAAGTTTAAAGAGTTTTGGCGAGATTTAATGATATCTTAAATATTTTAAATAATTTTTAGCAATATCAAGGACTATTAAGGATATTCATGGAATTTTGAATAATTTTAAGAGATTTTAAGGTATTTTATGCGATATTACGTAATTTTAAAGGCTTTTAAGGTTTGAGGTATTTAAGTGATTTTGCGCTATTTCATGGAATTTTAAGTAGTTGTAATAAGATATTTTACGATATTTAAAATTGTACGAGATATCATTGAACTTTTAAGTAATGGATTTTCAACAATTTTAAGAGATTTAGTGAGATTTTAAGTAATTTAAATTATAATTTTAAGGAATACTTATGATTCCTGAAATTAAACAAGGAATTGCAAGTGTTAATATTTCAAAAATAAAAATTGGTGTATAATTTTACAGAAATCTCTTGAAACATTAAAAAATCCTTTTTGAATTGAAATTGTTGACAATCATAATTAAATTTTTTCCAGTTGGAAATGCTTTCTAATACCGGTAAGGATCGATTAGCGGATATGAATCGTGAAAAATGAATCGATTATTGCTTGCATTACCGAAGGGTAATTTCATCATTGATCGGCTCACTGATCAGCTAAAGATGAGAAATAATTATAGTTTGCCAATATAATTACAGAGATTGCGAGTGAGTGCGATCATTGCACATTATTTCATGTGGTGGAGATGATCCTTTCCAGGAAGTTTATATCGACATCGCGTGCCGTAATTAACAAATTTTTAATTATTTCAAAAATTTAAATACTTTATAAGTAAATAAAATTCTATGTTTATTGCTCAAGTTAAAACTTGAATATATAGTAATATATAGTCCAAATGAGACAGAAATGGAAGAACGTTTAGCCGGCAAATAAATCACTTGCGGTAACGACGGCGCCGAGAAGTCGGAAAAGACGAGATCGGAGATTTCGGCAGTGTCTTGAAGATCTTGAGTTTCCTAAGCATCCTCAGCTAGTCAGGGAAATTCTCGGTATTGAGGAGAAAATGATACTATCCTGACTTGTGTTTCTAAAATGCGAGGGAAAATGTCGAAAACTGGTTATTCTCAGTTTTAAGGGTCCTTTTTTCCATTACCCATAAAAATTAAACAAAAATACTCTTTTAAATATGTTTAGTTTAAATATGTTTACTTGCAATTTTTTATTTTATAATTATAAATTATAACTCTATTAAGACGTTTAATTTTATGAAATTATGAATTTTTTCCCCTCTTTGGGCGGTAATTAAAACACAGTTATAATAGCACCTTCATGACTAACAGAATTGTTTTCTTTTTTGTTACAGGTGAGTCATTCAAGGTCCTCATGAGTATAATAAGAAAAGTATCGAGTAAGTGAAAAAATTGTCTCAGACAATGATCATCAAACAAAATTAGACATGGTTTAAAACCAGCCAAAAATCGCCTAAAACCCGTAATTAATCGAGAAACAACAAACAGATAAAAAATGTAAAAGAAACAAATCCTTCATCTTAATTTCCAATCGAAATAATCCCATCAAATTAAATAAGAGATTCTCACAACAAGTGTAAAATCAATATCGATTCTCGATTGTAATGTTTGACACGTGGCACGATTCTCGCGTGTGTTTAACTTTAAGAAGTTTAAGCCCACATACATCACGTGGGAAAGAATGGCCGTGGAATCAGTTTCTCTTGGCTCGGCAAATAAAGGACGTAATAGCTTTTCTTATGGGCACGAGGTCCAGGAATCTGCAGAGGGTACCGCTTGGTAGGGGGTGGCGAAGGGGAGAGGGTAGACAGACCTTCCACTTGGGTCTTGGGTCCCAACCGAAAAATAAAACCTTTATATTGAACCTGGTCGCTGACCAGTCACCGGAGTCCCTAAAAAGAGAAAAAAACAAGATTGGAGAAAAAAAGAGCAAGGCCCATTATATGCGCGTGCACTTGTCGTCAGGGACTTGGGCCTTCTGTTCCCCGAAGCACTTTGCATCGACATGTATCTCATTCCCTTCTTCCTTTTTCTACCTTCAGTTCTTCTTTTTTTTCCGCATAAAGACTAATCATTCAAAGTAATTAGTATTTCCATTAATCCATTTACATAATTTAATTATGTTTTCACTCTTAATGACATTATTATACAATTACAGGTCTTACAGTCTCTATGAGAAAAAAATGAGGGTAGTTTTTTTAAGCTCTAATATTTCTATTTTCGCACAATTCAGAAGAATTCATAAAGAATTCTAGACAATTTCATATCAACATGAATTTAATTGATTTAAAAAAATGTCAAGGTATTTCAAGAGATTTGTTTTCATGGGATTTTAATAAATTTGTAATAAAATTATTTTACGATATATACAAAAATTTCTCTTGATTTCAGACAATTTAAAGCATTTTAGAGGATTTTAAAAAATGTTAAGATATTTGAAGAAAGTGTTTTTAAGTAATTGCAAGGAATTTGGAAACTTTTCAAGCGATTTAAAAAATGTATTGGCAATTTGAGGAACAAAAGTGAAAAGGTAACAAAATTCCCAGAATTAGGTGAAAAAAAAAGTGAAGAAGAGACGACTTTTGGTGACAGAAATTAATTTTCATCCTAAGAAATACATTTTTAATTTTTTAATATTTGATTTTCAACCGAAAAGATGGATATATGTATAATTTTGTTGAATTTAGAACCAAATAAAAGAGGAAAATGGAGGAGAGAATATAGTGAGATCTGTATATAAGGTCTGGAATTATCCAGAGTCTAGAAATGGAAGTTAGATAATTTGAAATAAAAACAAGTAAGACATCCATTATTCATTATTGACTCATTTTAATGAGCCTGAAATCAACCGCTCAAATTTTAAGCATCATCATTTTATTCACTTGACCTGGTCTATAATGATTTAGTATCGACGTCCGTCATAAATAATTGACAGGGATCCATAAAGAAAAGTGTCATTTGGATTAATATTCATCCTAGTGTCATGTCTGTTGTGCCTTTTTCGGATTTTATGATCTCTTCATTATTTATGTTACTGCCTGTCTCTCAAGTGGTGGCATACGTTCTTTTAATAAACTAAGAAATCTACGCCTTCCGGCGAAGAATCCGACACAACGAAACGGTTGTGATATTATAAAATCTGGACCCCCAAGAGTGCAACACGAGGTCTCTTAGTCTCTTTATATTTATATATTCTTAATACATTCTTTATATGTATAAGAATCTCAAAATGAATTTTATCATATTAAATTTCTGATCTCTAAAGCCTGGGGGTCTTTCGGCAAATTAGACCCCTAAGCTTTAGACCCACGTGTCGACAGTTTTCAGTGTCACATGCCATTGACATGGGCATCAAGCAATTCATTAATTCGATATTTATACACCTATCGATAGTTCAACTGCTTGAATTAAAAACGCTTTGATTTGATTAGTTCACCAGTAGAAATTCTAGAATTCAAAAGATATTTGAAAAAAATCCAAAGGAATTCGGTAGCAGGTGATGTGCATATAAATTCAGTAGTGCTTGACCCCTTAATTAAACTTTTAAAATATGTACTAAAATCGGTGTTGCGACACTTTTTAATTATTAATTTGTATCGAGGATCAGATTCCTTACAACAATTAAATCGAATTCCATTCTGCTTTTTCAACTCGTTCGTCGGCCTTTGCTTTGAAGGATGCGAACGTCCCGCCCTGTTGCGAAATTATCGTTATTCGTTAATTACTACCGAATTAAATTTGGCAAAAAGGATTCCTGTCTAAACCTGTCCGGGTAACGTTCTCACGAAACTTTTTAGTGAGGGACTTTCAAACTCGCTTTCGAGGACCGACCTACTCGCGGATACGTGATTGCCCAGGAGGGGTCTTTCAATTCTCTTTTCCTTTTATTTTTTTTTTCTCTTCTTTCGTCATAGGAATTCCTGAGAGACTCGTAGGCACCAAACCGAACAGGTGTTCCAAGTGACCGTAATTCGGACGTAAATCCAAACGATTGAATGTGGTGGCCACCGTGTGGCTTGGAACCCCTTTTAATGTCTTTATGCTCGTTATGCGTGGGTCACAACTCAACAGTAGTCGGAAATGAAACAGGCGTTTCAATCAAAGTCAACTTTGAATACTGTCTGAGTCACGTTCTGGCTTTTCCCCACTGAAAAAGTTGAAAGTACAAAAAAGCTCTTCGTGCCAGAACTTGTTTGAGAGTAACACGTTACTTTTAGGCACGTTGCCGTTACTGTTACTTATTTTTGATAACGCTGATTATTACCAATATGATATTGATAATTGGCGGAAATTTTATTTTCATGATTTCACCATGAAAAAAACATAAAAATTATCCTTTTTTGCATTTACCTCAGCTAATACGCAAGATTAAAAAAATGTTTTAAACAAAAGTTGCAGATCTCATCGAAATACACATTTTTTGTTGCAAGCATTTTTTTCTACGAGTGATAGTTTCAGAGAAAATTAGTGGTATATAGATTCTTATTTGTTATTTCGTAAATTTTATTTCTGAGTTTATAATATGATTAACGATTTTCCTTTGCCATTTCCCTCTATCTCTAATTTTCTCGGAAACTATCAATTGTAGACAAAAATGCTTGGAACAAAAAATATGTATTTCAACGAGACGTGCAATATTTGTTTAAAACATTTTTTTTAAGTTTTGCATATTTACTGAGATAAACGGAAAAAACAATGAATTTTATGGTTTTTTAATGCTTTCACTATGAGAATAAAATTTCCGCCAATTTTTACTATGATATTCGTAATCAGCTCATCAAAATACATAAGTATATAATCCAGAAGTTCTAAAATTTAAAATATTGACAAATCTAAAAGGAATAGGAATCCAAAAAAAAAACACCAACTGAAAAGCTTGCGTTTTTGTAAAGTTTATTTTAATTTGTTCAATTATTAAATTATTTTGCTTGGCGTGATATTAGTTGTAGTCACGGCAATTATAATATATAATTTATTTAATTTAACCATATTAATGGAAGTTGCATTTATATTATAAACTCCAGTTTCCACATTTCATAAAGCATTACATTCTGTGACATGATTAAAAAAAATTTATTTTGCAATAATGAAAGGTGGGAATACTTTAATAATTCTAAGTATCGTATTTTTGTCTCGTGAATGTCTCAATTGGAGTTGAAAGTTTCAAGAATTATTACGCCCCTAATGGGAGACTGAAACTAGAAAGGGCGGGACAAATGGTATAAAATAAAACGATTGCTTTTCTCGCAGTAGCATTTGTCAAGTCTGAATAATGAATTCACTAACAAGACTTATAAAAGTTGTAAAAACATTTCTGGAGACAGGACGGAAAATTACGATATAATTTGAGATAATAATAATTTTTCTTATGCAAGCTTACAAGCTCATTAATTTTATCATTTCCCCACCAGCGTTGTTATCTTTAAATGCACATTGAAAGTACATCGTAAATATTCGCGGCTATGTGTATAACTTCGTTTGCTCAAGAAATGACAAAAAACGTGTTTTTCTATTAAAAGCTGAATTGAATGCAAAAGCGAGTGCAAAAGTATGAATAACCAATGAAAAATACGCGAAAACATTCTCGTATTTCGCGCTAATGATGAATCACCACTTTAGTAATTATAACAAACGTGAAAAATACATTCCTCAAGAATAGAGTTTGAAAATAATGAAGAAAACAACTACCTAATTATTTAAGAAAAGTATAGCTTTCCTATTTTATTTTCAAATACTAAATAGAAAGGCAGTAAATCGAGACTATCTTGCAATCTAAATGATTCTGAATGTGGAAATAATTTCACGTATCTGTGAGTCTCTGAAAAATGTTTCTCGTTTGATCTTCACTTGGAGATACAGATTCTCGACAAGATTTCCTCGAAGGCTCTGAGGCATTCGACCGGAGGGGTAGCGTTTTAAAAAGATGGACGAGGGAAGGAACGAATTGCATCTCAATCTTATTGAGAGTGTGTGAGTGTGACATTTTACGGGGTTTCGTGTCCCGCTTGTTTTGCAAACGATCTGGTATGATAACAAGAGGATCTCTTATACACACACAATCTTATATATCCGTCGGTCGTTCACACCATGCCACATCATTCAGATCCAATATTCCTCCTGCATACGCATTATACATGAATATATGTATGTATTATTCACATTCAAGTACTGTCGACTTTCATTCCTATGCTATATTTGAGCGTTCAACTATTGAGTCTTCAATCAACTGCAAAAAATATTCCTTTCCTTCAATTAATCGCTACCAATTCAATTTCAAAAGTCAGGATTTCCCTGGTGTGAATTGTCCAGGTTTAAATTATTAATATTTATTTTATTTAATCCATCTTTGGACCTCCTCCATTCACAAAATTACCTCAACAATTTAAAAAAAATCTTTCAACTTAATATAAAATGTTTAAACCAGAATTAATATTTATCAAAAGTAGAATTCTTTGTTCGAATTTCATCTGAAATAAAACCTGAATCCAAGGTGAGTCCGATTCTATCCGGTCAGTTTCCGACAAAACCGGATAATTTTTAGCAGTTATATTATTTCCAAAGTATCAAGTGCAGTGATGTCTGAAAAATAAAAAAAAAGGAATGGAGAACGATGACATGAAAGATTTTTCAATCATCGAATCATCACTCTTTTATCTCCACTGAGATGTCAAAATCCAGAGTTACCTCGTTGATTATCAATCCAAGGGCGAATATCTGAGTCAAGCTATGTTTCGATACGTGACCTGTTGGGATAGCAGTCTCGATTCTCATCGTTCGGTCGGTCGATCGGGAAGATATGAAAAAAAAAAGAAGAGGAAAGCAATAAGGAGAGCTTGTCGGAAAATAATTAATATGCCGCGGACACATAACGAACGGCCCCACGGAGCAGTCTGTTTGTTTTCGGACGGGCCTTCCTCAGCTTCTCTTCTGGCTCGGCATGTCGGTTATATCTCTCTTTTGCCCGGGCCTCTCGACCTCCCGCTGCTTCCCCCTTTTTTTTCATTTTTTTTATTTTAAACACAAGCCCACACTAAAACACTCGCCGGGTATCTTGGGTATATAGTATACAGTATACAGTATACAGTATACACCACACACAGCAGATGAGAGCCTACCGACTTTTTCATCGTTATTCGTCCTTCTTTAGTCTACTGCTCTTCAATTCTTCATCTGCGTTTATCTTTCTCTCTCTATCCAGAGAATACTTAAATGCTCTCTTTTTCTCTCTTCCCCTGGTCCTCGTGAGATCTCAGTAGAAAGAGACTTGTTGGACTCTCTGGGATTCGAAAAGAAGGTAGCAAGTTATCTTCGTTTTTCATTTTTTAGGATTCAGGAATTTAAGTATGTATTTAGCGAATGAGAGGATATCGCTTTGTTGGGATGAATACTTTCGGCTTGAGAAGACAAGTGAGGATTAAAGGATTAAAGAATTAGGATAGGATAATAGCAGGTCATGACTTTTTAACTCTGTTGTTTAACTAATGTGCTTCTAATTAAAAATCCCGAAAATCAAGTGATAAATAATATGAGAAATACATATTATTTCGTTGATTGAAATTTTTTGGGAGGATAGAAGACCTCTTGTTACGCCACTGATTCTCTTTCTTTATTTATTTAGCTCTTTTTATTTGACTTTTTTCATTTTTCTTCTCAGTCAGTCATTCTCTCCGCTGATTTCACTCCATCTCTCTTTCTGGCTAATAAGCCTGGAGCGCAAGACTCCCTTCGCTCTCCTGGTCCTGGAGGCTAGGGTTTACCAGGCCGAATAAAAAACGCTAAAACAGCCGAGTCACAAAAGAAAGATTAAACTAAAGAGAATATATGGAGAGAGGCATGCTGTGCCGTGTGTGCTTTGCCGATGGTACCTTCCAGGCTCGTAAGATCAAAGAGGGTCCAAGGCACGTTCCTGAGTTTGAAAAATTCAAGGTTCCTCTTCCTCAAGATAATTCTCCCTAATTCTTTAAAAAATGTGGAGCCCAACCAGTACTTCCTGCTTCTAGTTCTACTATTCTTGGAATAATAAGCGTCCTTTAGAAAGACATTCTTTAAATTCAAAGAGTTAACATAAAAGAGAAGTTTTGTTTTATTAAAAAAACCATGAGAAGAATAATTGTTGGTAATGATTTCGTTTGTGGCATGTCTTTTAATTTTCTAGAATTACTTTTCTAAACTGGATTGGGACTATAATTCTAAATTTAAATTCAAAGCTGCACCCAAATCACCCCTTGCTATTATTTTATCAGATTTTATCATCCCCTAATTACAGCATATAAAAGGCGTTTAGAATGATGTATTACCCATACAAAAATCAATAGTAAATTATAGTTACTTCTCTGAAATTTATGCATTCTGACACCATTAAAACTGTTGTCACCTTGTTCCTCATACTACATAAATATACACGCACACCATCAGTAACATCTGGCTTGCAAGTTTGGCTTAAGTTCACAAACTTTCAATTAATCACGACCAATTATTGAAGAGTTGAAAAATTTATTGAGACAAGAAATAGGAAATTTAGTTTCTAACTTCTATAAATCTAAAAACATTGCTAGTGTTTATTGAAGAATCCTACAACATTATTCAAAGTAAGAGCTTGTGAGCATTTTTTGATTTAGTATTTCTTCTACTAGTATTCCTCTAGAGTGAAATATGTAAGAACAGAGAATAAATTAAGGCACAAAAATGGAAATAATAAAGACCAGCTAATCTCGCTTAATTGCTAGTTTCCTACTAGTATTTTAAGTCGCAAAAGGCGAGGATATAACTTTATGATAAATCGCATTACCGCGGGTCTCGAAATGGATACCAGATTTCCATCACGCGATCCGGCGCCTTACATAAGACTGACGAGAGAAAAAAAGATTTAAAAAAGTTATAATCTTGCCTAAAGGGGACGAAATTTTGTCAGCAGCGATGTCCACAACAATGAGGATATATCTACAATTTCGTTTCGCTAAAATATAATCCTAAAACCTTCTCATAAACACAACATAATAACCGTGACAAAAATATTTATAAGATATAAAATAAATTGCTGACTACTAGAATTTTACAAAATCATATCTCAACCAGTCTCAACTCACTCTCATCAACTTAACTTGTCAGAAAGTTTTTTAATGAAGTTAATTGATTGGAGTCTGTATAAGTTCGATGCTAAATATTCCACCAGAGATTATTAAAATTTTAATGATGTTATACTTGAACTCCTGGGGCATAAATAAAACTTTTTTTAAATCTCGAAAGAATCAATTTTGAATTAAGAAAGAAAAATGTTACCTGAGCTTTTAAGCAAGCAGAAGTAAGCATAAATAATATTTGTATCTAATAAATGTCTAGTATAAAAGTTGTCTTCAGCAAATATGCCGCTGGACGTGCATATAGCAAGGCTGCCATTATCTTTTACGACTTCGAACCGGCCACTCATTAGAAAAAGAACTGAGAGGAGAGCTCAAAAGATAATCGAGTCGTGTTTCTGAATTCGCTGAAGCTGCTCTTATTCTTCTCGCAAGTCTGTAACACAAGATATGCATAACGGGTGTTTATCACTTCAATATACGCGCTCTTTAAGTTTTTATCAAACTTTTGGAGATTGGAATTCAATTATGTCAAAGCGGAAAAATTATATATTATTTCATTATGAATTAAGGACACTAAGTTTGCGTAAATAAAATGTTTAATATGGGAACTCTTCTAATTAAATGCGAGAGATGGGAATAATTTGAGTTAATTTTGTAACGGGTTATAAAATTTAAATGAGGCTTTTAAAATAAATGACATTTGCATACAAGTTAGCGATGTTACTAATTACTGGATGAAAGCAATTTCGAGCGATAAAATGATAAATAGTTTAATTGCGAGGTTGTTGACCCTGGTAACCATCTCTCGATTGCGGAATACCCCGTAGGAGTATGTGCTTTCCTCGTCGCGTTATCGAGAATTGGATGAATAAAGATGAATTGTAATCAATTAGCCAAGTAGGTCCATTTATGCACGAATGCATTCCTTCCATGGTATGGTATGTTATATAATTTATAGCGTAATAAGAGTAAATGACACTAAATCGTGTTGTGAGAAGACCACCCATATTAGCAAATTAAAAAAAAAATTTTTAATGTATTGAAATCATCAAAGATTTCTAATCTTCAAATTTAGAGAAAAGATACTAAACCTCGATTTTTTTCTGATTTCAGAAACTAAAGATGCTGGATTGGTGAGGTGCTACTGTAACCAGCCAGATTGTGTTTCCCAGTCATATTTGTGTATGGGAAGAGGATGTTTCACCGAATTGCCATCAAGTTTGAATCCTGCATCTCTGAGACCAGAACACAGTCCCTACAGTGGCTGCTTGGAGAAAAGTCTGAAGGAAAAACAATGCTTGCCTGGATTCTTTTGCTGTGAGGAGGATCTTTGCAATCATGTTGACAGTCCTGCAGTGAGGAGTAGGCTCAACAAAACTCTTCAAGGTCAGTTAATTATCCTCGTTACCTGTCCACCTTGGAACTTTGATTTTTATCTGCTTCGATCCTAAACATCCTCAGCCCTCTTACTTATTGACTTTTACTCGCGATGACATACGAGTCGGTGATCGTCAAACGAGTTCCAGGGCAGAACTTTGAAACGCTTCGTTGACCTCTCGATTCGTTTGATTGAACCGTTTTTCTTCACTTTTTTTGTCAGTGATGTTGATTCACGTCCTGGATCTGAAATTTTATTAGAATTATCCCTTTGTAAAGTATAATAAATCTATTAAGAACTCTTTTAAAATACTTATACACTAGAATTAGAAAGAATTTAATTTCAAAAATGATTTTCAATGAATATTTTTTATTTTGCAGTACTAGTCGGAGATTCCAGAGCATTTTTGGGACCGATGCAGCCTACAGGTCATGGGGTGCAGTCCACAGACGGTTGGTTCCGAACAGCCACAATCGCAGTGCCAATTTGTGGCCTTATAGTTCTTCTAATTTTGGCCAGCCTAGCCATCAGATTACTTCAACCTTTGCCAAATCAGATCGACAAATTGGGTCCACATCGAATGCCTGATAACGCGCCGCCTTTACTCGGACCACCGAAAGTGCCTTTGGTCTGAAAGACCACTCGATAGATCCAAAGACTTTTTTCTATCATTCTAGAAATGTCTGAAAAAAAACAACGAAAAACGTTTAATTAAGACCCCTCCGTACTACCTTTCGTTTGAAATTCAAGTTAAGCTTGTCAAAAGTATTTCCTCGTTTTAAATTCTAGATTCATCAGATCTGAATAATTTAAAAAAATAAATTATACTTAAGTTTCAAACCAAGGTTTGCGATTGGTCTGAAGACTCCTAGAAAGCTAGCGGGCCCAAGTGGCTCCACTCGGCTGTGAATTTTTCTCGAAGAAAACACCAGTGTAAATTATATAATTATATGTATAAAAATATCTGTAATATCTATTCTCGCGTACCAACATGTTATATATTATTATATATAAATATATATTTTGTAACTACTAGAAAAATAAGTTACGCATTTCCCCTCGAGGTGGGGCCAAAATGTTTCGCAGAGAGATTGTGCGAGTGGATCGCGACATTGTAGATTGAATGCATAATGTAAAAAGGCCATAATTACGATGAAACACACTTTATAAAAAATACTAAACTCGATAAGTTTAACTACAGTATCTTCCTAATTATGGCAAAATTAGATCTCTAATAGTAGAGGCTCCATTTAAGCATCAAACTTTTTTCTACTTTATCTTAAGTCCTCTTTTTCGATCTTTTCTAAATTATTTCTTAGTACATATTATTTATTTTTCCAATTAAAATGCACACGATGCGATTAATAGTGAGATTGTTTCAATATTACGAAGTTTTAATATTTAAACACTCCCTAATTTATATTCTGTTTGAAACACCGATTTTACTCTCTCGAATTCTGAATCTTGTTTTAAGAATCTAATGCATAAGACCGCTTCAGTCCTAACTTTTGTACATAAATAAATAATAAGGGATCTGTGAGTTGGCGCTGAGCGGATTTCAATATTTCATCACGAATTGAAGATTTAGAAGGAGACTAAGGATTCGAAATTCGAGTCAGACATTCCAGAGCGAAGGCGTCGAGTGTCGGGGTTGAAATTATTAAGTGTTATCAATGCGGGGTGCGAAGTTCAGATAATGATTAACATGATGAATGCCCTGCTCGGGTCTGTCTTTGCATTAAAGTGATTTAATTGTTTGTGAAAGCGCGCAGCACAATTTTGTTTAGTTTAAGATAAGAGAGCGTACATCAAAGTCAATGATTATTTATATCGTCGCGTGACAAAAGAGGAGAAAAATGGCGCCTCTCGATTTTTTCTAGTTAGTCAGCTGTCGAATAATCACGATACCGGATTGCCGTTCGCACAACTCCAATCGTATTCCATATAAACTAATGTATTGTGATAATACGATATAATTACTAGACAGTGTTATTGACACGTATGAAGTCTTTATTTCATGATAATATGCATTGCTTGTACATCAGAGTGATCCACTGTGAAAACAAGTCCAAAATCAAATATAATGCAAGGATTTTACATCGTCTGTTTTATTATTCTCTTCATCCCCCATCCAATCGGTGATCCAATATTTTCCCATTAAATTAACAATCGTGTCATTCTTTACACTTTAACAAAAAGTCATATTCATATAACACCTATTCAGGGCTTTACAATCTTCATTTTTTAATCTCAGATTCTCAGAAATAAATTCTGTTCAGAATCTCATGCATTCTTTTTATCACAAATGTATTATGCGGTTTTGATAACTTAATATTTCACGGAAGTTTTTCAAACTCAAGTGCCATTATTGTCATTATAATTTCGAAACAGCAATCGTAAAACACCGTAACATCTTCCGGCATCACACTTTAAAATCGTGCAGGGCTTTTTAAAATAATCTTTGCCCATATTTTTCTTCGAATCACTTAAAAGCTCATTTCTTTTCAAATAGTATTTGCTTCAACAATGTTTGTAAGAAATATGTGAATTAGAATTTAAAAAAAAAATATTAATAAATATTCACTGCGCCTTCCACTCATACCTTTGCTTCTGCTTTAAGAAAAAACGCATTTACATTATATAAAAATACTGTTCAAGGTATGCAGTTACTTTTACTTTTACTTGCAATCCTAAAAGTCGGACTTGTAGTCAGAATCGTTAATTTTAATCGTTACACCTACGTACTCAAGGGCAACATAGGAATCTACGCAAGTTTTTCTTGGTTCCAATGATTTGAAATTATCTTGCATGGTTTGTCACCAAAGACCGTTTGATGTTTAAAAATTTTCCTTAACTAAGTGCTTTTCATCTAGGACAAAATCTCACTAAAGGACTTTACGTAAGCTTCGTGAAGTTTGTTCATGAAGTCGGGATCGCTTCGAAGAAGGTAATTAAAGGCTTGAAGTAATTGGTTCCTTGTAAGGGGTTCCAATGGTCTGTTGGCAGGTTCAGCAGGACTGTGAGCTGCGAACATCACTGGTGGAATTAACGCAGGTGCTGATTTTGTTCCTGAGAGAGTTGGTTGTCTTGGTGTCATCGGCGAACTAATTACGTCTTCTCTCAACTATTTAAAAATGCAAAAAAAGTTAAAATTAAACAGTTATAGAGATAGTAATCAAACGACCCTGTGAACAAAAAATGAAAACAAACCCTTGAAATTGTAGCATTAAAATATATTTTATAAACTTACTCCACTTGCAGATGTTTGTCCAAAGAGTGAAGCTAGAGGATTTGCTCCACCGGATCCAAGAACAGTACTATTAGTATGATGATTATTCAATAAAGTCGACGAGTTCACAGGCGATTGTATCCTCAAAAAGCTTGAATTATCTGATTCATTGTGACTGATTGGCTGTGGAAGGTCTTGAAGATTGTGACTGATCGACTGTGGAAGGTCTTGAACATTTGATGCCGGATGAATAGGATCCAAGTGTGAGACCATTTTATTTTTTTTCTTGGATCTATTTGACATGGATAAGTTTCCTATGTCGTTCGCAGTGATCCCCATAGGCGTTGATGGCATCTGGTGATGCGAGGACTGTCCTGGCTGCGGAGTCGTTGATCTTTGTTGTTTTTCAATATGTTCCAGCGTATGAGCAGCAGGATGACTCATGAATCGCGCCAGAAGAGGTTTACTTTCCTGCACTGGAGTTGGTTGGTCCCCGGCTTTAAAGTGCATCGGATTTACCTGCACATAATGTGTAAACAAACTGCTTACTTTGGGGTTTATTATCTTACTAGGATAATCAACCCCCAAAAAATGTATTTAAATTATATTTTGATCACTTAAATGCTCACAATAGATTTCGAACAGCAGACTTGACTCAAAATATATTAAAACTAGACACTTTTGGATAAGGCTTACCTTTGCTTTTGCAAAGAAGTCCATTACACTTTGCGAAGTAACATCAGGTCCTAGTGTCCCGGAAAGATTTCCAGAAACGTCGTTATTTGTGCTGCTCATTGGGGATGAAGAACCTAATCCACTTTCTCCATTTCCTCCCCGGTTTATATTAAAGTCTTCTTGGGCCTTGCTTAACATGCTGAAGATATCTACGTTATTTGCATTGCGCTGCCCAACTTTCATTTTCGGCAAGTCTTTGTTCGTATTTTCAGATTCTTTTACGAGTTTATTCAACATTGCTGCTATGCGTACGCACTCATCTTTCTCGTAAAACCAGATGCCATGTATATCACATTTTGAGTTTCTGTATAGCAGGAAAGGCTCGTGTAATTGTAAATCTAGACCTCGCGTTACTGGTTCCACTTGGTTTTTCATGTTTAATCTATAAAAAAAAATAAATGATATTAAGTATGTATATTCAAAGTAGAATAAACATGGCAAACTTCTAAAGAATGTGGATCTGCAATTCAGAATTCTACAGGCTTAATATTTTTAAACATTAAAAAAAGTGGTCTCTGTCTTTAAAATGCAAAAAAAACACAAATGTGTACGTTCACAAGAAAATGGTCCACGTTGTGGATCGTAAATAAAGTTCAATTTCAGACTGAACTCAAGTATTAGATAAGATTTGAGGTTAAAAAACAGATCCACCAACAAAATCACGGACCAAAATCCTCATAATCGAAGTTGAATGGAAAATTTTCTAAAGCACGTGCACAAAACGAAATTATGGATGAGAAATAAATTTTAAATATTTATTCAAGGAGATAATCAATGAGAAACTGTTGAATATGACCTAAAAGATCAATTTTGTCACCTGAGGTGCGGAAAAAATGGAGGTTAAGAGAAGAAAGAAATTCACCTATTCATGATCAGGAAACTGTTGTAGGGTTCTCCACTTCTCGAGTAAACAAATAGAGCACCTTCAACCTCAGTTTTTTCCCATTCGCTGGTCTCAGCATTAAAAGTATACAGTGCAACATGCGTTGCAGTCTCAAGAATATCCTTGACGTAAGGATCAACTCTTTTCAGAGCCGCTATGTTCATTCTCAACTCCACATTAGTCATTTTGAACATTACACGGTATTTAAAGTATCTCAAGTCCACTTAACGTTGTTCTCGTTAATAAATATACTGAATTTTTCTCCTGTAGTCTATTTGCGTCGTAAATTTGTGTAACTTATAAAAATTTGTAAAACGTCAGAAGATAATTCTTGTTCAGATGCCTTCCTAGTTCCTTTGGCCCAAGCCCAATCCAACTGACTGCTGATTTGCTGAATTGTTCTCTTGACTGCAGCGCCACTGCGGCGCCCTGCAGATATAATATATACAAACCAAATAAAACTTTGGCCTTGGGCACAAAAGTTCGAATTATTGAAATTCAAGTTTCTTAATTGGCAATTTAAATAATTTGTTATCAATTAATGACAATACTATTCTTCAATAGAAGTAAATCCATTATTTCAAATGTATTCAAAAAACTAAAATAACACGAATTATGAACTTGAATGTAGAAAACTGTTGTTGGCAACCATGATTTTGCTAGACGGCTAGCTGACGGCTAAACCGGCTAGACTCTTTAAAAATAAGAAATAAAATAAATTAATAGTTTACTTTAATTAGAAATAGGTAATTTATAAAGATGGAGTTACATCTCATCGATTCAGACTTTAAAATTTTATGGAAACTTATAACTGAGGATTCTTTTTATTGATATCAGATATCAGCAACTGACTTTGATATCAGATCAGTTAAAAAATATTCCAAGTTACTTACCGGAAACAGGACCGTACCACCTCATCTCTGACCGTACCAAAAAGGGCGCCATTAACAATTTCTTGATAAACATTTTTTAAAAAAAAAGTTTAAAAATCAACAATTAAATCAAAGATATTATATCCAGTTATATCTTTGATTAAATACACTCCAAAATATTAAATACCCAAATAAAAATTTTATTTTTTATACAGTTTTGTAGTCCAAATAAATCTTGATGAACCTTTGGAGACAGCATTTTCCTTTTAATCACAATTTCTTGGATAGTGATTGTTGTATAAGTCAGACAAATTTCGGATTAGTGAAAAGCTGAAAAAAAAGTGTAAAACATATATGCAAAATCTGGTAAGATACAATTTTTTGACAGCATCATGCGCGGTGGAGGAGGCGCAATGAAAAATTGGGTCGATGTTCAAAAGATGGCGGCCGATGCGTGGTTTGCATGAGAGGATTGAGTTTCTGAGATATTTTTATCGCGGTGTTTGGGAATAAAATTGGAGTGAACGTACGCAATGTAGTGGAATTATGTGAAATGAATTTTTAGGAAATGCACGTGATTGTTCCCATTTGTCAATAAGAAGTATCGTTTGTTTACCACGACTTGCTTGTGTAACACCACAACGACGGTGCCCCAAGCGAAAAAGGGAAGAAAACCCTAAGCGAAGACGAGACTGGAGATAAGTGCAGCCGGACTTCGGCCCGGTGAAAAGATTGGTAGAGATGCTAAAGCAATTGCAAATGGGGATGAGAGCTTTCCTCTTGATAGCCTCCCGCGTGTGGACATGCATCTGCTTTCTCCTCAAGAAGCAGGTTAGAGCCGTAAGTAGGCCCTTGGCGCCTCAATTTACAATTCTGGAACATTTTCTGCAATTCCGCAACCATAACACCATCCACGTGGACCAGTTATCGATCCTGTTTATTCTCGATCCTAACGTCAATGGCCTCCTTCCATTTTTTTCTCTAACACTTTTCATATGCGCGCGCGAATTTTGCTGAACACTTTCCTAATTTATTTAATTTAATTATGCTGCATTTATCAAGAATTGGCAAATAACAACTTCAAAAAAATCCTGCCAAAAATTAGCAAGAGTAATGCTTTCATCTACTCTGTTAGAAGAAACTTCATACATACATACATGCATATATATATATATAAACCCAATAAACAATTCATTGAAATTCATTATAGTTGGTGTTTAAGAATTTCATTTTGGGAGCAATTGCATGTATAAGTATATATACATGAAAATTAATTCTCAGAGAATATCCACATATTTGATAAATTACAATAATAGACAAATCTCGTAATTTATGTAGGTTGCAAGTTTAAATATCCTGTGTGTGTGTGTAGTTTGCTCTTTTAATTTATACAATTTTTTAAATAAAAGTTTCACAAATGTCACGAATTTTCATCTTATTTATAATTTTTATCCCTTATTCAGTCTCGAAAGTTTCATTAAAACTTTAATCGCCAATAATTTTTTCAAAAGTATGTATCTTAAATTACTTTCAAGAATTACATAATACAAAATAAACAATATCAAGACAGAGTGAAAATTAAGAAATTTGAAATTTCTATTTTCACACGTGCAATTAATATCGTTGGCTAGAAGTCTTCAGTACAGAAATAGTAAAATCAATAGGAGAAAGAAATTATTACTAAGTAACGAGTAACAAATTTTGAATTAGGAGAAATCGTATATTTTTTTAGTTTAGTATTAATTTAATATTAATTTCAATATTTTACATTTTTATCTTGTTTATACAAATAGCAAAATCAACAGAGGAAAGAAGTATTGTATAATATAAAATTTAATGACATTTGTGAAATTTGTATAAAAAATTGTAAAAATTAAAAGACCAAACCACACACGATATTCAAACATGCAACCTACATAATATACTAGGATTCTCAACTTTTTTGAATCGTCAAGCTCATGAAGATTAGTCTAAAACAATAACTGCAAAAAATTTATTAAATTCTTCTCTAAAAAAAGTTCTTCATTTTTTATTTTCGTATCTTTCTGTAGAAGAAATTTTCATTAGATCTCTATTTTATTAAGAAATATATTTATAAATTTATTTAAAGTATTGTTACATGTAAGCAGAAATTATAAACAAAGCTGAGTAGCTTCTTTTGGCAGAATATCAAAATATGTTTAAATGCGAGTATGATATTCTTTGAATAAAATAAATTACAAAGGTTTAATAAAATTGTATAATATACTATTATATAACTAGAAAAATGTCAAATGTTTCTATTTTTTGGCTCCTGGCCATATACCATTTTTAAAGATGATCGTAATAAAGTGTGTTTATAATTAAGATACTCTTATTATTTCAGATTTCTCAAATGCAACCAGTTAAATACGAGATCTTCCCGCTGTCTCCTTTATCTAGGCACAGACTTAGTAAGTATTTACTAACAAAATTTGAATTATAAAATTATATCGTTTAAGACTACTTTAAACTAATATACTAATTTTGATTTTTAAATAAAGGTATAGTGAATAGAAAAGTACTGGTTCTTGACTTAGATGAAACTCTCATACACTCTCATCACGATGGAGTAGCCAGGCCAACAGTTAGGCCTGGAACACCTCCTGATTTTGTTCTTAAGGTCAAGATAGACCGACATCCGGTCAGATTTTTCGTCCACAAGAGACCACACGTTGACTTTTTTTTGGACATTGTTAGTCAGTGGTACGTTTCCCTTTCTAACGATGCAAATAGATATTTACAAATAAGCATTACGTTATGTAATATTCTATAATAAACTCAAGAGTCTGTTCTTCAAAATTAGAAAACCTTGAAATCCAATTTGAGTGACACTCTTTTTTGCTTTGAAACAAAATTGAAGTGTGTATAAACTTAGGTTTTAAGAGCTTTTGAGATTCGAAGACCAGTTATTGATTTTGCAACTAATTGGTACGTTTTAAATTTACATTTTAGAATGCAATAAAATGGTTTAATGGGCTTTCAGGTACGAGTTGGTGGTATTTACGGCTTCCATGGAAATTTATGGAGCCGCAGTCGCGGACAAATTAGATAACAACAGAGGAATCTTGAGGCGTAGATATTACAGACAGCACTGTACACCTGAAATGGGCTCCTATACTAAGGATTTGGCTGCCATTTGTTCAGACTTAGCGTCAGTCTTTATACTCGACAATAGTCCTGGAGCCTACAGAGCTTATCCAAGTGAGTTTATATAAAATTCAAGGAAGATATTCAGCCATATTTATGCAGGTTGAACTATTCTTGTGATTTAAAAACGTTCACACAAAGTTAACTTCGTACCTTTTTGTTTCAGATAATGCGATACCAATAAAGTCTTGGTTTAGTGATGCTGGTGACACGGCCCTTCTGAGTTTGCTTCCCGTACTAGACGCCCTTCGGTTTACGCAAGATGTTCGCTCTGTACTTTCGAGAAATCTACATTTACATCATACATGGTAGCATAATCCTGATCCATCGATTTAATACAAACCGCTACTAGTTTAGTGTGTTTAGGGCAGACCTATTCATTGTTATTAAATTTAGGGATATTAGAGCGCTACCCTTATAATGAAATAAGTCCTCTGCCTAATTCTGATTTTTTTTATAAATCAATGCCGTTTAAAAATTATGAAGATGACAGCACTCACAAGTGGACACGGGGTCGTCAGCCAATATTTACGTTAGCACAAACTTCCTAGCATCGCCTTATTGTTTTTTATTATTCAATTTCGTTAGTTACGTCTTTCAGGGTAATT
The DNA here is from genome assembly GCA_032275145.1 of Synergus laeviventris. Classification (NCBI taxonomy): domain Eukaryota; kingdom Metazoa; phylum Arthropoda; class Insecta; order Hymenoptera; family Cynipidae; genus Synergus; species Synergus laeviventris. Next base: position 13,853,801 of record JAUESI010000029.1, read on the forward strand.
TATTTTGGAATCATAATGTTAGCCAAAGATCAGACTTTCAACCAGCCGGTAGTTAAAACCTTTCATATCGTTCTAATTTGTTCAAGGATCTTCACAGCGGATAGGAGGCTCGATACTTTATCAATAGTAGCGAAAGCAAAAAATTCTCATTTTGTATTTTGTTACCACTCGCTTCGAATGCAATTTTTATCTAGTGTGCGTCAAAAAACATCAGGCGTCCTATTTACAATTACAATGTTTGTTCCAATAGCGTCATTATATTATTTTAAACGTTAATACTATTTTAGTATAGAACGACATACAGTTTTCAATGCTTGGGGCTTATTCCCCAAGAAAGCATTTCCAATTTTGATCTCTTTCCAAGTGAAAAGAAGTTTTTTATTCGTCTTGTCCCGCGTTCGCATCTTTAATCTCTAGTCTTCAAGGATCCTGACGAGATTTTGACGCATGCTCTGTCTAGTTTAAGCCTACAACAAATTTAATTCCTCGCTACCTAAATATTGCCCTAAATATCTGCAGATATTACGATAAATCTTACAGTACGATCCCTCTGTTGTATATGGTTGTATACTATTGACTTAAGATTGCTAAAAGAATACTAAGTAAGCCTGCGTGAATACAATTATCGAGTATGTCCTTTAGATCTCTCAAAATAAGTCTTGAGTACCTCGGTGTGAAAATTTTCGTTTGGTTTACTCGATTTTTCGGTTCTCAATCTCAATTTCATCTCTTCCAGAGAAGCTTCTTCCAAGAAATTAATTTTATACGTGCAATTTTCTACAATGTTTTACTTAGATTTTTTATAAAATTCTTTAGTATTATTTAAAATAATTTATTAGAAACGATTTCCTACTGCCATTTTCATAGTAAAGATCGACTAAACAAGTCGAAAAAATTTAGACAGACTTGAAGAAACTCTTCCAATATATTGACCAATCGGATTAAAAATCTGAAACAATTTCTTACAAATATGTTAGGAATTCAGACTCACAATTTTTCTGATTTCAGAGAAACTGTAGGATTGAAAAATAAATTTTTTCTTATTTTTTTTAGATTACATGCATTTTCGAAAGATGAAGTTCCTGTGGAAGGGATGCGATAAATGAAAAGGTTTTTGCTCAGGCCTAGTACTAAGTCATTTGAAATGGACTGTGTCGCTCACTGTATCAGTGAGACGACTTGTCTTGCTTACTAATTTAATCTAACATCATTGCAAAACGACGGAATTCATTTTTGTTGAGGATTTACAGTACCGAGGGAGAATCGTTTTTATTAAAGAGAGAATGCTGAGAGAAGAGGGAAAACAAATTGGATAGTAGAGAATGGAAATTCACGTACATCGCTGTGTACTTTATCCGCTTGTCTAATAAGTTATTTATGACAGTGAATATTGTGAGGTTTGTACATATTAGAAACCAGTGTGTATTTGTAATGCGGGAGTGATTGGTACGATTGATCGTGCAGTGTGATTGAGCCCGAAGTGGGATTACATTAAGTGGGCGCTATATATATATAAATATATATATATTATACATATATAAATATCGAATTTAATTACGATCAATAAAAATGTATAAGATAATAACTGGATATATTGAAATAAGATAGATGGATAATTTCCGAAGGATTGTCCGGAAACTTTTTTTTTTGGTAATCGATATTTCCGAGATTGTTTTATAGTACAACTTTTTTGAGCGAGCTTTACTTTAGGGTTAAATTGTGTCCAAATCGACAGAAGAAAGAGAAAAAATTTCATATTGTGTGTATGTACAGAAAGAAATTTATTAGATAAATAATACAAAATTAAGTTCATTCGCTAAAACACTGTATGGTTATTTTTTTTGTACTGCCACCGTCATGCAATAATTAATTGTACGTCTTTGTACATTTTGGTTTAATATATACGATTCAACACTGATATATACCATTTATCTGCTTTTCAATGGCAGTGTTTTTTCACATTTTTCAATGTGGTTGGCGAAATTGGAAATATCGAAGACAGTCGAAAAAGAAGAGTTTGAAATTTGCACTTTGTAGATTAAATTTTCACTCTTTGGGCGGATCTTCTCGAATCATTTCCAACGAGCTGTCGGAGTTGTTGGTACTACTTCCGCTACCGGCGTCGTCTTCTCGCTCTGTGGACTTCTCTTGGATTTGGTTTGATGTGTCCAGTTGCCATGGAGGAATAGAAGGTGGTGCACTTGGAAATTGTTTCCTGAAATTAAAATATTTCCTTTGATGATTTGTATATCATTTTTTTAAAAATGAAACTGTCTAATGTGACACTCATTAGAAATGTGAAACTAAACCAGGAAAGGCGGGTTTAAATCTCTTGAAACTTTGATGTCTGCGCAACTCATTTTCAATTGCTAGAGAAAATATGATTAATACTTTTTCGAACATGCTGTATTATATCATTACGAAATTATAAGAAAAATAAGTAAAGACATGAAAATCAAGACACTTCTTTTTGAGTTTTAGAACTGTTCAATAAATGTAGCTACTAAATTTAATTAATAGAATAATCTTGATTCTTACTTTGAGAGAAGCAAGGATTTTAGACTAGCCAAATCTGATTTTAATTCTTGGACCAGCTGAGGAATTGATGGATCAACTGATTGGCTTTTCGTTAATTTTTTAACATCGTCTTCCATTTTTGAAAGCGAATCCTTAACTTCCTTCATGGAACGCTGAATTGTTTGGTCCAATTCGACAACGGGATCCTTTGGAGGATCGCGTTTTTTGTGGCCAAATAGGAATGGCGCGATAAATTTCTGTAAATATAAATTATATTAAATATTAATATCACTGTTAGCTATAAAATGTTGATGAAATTTATCGAATTCAAAGATATATAAGACTTTTGAACCTTATAAAACCAATAAGCGCAGTACACCGTGGCACCAATTAAAGCTGCTAAGTTGAAAAATTCTTTGACTCTATAAAATAAACTTGGTTGCAAGGAATGATGTTGAAAGTATGGATAAGGTTGCGTTGATGGCGGTATCGTAACAGTTGTGAAGTCATTTTGATTTTGGATATTAGTCGATTGGTTGGCCAAGTCGCAAGCCCTTTGAATTTCCTCCTCTGTTAAACCTTTTCTTTTCAGAAAATCTTGTTTTTGCTTTAGAGGACTTGCAACTACTTTTGGATTTAGCAGGAATTTCACTGCTGTCGTTATCTGAAAAATTGAACTTTTTATATATATGACTCGAATTATATCGAATTATATCAGAACTCGAATTCAATAAATATTTGAGTTCAATACACATAATAATGAAAACACCAACACCCTTGATAATTTTATTTTAAACTGTGATAACTTTATGAAAATTTAATATAATAAAGCAAAGTGTAAATTTATAAATAGAAAATAAGAAATAATAAAAGTAAACGAGGTAAACCGGTAAACACAAAAATAACCTAAAACATATTTGTGGATTTACTTCATACCATACAGTTTTCTGATTTTATTATGAAATTTGTACATTAAAAATTGTGAAAAAGAAAGGAGTATTAAGCATATAATAAATGTAGAATATTTTTAAATCGGTCTATTTTGCATTGCAAAAAAATGGGTACAAAGGTTATGTGGATCGCTTTGTGTCAGAGGCGTCAAAGACATCAAATCTTTGATCAGATATATATAATATGAAAAATAAGAATAAACGATAAACGCAAATATATTGAAATATTTAATTCAAGATTGATTAATAATTAAAATTCTGTAAATATATTGTCATGACACTTACAAGTTCTTCTCGGAGAGAAGTTAAACTGTTAAGATCTTGTTCAGTCATCGTTCGGTGCACCGTTTCACTTTCAACAGCTTACGTTAGGTTATGTTGCTTATCAATAAAGAGACGATAGGATTATTTAAATTATGCAATAATTACAATGAGAAATTGATAATTCACATTCTATCAAAGTATATAATGAACACAAATATCACAATTTTCATAATCACAGGTTCTTCTATGGTTCCAAACTTTCAAGTTCTTTCTAGCTTATTCGTCATTCAGTGACCTGACCAAACGGCCAAAACCAGCCAAAACTGCCAAATATTATAATATATTTAAGTCTAGTGACTATATATAATGTAGCTTCGCACGTACGGCCATGATGTGGTAAATATATAATATATATTTTAACAGAGATTTGAATATATAATTACTAATTATTATTATTATTACCGTAGGTAAAAGTCCGAAAATATTTTTATTAATTAATGAATAAGTATTTCATATTAAATATTTATAATTTTTGATTACATACTACGTATATATATGGTATATATATATATATATATATTTTTTTTTTTTGCTTAAAACGTAGATTTTTCCAGCTGTAAGTTTGCACAGCTCTGCACTTCTCATCATTATCATTATCAATAATTGTTTACATCTTATATGACATGTCATACCACTTTGAGGAGTAGCTGATATAAAATAAGGAAGATTAGGAAAAAAATGAGTAACTTTTTATATTCCTATGCAGCTATGAATAGAATCGTCCGATCTCTACCTTATTATAATTATTATATTATCGACATTGTTTTCTCTGCGGCATTACTTCTAAATTTCGTGAGGTATCAAATATTAAGGGTCCTAAATATTAACATTTATAAATTATTTTGTAAATTTTTTCCTATTTTAATACAAAATTAGGACTAGATAAACGTACCTTAGCATATTTTTCAAAATTTTAGAAATTTTCACTTTGATATCTCAAGAAATTTAGAAGTAACGTTGCCGCGAAAATATGTCGGTAAGGTAGGAATCGGATAAGTAATACATGGCCTTAAGCAAAGATATTATAAAGCCTTAAGTCACTATGAAAAATTGCAATATGCGTGATTTCTTAGAACAGAACTGTGATCCATTAGCCGTTGAGAGGGTAAACTTATAAAATAAAGGCTGAAAATGTGACCAGCGAAGAAAAGTAAGAATCGAATAGCTTCTTGCGGTCTTTCCAAGTTTAGTAATACCTAAAAGTGCAACTGGAATTATTTTGAAGAAGTAATACTGCTTATTGATTACGTCAAAGTAGAGTACCTCTAATCCTAGGAGACTTATGATGATCACAATAACGCAAATTTGTATTAAGTATGAAAATGCATAAGCACTTTCCAATTCACTCACGAACCTTTTACAAAAAAAAAGAGAATTAATTTAGCGTGAAATATATTAATATTCTAAATATATGTATACTATTTAGTAGCATCTCAATACAGACTCTATTGCACTCTTATGTCTCTTGACACATAGACAGATTTCTTCAAAAATGTTCTCTTCTTGTGCGGAAATTTTTACAACGTCAATATCATCAGGAATAATGTGCTCCAGTTTGTGTCTATGAAATTTTTCACTTACCCTAAAGCAGCAAAAATAGAACAAGCATGCTGAGCGAAAATCATAAAAAGTGTATCTGTAGCCAGAGAAGTAGCTATTTTAACGTAAGCTGCGATGTAATCATGAAGCATGATCCAAATATAATATTTTGCTTCGTCGTCTAATCCGTAATCGGCTTCATAAATGAATCTCCACTCCCGAGTCTCATTACGTGGTACAATTGTATCGAGTACATATGGTATCAACGGTGGCAACAAAAACATAATTGTTGACATTGCAATGTAAACTTTGAACGTAATATTGTTTCAATTAATTAAGTTATGGTTTCAATATAGTAATATAGTATACCACAGAAATAAACGTATAAATATTTAAGTATACTTACTTGAATATCTCTTTATAATTGTCCTTGCCTGCTCAGCATACAATATTATGATCTCAAATTCCGGTTCGGAAGACAAAATCTCCCAATCAATTTTTATTTTCATGAGTAGTTTCTCCATCTGATTCAAATTGATGAAGTTGTTATTGAAAGAAGTTGATATTTAAAAAAAGTGCAGATTAGTTTTAGTTACCTTCTGCTCATTGAAGAAGCAATTCAAACCTTTTAGAGTTATTAAAGTTACCTTTAAGACTCTATGATTAAACAATACGATTCGTTGGAAATAGTAGCTAATAAATTCACATGTAATTCACGCGACATCCGAAGATTCAATCGTGGCGTATGAAAAAATAATCCTGATCGCAGTATTGAAGAGTATGTAGAGAGAATATTTAATTACTTTTTCTTAACTAAATAGTTCGTCCTTGCAAACAGAGAGTATCCGCGAAAGAGTAAAGACTACAGTCGCTCTAGAGACTCTTGACCGTATTTTCTTACAAAGGTACAAAGTGAAAATAGTTATTTATGGGAGACGTATTTATGAAAATACTTTTGAAAAATGAACCTATGTTTCTCATGATAAATTATGAAACATTTGAGGTAATAAAATTAATTTCCTAATTTTTATGATTAAAACATTCTTTTGGTTTATCTGCTTATTCGCCGCGTTTCTCCTATAATGATCATTTGAATTTAATACCAGCTTAATAATGATTGAAGGGGGAAAGTGAATATTTAGATGATTCTCGAGGAAGATTGCAAGAATTGGAAGTGATTGGAACGAAATGATTAAAATCTTAATGCTTTTGGTGCAGCTAAAATAAATCAATGGAAATATAATGATACGTGATTTTCATCAGAGCAATTTAATTGTTGTTGTGAACATAAAATTGACGAAATTAAATTTGCTTTTGTAGTAATTACCACATGCCCTTAACAGCAGAATCTTCGATTCATGAGAGATTTTTTAGTATGATTTTTTCCTTTAACTTCAGAGATTTTTATTGTAATTTATATATTTTAAATAGTGGAAAATCATAAGTTTCTGGAAGTAAATATATCATCCGTCGTACTTCAGAATGTTTGAGAGTTGATAATCTTGGTTACTGAAGTGTCGAGTTTTTTAGACAATATTTCAAGAAATATTATTATACTACATTGTCCATTGTTCCTTTGTTCGCCACCTGTTATTAACATATGGTCGGCGTCTTGCGAATTCTCGAGTATTCGGCTATTTATTGAAGGTTTTTATGTAATACAACCTCGTAAGTGTTGAATTAATTAGTGAAAGGGATGAAAATTGAAAAATTGATGCCCTAAATATGCGATCGCTACACGCAATGGCTGACTATATATTGATCTTTACTACTGAAAATCTAAAACTTGATATGAATATTGCGCGCTATCTTTGCATGACACATTGATTTTTGAGAGAGACACTTTTCTATCGATGTATCGCCTGGTTTGTCCTGAAACTCCACCCCTGTGGATGGAGGGTTTAATGTTCCAAGATTTGAGAGAAAATGACACACTGTAAAAAAAAACATCATTTCAGAATAGAATTTTAGTACCACTTCTTGATATTAAAGAAGAATGAAGAATTAAAGAAACAAATGCAAGGAAACCAATAAACAAATTTGAACACACATTTAATTGGTTTTTTGGAGTTTTGATTTCGGTAAAACGACACCCTATCAGTATTCATGAACCTGAAGGCTGCGTCAATAAAACAATGCTTCTTATGCGGATTATTGCTCACCTGAAATTAGAAAATTAAAGATAACGCTTATGAAATCTAAAATACGATCTCCTGGGAGGTAAGCGTAAAATTCAAAAGTATTTTTTCGCATTCACGATTCTTGAATGCACATTCGTTTCAATGCTTTTGAATGCGACCGAATGATAAAAAAGTTCTGCAGGAAATGAAAACTTTTTATACTTTTGAAATATTTTCTTCGCATCAGAAAGCAGAAGTTTTTTCCAGGGCTATTATTTGAGACGTTACATTATTATTGCAGGTACTGTAAACTGACCTTATTTATAGATGTATCTCAATCTTTACATTCATCAAGGAAAAGAGTGTCAATGCAGATGCATAGAGCAAACATCATAATACTTATTATAGAATCATATGTAACAGTAAATCATGGTATTTAATAATTATCTCAATGAAGTTAGCATTGTGAAGTAGGACATTGAAGCTCGAAGAACCTGTCAAGAATTAAAATTCAAATGACTAATCACATTAACTTTAAATGAGGAAATATGAAATAGAATATTCACACTTTACCGCAAAATAGCTTTTCGAGTTCAAAACGTAGATTTTTCCAGCTGTAAGTTTGCTCGGCTCTGCACTTCTCATCATTATCATTATCAATAATCGTTTACATCTTACAGACATGTCATACCACTTCGAGGA
>JAUESI010000029.1:13878739-13900334 GCA_032275145.1 Synergus laeviventris
AATTCAGCTTTCATCAAACGGGATATTCATTATTCAGATTTGAAATGTTTCAGAATGTGAAAAAGTATCGCAATTAAAGGTCATTTTTTACCGATAAGATTTTCTCGATAAATTGAGGTAAATTATGATTGCAGTTGCCGTAAAAGAACGACATTAGTAGAGAGTTTTAATTGTCGTCTACGTAGTTAAGCTAGCAAGAAAAGCAATGCAACTCGCAAAAGTTCAAATATGTTAGAATTACGAGGATTGTATTGTTTCTCCGTTATTTTCACGATTATTGTGCTGTCTTCTGAAGAGGAAAATTATTGTAATATTTGTCCAAATCATACTATGTGTTTGTACAAAGTAAGTAATTCAATATTTATAAAAAAATTCATTTATTTAAATTAAATTATAAACTTCTTCCTAAAGAATGTAAAACCAGTTTGTATTGCTAAATCCTATGGTCTTAAACATGATCAAAAAGAGGAAATTGTGAATGTCCACAACAAACTTAGGCAAAATGTCGCTTCTGGGAATGAAAAACGTGGAAAACCAGGGCCGCAGCCACCTGCGAAGAATATGCCAAATCTTGTGGGTAAATCTGTCACAAATAAAAAAAATTAATTGTTAAACATACAAACGTATGTACATGGCCTTAAGTATTTAAAATTGATTTGGTATATATTTCCAAGGTTTGGGATGATGAATTAGAAACTGTTGCACAAAGATGGGCCAATCAATGTCGATATGCACATGACAAGTGCAGAAATCTTAGTAAGTATTGATATTCAAATAGTCTTTGAATTTTCTTATTACAATTAATTAATTTATATTTCTCAGAGCGTTTTGGTGTAGGTCAAAACATTGCAGAACATACGACAACAGCAAAAATCGCAGAAATGGAAGAAATGGTGACTTGGTGGTACGAGGAAGTAAAATTGTTTAATTCTGCTCTCGTTCAAAGCGTTACGTAAGTATTACGGTAATATATAATACAAATTTTAGGGTTTATTGTTTATTATTTGATATTTATTATTTCTCTAAGAAATTTTGAAGGAGTTGGTCATTACACTCAAATGTTATGGGCCGAAACCACAAAAATAGGTTGTGGATTCGTGAATTATTTAAATGGCAAGGAGAAACATGCCCTTCTCGTTTGCAATTATGGCCCTAGGGGCAACTACAGGGATTCAAAAATGTACGACCGGGTAGAAAAAAGTCAAATGAAAATTGTGAATCAAGATCTGGTAAAAAATATACAGATTGAAAAAGAACCAGGAGAAAATGAAGTGTTTGAAGAAAATGAAGTGTTGGAAGAAAATCAAGAACAAGTTTCGAACCCAGACACTTTAAACGAGTTAAGGAACGTTTTACTTCATGCAAGAGCTATTATTTTACCTTTTATCAAAAGTATATGTCATTCGAAATAAATCACACGTATATTTTGAGTTTCAGCTTGGTATTCTGCGTGTATTTACTTCGAGAATATCGATTATAATATCTTTAAGACAGAGTTTATATATAGAAGATATTTGAAACAAGTTGAAGAATTTAGTATTAGTTATTAACACCGTAATTTAACGAGGTCAGATATGCCAGGTCGATGGTTCTACGAACTCAAGAATTATTACTGGTTGTTGTAGAATTTGTATCTACGAGTAAACTATGGAAAGTAGAATACTTCTAAGCACTTAATTATCTATAATTGCATATGTATATTTGTATTTAAATTATCAATACTTTTATAGATATGTAATACTGGTTAATACATTTTTGTAATATCTATATAAATTTCCGTTTATTTTACTTATTATATAATAATTGATAAGAATTCACATTAATCAGATACATATGTACACAATTTGTTAAGAATTATTGAAAATAATTAACGTTTGACTCAAAAAGGATGAAAATTCTAAGGAAGTGAATCACTTCTCGTAAAAGTTACTCATTTTTCTTGCGTCATTACATTTTTGATAAAATAAAATGTTTAAACTAGAAATAATCGCTACCGTGTTTTTTTGTAAGTTGCGATAAAATGTGGATGATAGGATTCTGTCGTAAAAATGTTGGTACATATATTGTGAGCAAAACGAATATATGTAAGAGCACTACATAGTAAAAGAGTCATTTCGTTGTTGAGTATAATAACAACTCGAGGTAGAAAACAAACCTGGCAAAAATAATTGGTGAAAATATGGAACAATTTCGTGATATTTATTATATTGTTATTTTTTCCGCGATTTTCGTGCTGTCTGTTGCGAAACAAAATTATTGCGGTATTTGTTCAAATCATACCATGTGCACGTATAGCGTGAGTTTTAATCAATTATCAAAAAATAAGTATAAATTATATAAATTAACATTTGTAAATATTTTTTCCTTAAAGAATCCAAAACCAGCGTGTAATTTGAAATCGGCTGGCCTTACACTTAGTCAAAGGAATATGATAGTTGGAGAACACAATAAATACAGGCGATTGGTTGCTTTTGGGAATGAAAAACGTGGTAAACCGGGGCCACAGCCACCTGCCAAGAATATGCCGGATCTTGTGAGTCATAATCAGAAAATAATACATTTTATGAGCTTATTTTTAATTAAAAGAGCGTAATTTAATTTGACAACAAATATTTTAAAATATAATATAATCAGCTGAAATGCACTTTTTATTTTATTTTAATTATTTATTTATTTATTCATATATACTTTACATTCAATTGATGTTACTAAGGTATGGGATAAAGAACTGGCAACTATAGCGCAGAGATGGGCCAATCAGTGCCACTATGGACATGACGCATGCAGGAATGTCAGTGAGTATTAAATATTTATTGTGTTATTGTATATTTACAGTAAACTGGTCAAAATTAATGTAACGATAATATTTTGAGAGCGTTTTCAGGTTGGTCAAAACCTGGCAATAGGATCAATAAATTTGGAAAGTTTTCTGAAGATGTGGTACGATGAAGTAGCTTTATTTAATTCTCACGAGATAAAAAACTTTACGTAAGTATATCAAATTCTTAAAAATGAACATAATATTGTTGAAATGGTGAATTAATGTCTACATTCTCTACATCAGTGGTAGGGACTTGAGTAAAGTTGGCCACTATACCCAAATGATGTGGGCCAAAAGCACAAAAATTGGATGTGGATGTGTGAGTTATAAGCAAAGAACTCAAAATATACGATTACTCGTTTGCAATTATGGTCCTGCGGGTAACGTAATTGGCGAGAAAATTTACGAAACCCGTAACTAGAAAATGAATAAATTTCTAATGTTTTGGGTTACATATTAATATAACACATTTTTGTGCATTAATGCAGAACGAATTCTTCAAATATGAACTGCGTAAAGACACATTTGCAATCTCCGGTAGATTATTGGAACATAAATTGATATCAGAGAGGATGGAAGAATTATTATAGGACTCGATAGTAGTGGCGACGATAAGGCGACATTTCATGTCCTGTATTCAAGGTGACAATGGAAAATAATTGCAAGTTGTCACATCTCGTCGAAATTCATAGCACGCGATGATTGGTCTATTCACTAACAAATGTCATTGGATACTCTTCCGGTACGCTCACTGAGAGAAAAGGGAAGTTTCCATCTATCTATGATCTGCTGACAAACGAACCTCCATTCAACTTGGATTTTGATCTTCCAAGCAAGCTATCCTCGAGACGAAAATTGCTGAGCTCAGAAGTGTCAAGGCGAGGGTCTTATAAAGAACTAATTTATAGACTCTGATCAGTATAGTATCTACTGTCTGATTGTTTATAATGTAAAGCTCCCAACGGTATAATTTATTATCCACTATCTTTATTTGATTTCAAGACTTCCTTTGACTGTTACTTTATTAAACTCCCTAGTCTGAGTTCCTTTTGTTAATCTCATATAATCATTCCTAGATACACTTCGGATAATATCGATTATAAAGCGGATAAAAAACAGGGGGTGGTTCAAAAACCGGGACAGAAAAAATTTCGTTCTGCAAATAGACATTTGAAATCGGTTTTTTTAACACATATGCTTTTTACGAAAAAAGAGATCTTTTAACTGTTTCTTGATACTGATTAATTAAAATGTTTCACCAAGAGCAATAATATAGTGTGCGAAATCAACTTGACTTAAATAATTAATTTTTACGAGAAACATAAAAGCTCCTCTTCTACGTGTCTGGAGTTTAATTAAAAGTGGAACACAGCGCTGGAGAAACCCTCTTACATTATTCTATAGTCCCTTTGTTTCCAGTTGTTACGTTTTCCCCTTCGCAAAACCAGTTAACTATACAGCTATTTCGAAGAGTCTAAAACTAACTGGAAGGCGATTAATTAACACTTTGTATATGCATAAGTTGAAACCGCATATTTTAGAGAAAACATTTCCTAAGGTTATTTAAAGATACTAAAGATAAAGATTAAGAAAAAAGTGATTTTGAGAGAGTAATTGTAAAACAAAATATGTTTTTTGATTCTTGTGAAATATTTTGAAATGCTTTGAGATCATTTAAAAACTTTTGTAATCTTTTGCAATCTCTTTATAAGAAATGAAATATTAAAAATTTATTAACTTAAGAAGTTATAAAAGTAGTTACTGACCTCTCCGCTGTAGACATCAGAGGCATAGAGGAGGTCAAAAGGCAGAGCTGCTACGAGATCAACTAAGAACCAACTTTTCAAGTAATTCACAGCGATGCCTTTACTGTTGCTGACTACCTCACCTTTCCTGTTCACGTACGTTGTTCGGAAGTTGAGAATGATATCTGTGAAAAGGAATAATCAGGTCTGTTCACTGACTCTTGGAATAAGAAACTTTTAACCACTATTTCTGGATAAAATTAACAACAAGCTTTATTTCTAAAATCCTCCCACACTTAATAAAGTCTTCAAACTAAACATACACCTAAAAAAATAGGTAGTAGGGCCTACATTACAAGCCAAAGTAGTTGGGCCAACTACCTATTTTTTTAGTGTAGAGAATATGACTGAGAGTAAATTAAAATCAGATTCCTTTTCATAATCCTGACATACATGTTAAATCTAGTTGGAAAACGGAAAGTGGATCTTTCCCAAAGGATGACATGTATGTAAGGTATTCTATATATATCTGTACTCTGATTGCACTAAAATGCAGGCTATCGAATGCCAAAATCAAAACCATCCAGTTATTCGTAGTTTCAGTTGCATTGGTCAAAGATGAGAGCTGACCAAACATTCATTCGGAATTATTCAGTAGAAATATCTATCAATAGCCAGACACAAGAGAGAAAATAAAAAAAAATACGATCTGTGTAATGAATCAAATTGGTAATTTAATTTCTTATCAAAACTCCACTCTCTTTTGTTCTGTAAAATAATAATTGGATGATTTTGAATTTTATTTTGAATCAATTTTTATTCGAGGTGCTTCTACGTATATATATATATATATAGTCAAAGAATTTTAACCATCCTTCCATCCAGTAATCGAGTCCCTTTCGATTCGTTGTTACCTGTCAATTGCAATTCAGATCGATTGAGAGCGTGTAAACTCAATATTTGTAACGATCAGGTCCTCAGTGCTACAGCAAACATTTAGAGAGTGGCCAAAGCTCTGATTGCACTAAGGCATTACTGTGATGTTACCCATCAGTACACACGATAATTCGATGGTAAAATACTCAATTGTCAACAACATAGAAACTGTTTGGTTAGTCATTTTTGACGAATTCCTAATCATTTCTTGCATACATTTTTATTAAAGTAAATTGTTTTATTTCGATATATATCCTGATTTCTAGAGATAATTGACAATACTGAATATCCCTTCAAATCAACTTATCTTTAGCTTCCGATCACGTGCTTCTCAGCTTCCAAAGTTCTTCGAATCTCTCAAAACATTGATAAACTCGAAAGGGGAGATTTGGACCAGAATCGGAAAGATCGAAGTTTTTTCAAGTTTGAGAAATGAAACGTCTTTCATCTTTTTTATACTAGACGTTGAAAGAGTGGAAAATCGTCGAAAGTAATAGAGGATAGTAATTGTCAATTTTGAGAAAGTTTGAAAGGTATACCTTTTGACCTTCTTTGCATTATATTTATCAATTAAAAAAAGAAACAAAATTTGATTTTCGTCAGATTAGACGTCTGATGCACTTTTCTGTGCATCTCAATGTTCAGCAATATTCTGATCTATGAACTTTTTTCTTTTTTTTTTAATTTCAAAAGGGACTTTTATCAAGACATGGAATGACTAAAAAATGAATAAAATTGAGATTGAAATCAAAGGGAAGGACATGCATTCGATAAAGCGTTAATTGTTACGACTGAAGAAGAACCTCATAAAAATCTCGATGTAACTTCAGCTATATGTGAATTAAGGGGAAGCCACCAGGATGCTCGGAGCGGAAATTAAAGAGATTTAATGCAGATTCACTCAATTCTGCTTGGATCATTTTCCTTTGTGAATTGCATGGCTCATAACTCGGAATTGCGTTCCTTGCGCAGATGCTCGATAGTTACCCCTACTTGAAAACTTTATAATATAGATTCCATCATGCATAAACTTTGCTCGAATTTTCAATCGTATTTTCTCGACTTACAAATATTTCCTCTCCTTTATTAGCTTCCCCGGATTAATTCGGACTGAAAACTCGTTTTGAATTTAGAGTATGTTATACCTACAGATAAAATACGTTATTGGTGTGGGGGATATTTTTAAAATAGAAAAAAATTCATTTTCTTTAGAGGAAAAAACGAAAACGTTAATATGTCGAGAGTATGAGACAAGTTGACTCTGCGGCTTTTCTGGAAAAAAGAGTTTTCCCCATGGGAGCAACTCACCGGTAATAAAGAGGGCCTCGACCACGACATCACTGACCATTGTAGGCCTGTCGGTGTTAATGAAACTTGCATTGTAAGGTACCACTACTGCCACATAAAAGGTTGCTATGAGAATTAGCCAATCCCAACACGTTTTGTAAATCCCATAATGGCTTAGGATGTATTGGGATTTCTTAATCGCTGAGGTCTTGTATTCTGGAAGCGGCGCCGCCGTGGAATGAAGAAGAGTCTGCAACACATTATTTTATTACATTTAAAAAGTCACCCAGACCATTTTTTTTAATACATCCAGCACTTTAACCACTGCACATTTTGCTAAAAAGATTCAAAGGATTTTAAACAATTTCAAATCAAAGGAGTTAAAAATATTTTAAAGGATTTCAAAAGAATTTTTTACTTTTTAAATGTAAAAACTTGTAATTCCTTGTCTAATTTCAGGAATCTTCGTAAATTTCATAAAATTTCCTAAAATCACTTTAATATCCTTCAAAATTTGGTGATAATCCTTTGAATTTCATAAAATCATTTGATGTTTTTTGATATTTTTTAAAATTACTTAAAATCACTCAAAATCCACCGAAAATTCGTTAAATCCCTTCAATCCATTCAAATTCTTTAAAATTAATCACTATCCCAAAAAATATTGTAAAACCCCTCAAAATTACTTAAAATTCTACGAAATATATTCAAGTCCCTTAAAATTACTTAAACTCTCATGAAATGTAATAAAATTCTTTAAAATACATGAGAAACCAATAAAATCTCTTAAAAACTCTTGAAATCCCTTAACTCCTTAAAATAACTTAATATCATCCCATAAAATACTGTAAAATATTATAAAACTTAAAATTCCATGAAAATCCCTAAAATTTTAAAAATTATTTAATATCTCATAAAATATCTTAAAATCCCATGAAAATTTCGTTAAATATTTCAAAATTTCTGAAAATTTCATTAAATCCCACCAAAACCTTTTAAATTTCTTAAGATTCTATAGAACCATAATAACTGGTAAAATCCTGTAAAATTTCTGAAAATCATAACAAATTTCATAAAATTCCTTGAAATCTTTTAAGGGGTAACATCTATGATAGGGAGCTGTTTTTGAAGGTCATTTTTAAGATTTTTTTTAAAGAGATGTAATATTCCAATCCAAATCCAAGGAGACAAGTTTATTAAACATATTATAGGGAACATAAATTAATTTTTTAGAAGTATTCAAAAACAAAATGGCGCCTTTAGCGGACCCAGAGTACAGCAACTTTTTTTTTCAAAAGTTTCCACGATTACACAGTCAGTTTTTATCCAATCAATAAAAAATTTTGACAGAATAAATAAAATCTTTTTTTCTTAGAAAAGTTTTGCGGCGAATTTAAAAAAAAAAAAGATTCTGTCATATTTTTAATTGATTGGATAAAAACTGACGGAGTAATCGTGGAGGCCTTTGAAAAAAACGTGCTGTACTCTAGGTCCGCTAAAGGCGCCATTTTGTTTTTGAATACTGCTAAAAAATTAATTTATGTTCTGTATAATATGTGTAATAAACTTGTTTTCTTGGATTTTGATTGGAATATTATATCTCTTAAAAAAAAAATCTTAAAAATGACCTTCAAAAACAGCTCCCTATATAGATGTTACCCCTTAATATTTCTAAAATTTCAAACCATTTCGTAAAACCCCCTTAAAATTCCTTAAAATTACTTAAAATCCTATTGAAATTTAAATGCTAAATAAAGCTTACAGTACAACATTACATAATCAATCAAGTAATTTAAAAATTGTTTTGACAAGGAAAATAATCCGAAGATATTTTTCGATTTCAGTACATTTAAATAATTCGCGCAATTTCCAAACCATCAATCAGGTTTTCGACAAAAATGTGTTCGATGTGGTAACATCAACAACATTTTAAGATGTGATCAGTTCAAACGTTGCAGAAGTTATTTAATAATTCAAGTACTCTTTCATACATATCTTGAATATACTTCCCAACATGTTTACGAAAAGTTAATCTCTAAAGTGCTCTAAATTCGCTAAAGTTTTAAAACGAAGTTTAAAACTTGGAGAACTCTAAGCTCAGATTTCGAGAATATTCTAAATAATAAACTAAACACGTAGAGAACTCATTTGTAAATCTCTTACAGTCAAAATAGGGATATTTATATTTTATGGAGATATTGCAAAAATGAAAGCCATACTAAAATGATAAGCATTAAAAATCAGCAAATCTCAAATTATGATTCTTTTGTTTAGATTTTAATTATTTCGATCATAAATAGAAAATTCTAGATAGTAGAGAAAATAACTCATATAAAAACATTTCAATGAAGATATTGTTTTAGGTATTCTTTCATGAGTGTACTGTTATATTTCTTGGAGAAGAATTTGATTCACGTTGAATACTGTAGAGATAATCTTGCGATAAAGCAGAGTCGTGTCAAAATGATTTATAGACGACTGGTGAACATACTTGAGAAAGTAGGGTAAAGACTATATATCTTTTCATGCAGTTGTTACTAAACTAAATTTTATGCTTATCAGGAATTTGAAAGAAAATCGATTTTATTTCACTCAACTATTTTAAATTGAAAAAGTATGTATCTCAAAATATATTGTAAATTTTCCATTTTCCATGTGATAACTTTGACATAACAGCCTCCAAATTGAAGAAATTTCTAAATAAACTAAAGCGTCGATAGTTTACTCAACCAAAAATAGATAGCCAAAGTAAATTAAATATTGAAAATTCTTTATTATACACAATACACATGTATACCATTTTTTAAAAGAATAGACCTTATTTACATAATATTAAATATTTACACATCTAGGGTTCCCGTGTAGGAAGAGATCCAGCTTCTGTAAGCGTACACATTAGTATAGACACCGGGATAATCTTGGAAAGCACAGCCCTTGCCCCAGGAGATAATTCCAGCGAGACGAAGTCCAACAAGCAACGGACCACCAGCATCAGCTTGACAGGCATCTTGTCCTTTCGTATAAGCGCAGATCTGATATTGTGGAACATTTCCTCCATATTTATTATTACAAATACTCGTGTCAATCATTTGTACATTAGCCCTTCGAAGTTGAAGTGGGTAAGTTGAGTTCATCCAGCCCCAACCAGAAATTCTGCCGATACTTCCGGTTTTTGCTGGCTGTTTTACTATTGGAACAGCATCTCGACTTCCGTCAAAAATAAATGGACTCCTCACTTGGATCAAAGCGATGTCGTTGACTGGGATATTTAGATTATTTACATAAAATTGTGGGTGTTTGATTATTTGATTGAGTTGATGAAGAGTGCCGCCATAATTATTAATTAGGGATCCAGCCCGAACGGTATATTGATAAACAGAGCCAGACAACACACATGCTGCTGCGGTGAGAACGAAGTTGCTGGAAATTATAACACCACCACAATGATGTCTGTCATTCAAAAGAACGCTCACTTGGTAGGGGACATCTTCAATGCTTGATACCACCGAACCTCCAACTATACGAGGGTTGAGTGAATTTGATGCCGCTGGAAAAGAAGACATTTTTACTAGTCATCCTTTTATACATTATTCTAAAAGAAAGAAGGAGAGATGAAAGAGAGTAATTAATTTTCGTGATTTTGGAAGGGAAGGTTTAACGTTAAATCAATTAATCTCTTCTTAAAAAACTAAACCATATCTAACGGAAATTAATGAGTATTTACTAGCAAAATCAGAAGCTAGTAAATTCTAGAATATAAAATTAAAATAACTTACCGTTTGCGGTTATCACGAGAGCTGCAATAGTTAGGAACCCGATCATCTTGAACACTTCTGAAGCAACTAATTTTGAGTTGCGATCGCCTCGAATGTAGTTTAAAAAGTACTGGCCACTTGATCTAATCAGTTATCAATTTCAGATCTTGCACAACATTTTCTGTGATACCGATTATTATGATTCAGAATCATGATAATTATACTTCCTACAATCAGTGATAAACAGAATCAGGTGGGAATGACTCCCGGAATTGTTTGTCTTAAGCTCTAGATACAAAAATAAAATTCGAGCATACACATGAGTTTACCTCACTCAGTTATATTGAGATAAAACGAGGATCACGTACATATTTCGTTAATGGTACATAAATACATGGAAAAACGTCTGTTACTCAGATAAGAATTTTTAACTGAAAACTAATCCGTTTGTAAGAATCTTATCACGTATTGATATATTAACTATAAAAATATGGCAATCCCGGAGTCGATCATAGTTCAGTGGAATTATGATTAGTTCAATTTAGTAGACAGTGATATATTTATGATTTATATACCCTTCTTGAAATTAGTAACATTAAAGTTATTAAATGTCTTCCTTAATTAGAAATTACGTACAGTCTGAGGTATTTTATTTTTAGACCTCAACTCATTACGAGATTCTTAAGACACCCCACAGGTTCCTTTTCAAAGTTTATCATTTAACAAAAACAACTTGATGAGGAAAGAACATTTTTTCTCTTTAGGAGGTTTAAGTTTCATAAGAGGAAAATATTCCTCAAATTTTGTTGAAGGAGAGTTATTTATATGCCCTTGGCTTATCAAATGCGCTCCTAGGGAATAATTATCTTGTTTCTCATTCAAAAAAGAAAATTAAAGAGTCTTTGCTAACTTTGAGAACTCTTAAGAAGCTTTTAAGCTCGCACATCATTAATTCTCTACGTTATTATTAGGAGATATTACTCAAACTTCCGAGACGCTCACGAACAACAAGAATATTTTCTCCTTTGGATACAATGTTTTCAAACTTATTTAATATTCTGGAATTGAGATGAAGATACGAAATATTCATCTTCAGCTTGTTTTTAAGTATGCATTTAAATTTATTGTCCCAAACTAATTAATCTAATCTTAAATTGGTTAAGATTATCAGCCTAATAGATTGCTGAGATCGTTGGCTTAAAAATAAACATTTTGATATGGAGATCAGAAAATAATATTACTAATATTATTAAAACAGTTTTTAATCGATATATATATTAATTAATAAAATTGTAGTATCATTGCCTCAAGATGGGAGGCGTGTAACTAATTGCAAATCAAATTACTCAAGAAGGGCAAAGTAAATTATTACTCGCTGGACCAGAGTTGGTAATCTAGGCTTCTGAAGGGTGTGAAATTTAATACCCAAACTTCACAAGAGGGCCGAAAACAGAGTGAAGATATAGAGATAATCTCTTGTTGAAAATAGACCCCACTGTACAAATAAGAGCCAGATCATCAAAAGCCTCTTCAGTCTAATCTCTCAGCACCTTCATTTAATTCATTCTACTATAAGACTTTTATTTTCTTCAAAATATTTTTGAATAAGTTTAGCATAATTTCAAAGCCTGTATGTAAATTTCCCATCTGAATATAAAAAATAAATAATTCAGTTTTTAATTACACATCTGGAATAGTTATTGTGCTAAAAGATATCAATTTTTACTCACACTATTTAGCTTAATTTTATGTTTATTGTCCTGCTTGTAGTGGCCTGACAATTGATATAGGACGGCTCGGCTTCTTCTTCTGCCATAATTGGCTGGTGGAGCTTCGGGATCGAGATTGCCATTCGCATCTAAAAAAATGTAATTATTCAATTGATTTGTTTTAGGATAATTTTTATTTTAGGAATGCCATTTCTTTCTTTTCAACTGAACTTTTTGAACACAATTAGCCTTTGCAAAAACCCTGCTGTTTTTATAGTGCTGAAATGTGGGACGAATTATGTTAGGTTCTTGTGTCAGACGCTTAGTCGTCTACTTTTGTGCAGACAAAATTTCCATAAATATGGTCGCAAATGCTGCATCATTACTTAAAACGGTTTTTCTCCCAACATTTCCATACTTTATCTATGCTCGAGTTTATCCTTTGGGCTCGGCCTGTCGCCTAAGGTCTCTAAATTCTTTCAACTTTTTATACTCCACTCTGCTTATTTGTCATTTATTTTCCACCCATTTACATTCTTTATAAGGATTTATAAACATAAATATAAAAAATAAATAACGAAAAGTAAAGTAAAATATAGTTTGTTATAAAACGACAATATTTGTATTTTTGTTTCAGAAAGTAAAGAATAATTAGCTTCTCTTAAATAATCATTAAGAGAGTAACTGAAATTCTGAAAACCCACTTCAAACCTGAGTTTCAAAGCTTCCATTCAACTTTGTTCAACTATAAAGTTTTACAAGTTAACATCGAACAAGTTATGTCCCCAAAGAATTTTTTAGTCGATCATGAGTGGTGAATTAAGTTTTCGAATTATTATTACGTGCTATTTATTATCATCGAAGAAGTAAATATTTTCAGTCAGTGAATCTACAGCTAGCAGTGCATATTAATCATTGCATTCTACAAAAGCAACTACATAATTATTCTATTTTTTAAATCGGAAACTTTAAACTGAAATAATTCCAAAATAGCATCGTAAAAGTATCTACTCTATAAAAGTGTTCAAAATTCTCTATGTATATGCAATGGCATTTAGTGCACTGACATTTTGAAGAAAGCGTGGAATATTAGAAGCTTTTATGGGGTACTAAAATTTCTACCGTTTCCATTATGTTGCGAATACCATCTCGTTCCTATTCAGAAAGATTTAATCATGATGGTTTTAGAAGCGTGATTTTATGTCGCGTCGAACTGCGGTGGAAGGTTCTTTCAAAAATATTTATCTTCAGGAGCAAATGTTATTAATATAGATTTTTACGAACAATACAAATCGATTTTATACGATGCCACCATTGGTTCAATGCGACATAAGCAAAGCAAAGTGCACTTACCACTATCGTATAACTCACAGAGCTGAAGATTTTTGGTATGTGTAATATCCTTGTGAGAGGCCAGGAAGAGTACAACGTCACCTTTCTCGTTTTTTATTGGCACGATGTCGAGTAGGCAGTCGAACGGACTTCCTGAAATAGGAGAGCAGCAATTAATTTTTAATTAAAGTTCAAAGATAGATTCTCTTTTCCCCAATTCCATTAACTCTGTATAATAATCATACTAAAAATGTTTGAAACGTATACAAAGTTTAAACAAAGAACGTCGAAATAGTATTTCAAAGATTAATTGAAAGTGGTCAGTGATTTATGTGATTTATTTTATTATATAGGTTCGACATAGAAAGGTAATTTTTAAAACGATTGAAGATGAAAATGAATTTGGAAAGAATCTTTCTGAAAGAGAGGTAGCATAAAAATTTACCATAAAATGTTTCATTTATTCTTTTATGTGAAAAAATTGCTCATTCGTATACTGAAGGTATTTTTAAAGAAACGGGTCCTTTGAAAAGCATAAATTAAACAGAAAAATTTCATTACTCATCACATTTGAGATTGCTCATAAAATGCAAATTTGTAAATTCTAATAACCACATATTCGAGCAGAAAAAACTCAATTGGATTTATTCCAAGTAGCAACTTTTGCCATTTTTTAGACTTAGTGTCTGTCATCGGGATAATTGCAGAAAATTGGTTCTGCTTTCTTTTATGAGTTCGGGGAAAAAAAACAAATCAATTGAGCATAGCTGACCGTTGCAGTTTCGCATCATTCAGCTTCCAGATTTTCTCATTTGATTAGATTGCAATGTAATTTGAATAAATTGTGCATTCTGCATTTCCTCTCACAAACTAAGAGAATCCAATTCAATAATAATACTAACTCAGCTTTCTTTAAAAGTATTCTAAGAATAAGAAATGTTCTTTTTCTGCGCTCAATTTTCTCGATCCAATCAGAAGTCTGAATAAAATAAATAACAAAAGTGGAAAATATTCCACTTTCATATAAAATTAAAAGAAGGGATTTAAAATTATTAATTTTTAAGTATAGTATTTTCTTTTCGTTTCAGAGAAAAAATGTCGGTAAGATAGGGATCGGATAGGTAATACATGGCCTTAATTAAACCTTCCTCAGTTGATAATCTCTAATATAACATTCTAATAAATTACCCGGTTGCATGTATGTATGTATGTATGTAGATAAATTTAACTTTGTTATTTTATATATAACTGTTGTAGATAAATTAATGAAATTTGTAGGGTTTATTTTCACACCAATATCTCAAAACGAGCCCAAATAACCAAAATTCAAAGTTAATTTAAGAAAGCAAAGGTTTCTTGCATCGCAAAACATCAAGTAATCTAATAGTAATACATTTTATTTAAAAATATGAATGATATCAAAATTAAATATCAGTCAAATGTAGAAATTGATTTTATCGACTAAGGTAAAACGAGCATAATTCAAAGTTGATGCAAAAAGTTCTGCTTCGAGAAAACAGAATTAAATACATTTTTTAATACTTAAAAAAATATTTAATGCTTCCTCTATGAATAAGCAAAGAACTCAACAAATGAACACAAAAAAATATCAATATAGTTATAAATGAAACACCCGAGATCGAATACACAGCTAGTTTATATACATATATTTTATATATAATAACTTTTTTAATCGAGAAGCGTTATTTTTTTATTGTATTGAAAAAATAGAAAGTTATAAAACTTTAAGAATAGCACTGCAATTTATTATAGATCGATACTGAACTCGTTGTTTTCTACTTAGGAAAGGGGGTACACACACATATATATATATATATATATATATATCCTCTCCTCACCTTTAGAGGCGAGATCCCTACAATTCGATTCACGCCATTAAGTAGATCGGTTCAATCGAATCTCACCCTCGTACTTTCCCACACATTTCTATATGGGAAAAGCAATCACCTCTCAAGAATGTGACAATGAAAAAGGTTCAACGCATTCACATAGACACTTTCTTATTTTTTGCACTTCATCAGTTCATCACACAACTTTGTGAATATAAATTCAGTTTTAATTAGAATAATAATGAATTATAATAGTATGCTATCTTTGATGTCAAACATTTGAAATAAAGATAATAAATAGATTGATCCTATTCCATTAGTGAACATCATTCGCAAATTTCAATGAGCTTATTCATACTATTGTGTTGTCTGACTACTTTAATCTTGTACTACTGAATTCAAACTACTGACGGTACTAATGCTGAATTCTCTGAATTCTGCAGAAGCGAGGTTGCATTTAGATTATTGATAGATATTCTACATAAAATCACTTTACTATGCATTATGCAATATGTGTAATGTGCGTATATATATATACATACAAAGCTTCTCTGAAAGTCAATTCAAGTTAATTGCCAATATGTTTTGAAATAAATGCGGTTAGACGTAATTAATAGATACGAATTGCATTGAATTATCAATTTCTTTTGTGTTCGTTGAAATTGTATAATTGATCTTTGTTGAGAATATAAAATGAAACAATCTGGAATAGGGAAGATTGTTTTATGAAAAAGAGAGAAGAGAGAGAGAAGAATGTATGAAAAGAACTGCACCTTCTGACAAGTGAAAATTAAAAAAGAAGGGCTTTCTCATGTATGTAGAAGAGATCTGATTCCTTTTTAATCAATTTCAAATTCAGGGAAGCGAAGCTGAGGTTCGCAATTCTGCATCGATTTTTATCACGCGGTACTGCAATTTCGTATTTCATTATTCAAAATATATATGCTTGCAGAGAAGTGAGATGGTGTTATAAAAATGTATGTTCATGAAGTGTTCCTTCATTGCAAACCACCAATTTCCGGTTCTTGCTGGATGAAGAGAGCCAGGACGGAAATTCGATTTCGAAAAATGTTCTTCATGTATGACCATTTCTCCATTTCTCAATTTCAAATATATTTTTTCATTTAATATTCTCTTCTAATGCTCAACATAAATCTTTGGAGGGCTCTCTAAGATTTGATGGACAGAATATTCTTCCTGAGAAGTTTTATCGCAAAAAATGGAGTTTAGTTTTCTGAACTTTATGAAGTAGCAAAAGTTTCTGAGAAAAGTTTTAATTTCCTTACCGCTCTTTTTGTAAAAGGTGACCTCCATCTTGAGCTCGGTTTTGCTCTCGAGGCTTTTGTCGATCATAGCCTTTTCTTCTTCCTTTGTTTCCGGGCCATATAGAAATTTGCAAGCGCAACCCTTTTGCATGATTTGCGCTCGCGCAAATCCTGTCAGCTCGCAGAATCCATCGGAGCAGTAGACGATCGGATAGATCGACGGAACCTGTGCATTTCCCAGCACAAAGTTGCTGTCTGTAAAAGAAAAATAATTATTTTTTACTTTCTCAAATAATCTGTTCTTATGGTTACGTCACAAAAGAATCCCTTATCACTACGGTTCAATCCATGGGACGGCGAACCATTAGTTTTCTGTCGTTTTTAGTCGGAGCAGTAAATGCTAACAAATGAGAGCAAAAAAAATAGACCAACAATGATTTGTCGATCCTGAGTCCAAACCATCCCTACTCTCTATTGAATTAGTCATTTATCCACTTTCTAATAAATGAAATAGTAAGTCACCTAATTAACAAAGTGAATTATTAAAAAACAAATTACTAATATATTGAGTAGTTTTACTTAGTAATTGGATTTTTTACAATTAATATTTCTTCGAACATCTGTAATGTTAAACTTTTTTTTATAAATAACTTAGTTATTTTTGTGATATTGTTTAGTTTTTATAGTTTATTTAACAGGTTTTAGAGGAGTTTAAAGTTATTCTATGCGATTTTAATGTGTTTTATCGAATTTGAACTGTTTCATGGAATTTTATTAAGGGATATTAAAATATTTTTATTATTTTCAAACGACTTTATGGAATTTTAAGATATTTTTAAGAATTATAATGAAATAACCATTTTTAGGTGGGATTTTAAGGGCTTTCTAGTAATTTTAAGAATATTTCGGGGGTTTAAGGGAATTTAAAAAAAATTTTATGAAATTTTTAGAAATTTTAAAGATTTTGTGACATTTTTAAGAAATTTTAACGAACTTTTGGTGATTTTAAAGTTTCTCATGGAATTTAAAGCGATTTATAAAGACTCTTATGACTTCAAAAAGATTTTGTAAAATTTTGAGATCTAAAAATTTTTTCATGGAATTTTAATCGGTTTCTAGTAATTTTAATAAAATTCATGAAATTTTTAAGACTTTTAGAGATTTTCTCAAATTTTTAAGAGATTTTAATAAACTTTATGTGATTTTAAAGTTCTGTATGAAAGTTTAAGCGATTTATAAAGACTCTTATGACTAAGAAAATTTTGTGAAATTTGAAGAGATCTAAAAATGTTTGCATGGCATTTTAATAGATTTCTAGTAATTTTACGGATAATTTAAAAGATTATCGGGATATTGACAACAATTATTTTAAAGTTCCTCACGGTATTTTAAGCGATTTAAGAAGATTATTGATAACTTTTAAAAAATTTTGCGAAATTTTAAGGGGTATAAAATTTTCTTCATGTAATTTGAATGGGTTTCTATAGTAATTTAAAGACATTTCATGAGATTTACAAAAGATTCTCATAAATTAAAGATTTTGCAAAATTTCAAGAGATATAAAAATTTTTCCATAGAATTTTAATGGGTTTCTAGTAATTTAAAGAAATTTCATAAAATTTACAAAGATTGCTATGAATATTAATCATTTAGTTAGTTTATTCTTGTTACTAGTGGGAGTCGTAACTTTTTACTAATTTATAGTAAACGACTTTGCACCATTTGAATTAGTAAGAAATTACTATTAATTAGTAAAATTTAACTAATTCAGATTAACAGAGTATAAGATTTTCAAGGGATTGAAACAGCTCGTGTCCACTTTTTTGTTCTCGAGATCGATCTAAGGTCACAGGATTATTTGCGCTTGGTTTAACAGTAACTTCCATGTGTCGTCACTGAAATCTGTTTCAGCGTTACTTTGTAAAGTCTATAAGTTATTTTTAAATATTAAAGGGACAGAAGAGGTAAATAAATAAGAATCAACAAAGAGTTGAAAGATAGTCCTTGGGCGGCAATATATTTTTTTAAAAATAACTTATATGTTACATAAAAACTTGTACAGAATTATTTTTATATACAAATTTACGATGTTAGTTTAGATTTAGAGTTTGGTTTCGCTTCATTTCTTTGCGCATAACTTTAAAGCGTTTCTCCCATCATGCACGTGAAATCGTGGAACCAATATTGCTTCTCGAAAAGTGGTAAAGAATTTCCAACTCCCGTTCTTTCAAGACTGTTACCTAACTCATAAAATGTCACTCCATAACTTAAACTGTTCATTTCTGACGTAAGTTTAAGTCCCGTTTTCAACTTGCTCACTTTTGAGAATTCCATTTGTAGAAACCTAGATGAGTTTCAAGAATTTATTAAGATCGGTGCAACGCAAATTTGTGTTTTTAATCCTTGTAGTATATTTTTCTTATACAAATACAAGAGGGAAGAAGGAAATCAAAATTCTTCATCAAGTATTTACTCAGTATAAAACCGAATAATCCTATTTTTCGCAGCAGAGTAAATAACACACAGGTTTTCTCGTGATATTAGAAAGCTTTCTTTTATTTATTCATTGAGGGAATAAAGGCCTCTTGACGTTGATGAGAACGGAAAATTCAGGAGAAGATAGGAACTACATAGAGGTAGATTCTCAAGATCTCTCGAAGGATTATTACGAGCTCTTCCTGAAAATCAAGCAGCCAACCTTGAAACACGTAACAATTGAAAAACCTTTATAGGGAATTCCTCTTAGGGCCCTATATTTAAGTTCTTTGTGATTTTATGTTTTCTTTTTCCTATATCAAGTTGAGCCACTTTAATTTAGAATCTAGAACACCATTGTCTCTTTTTGTAATCCATTATACAATGTAAAATAAAAATTAGTATATTTTGATGAACACCGGAATTAAAATATTCAACGAGTTTAAAGAATGCAAAAGAATTTCAAACAATTTTGCTGAGGGAACTTGTTTGATGAAACCTTTCTGAAAAAAGGTGAGGGAGTAATCGTCGACCGAATAACGGAATGTCAATCACGTCTCTTTCCGATGGAAACTGTTATAGAAAATTTCAAATACTTTTGGCTTATTTTCCACGTAACTGGCACCTATGTTAGAAGCTTAACTCTCGCGCCAAGAATAGTTCAATCCAGATGTTTTCGAACAAGAGTGTTTGCACGAATTTCAAAATTTAACGCGGCCTGTCAGTCTGCAGATGAAAGGACGTATGTGCAGATTTCACCCACGCTTAACACCTGATCGATTAGATTAAATATAGCCTCCCATAATTATTGACCGTTTTCAATTCTGCTTGTAGCAAAATACTAAGAGTTTTCCGGTTACACTGACAAAGGAGGATTAGGTTAGTGGCCGACGCCGATTTTTTTTGTAACATTGCAGTTGATGAGTGGATCCCAGACTAATATGAAAAAAAAAAAATTAGGCAAACCTTCACATTTAGGGGATAAAATCACCCCTTCTATATTTTTGAGTATAGTTTAAGATTTTAGACTTTGTTTGCTGTAAACATTTTTTTTAAACAATATGTTTAAAATTATTATTCTTTAAACAGTTCTATTATACTTATCATCATTAAAATTTCCTGCTAAAGAAAAAATGACAGGAACAATTTTGAGTAAAAACAATAAAGAAAAAGCAATATTACCTTTTAATATACTAAAAGACTCAAAAATATAGAAGGGGGGATTTCAAACCCTAAATTCAAGCCTTATTTTAATAACAAGAAATTGACATTAATTATTGATAAAGGTCCACTAATATATTTGAAAAATTTCAAGTAAATATTTATTACTTTATTTATTGATATTCAGCGTTTCGTTATTAAAACATCGAGTTAAATGCACATAGAGAGAAATTTGGAAATCATGTCAGCGTTCAATTTTCAGAGAAAATCAGTCTTCCTGAGTGTAAATGTTTTATGAACTCGATCTGTGACAGTAATTATGTGACCATTATTCAATATTCATTCTGCGTTTCTTCACTACAAGAATTCAAATCAAAATCATTCCTCTAACCAATTTATCATAAATAAACACATACATTCAGCATTTAATTAAAAAATTATTTTAAAATAAAAGGAATTATTACATGTTTTATGAACAATGATTTTGCATATTTAATGCAAGAAAACACATTAAATAGAGAAACGACAGAATCACTTAAGCGAGAAGTATCAAGTCTGTAAATTAATTAGAGAAAATGGAGTTCTCTTGCTGAGAGTGAATCTTGTTTGTCTATTTGTTCTCTCGAGATTTTATCTCAAAGCAATGGGTTTTATTCCTGTGTCGGAGAGCAACAAATTAAAAGCAAAAGTCGAAAATCGAAAAGTAATTTTCTATTGAGTTATGATGGATTGATAGATATTGCGTTTATAGTCGTAGAGTTCAGTGATAATGTTTATGCAATAGCCATTAGGCGAATAACCATGTTGATCCATAATTAATTGGCAAAGCTATCATTTCGGTTTATGGTGGTTCAGTATGCAATCGATTAGTACCATCGAGGGTGCCAGAACTTATACTGTGGTTGATTGTGCCATCGAAAGCGTTTAGAGTCATAAACGATGCTCATATACGCCCAATCCAGTGCAGAAATTGCCCCATTTAGTTCTATTTAATATAGGGTGATGACGAGGCCCTGATCGGGACTTCTATAATCAATAAAAATATTTTAATATCAAATATTACAAATAATTAATCCAAGAATAGTTTTTTAATCTTGATGGGGTATTGACTAGTTTTCTCTACTTGGGGTATTTAACAGTGAAAGCGTGCTCCGCCTTGTGAGGTCCTTGCCAGTTTTCCAGATCAGGACCACACTAGAATTTGACTGTGAATCAGTGAAATTTCACTGATTATTAATCTAAGTTGCAATCCAGTAATT
>JAUESI010000029.1:13900434-13938148 GCA_032275145.1 Synergus laeviventris
ATGCATATTATTTATAAAATACATTTTATTATTATATATTTTAATCATTTTTATTAGATAGATATTTAAAGAGATTGCAAAGGAGTTTTTAAGTGATCTCAAAGTATTTAAAAAGATTTTTAATGGTTCAAGGGTTTTAAACAAATTTCAGTAGGTTTCAAGAGATAGTACATATTTTTAAAAGCTGTTTTGAATTTTATGAAATTCCTTAAAGTCACTTGATATCTCTTGAAATCCTTTCACATTCTTTGATAACACTGAAACTTCTTGAAAATTGCTTTTTACCATATAGTATTTTAAAAATCTTTTGGAATTTTTTAATATCATTTTAAAATCCATACTGTACAAAATTTGTCAATTACTTAAAAATCTCGAAATTTAAAATTCTTTAATGTTATTTAATAACCCTTGAAATACTTAAAAAAAATTTAATCACTCTAAAATCTAGAAACTCCCTTGAATTATTTGAAATTAAAAAATTTCCGTAAAACTATTTGATTTGATGTAATTGCCAGGACCCCATTAGGACTCCATACAAATTTCTGCACAGGATGTATTACGATTGAGGGAATTAAATCAGGTAATTAAAACGTTGAAATATGAAATGTAGTTCATTATTTTGAAACACCTGAGACGTAGTTCCAGCGAAAAATTAAATTTATCTGGAATGTAGACTCAAGAGCGAAACGAGTGGAAATTTGAACGACTTTTACGTTCAATTAATGTCATAGGATTTCAAGGCCCCACGTAGTGTATTTGCATGTACCTCCTACTAGGAAAATTTCCGGAATCTCGTATATTGCAGTTTCCACAAAATTCTGGAAACTGCAGAAACTAAACTGCCATTGAAATGATTTACAGATTCATCGTAAAATAAAATTATAATTTTCTCCTATCCTACTTCCTCAAATGAATAAAAACCATCATAAATTCTTTTTAGATTTATTTATCAGACGCAGAAAGTTATTTTCTCTTTGAATTCTTATTTTTTCTGCAAATAGAGTTCGCTGAAAATGTAGAGGTTTCTTGTTCAAACGAGCCATTTTAATTTTTATAGATTTTGGATTATTTGTACACTTATATGTACATCGTCATTCCGAACAGAGTAAATATTAGCTCAAAGTAAATTTCTAATTACGCTCGGAAAAAGGTCTTACTGTAAATATCCCTTTAAAGAATTATGATTCGATTATTAAATAAAAAAAGAGGAAAATAATATATCGAATTCAGGACTCGCATTTAGCCTTTTATAGAGAAGAAAACAATATTCTCAGGAGAATATATGATGGAAAGAAAGCTAATTTTATTTTCTTTAATGAGGTCGTCAACCGATATGAAAGAAACCAGAGTTCTTCTCACCCCTCATGACCTGGAAGAAATCTCGCGACTCTTCTATTCGTCGTTCCCATTTTCTTTCTTCCTTTGACGACTCTAACATCTGTTTATTTTCCTCCTTGTGGCAGACTTTTCTTTCTTCGAACACTCCATTGAAAGTTTTCGTTATAGAAATGAATATATATATATTATATAATATATAGAAAGTGTTTTAGAGAGAAAAGTAAAACGAAGATTCCTTCAGATAATAATCAAGGGACCAAATTGAGATTTAACCGATTTTGAGGATTCAAGTAATAAAATGAAAAACAAGTTAGGTGAAAATGATATCAATACAGTGATTGGCAGAAAAATTATTATTTTGAACTGGTTCTGACAGCTTGAGGAAAGTTAATTAAAAACGGTAACTGACTCGGAAGTAACTTGTCCAATATACGTAGAGTTGACTTTAGTTCAAAATTGGACATCGTATTTGAAAAAATGTTATTGTGGTTGCTAGGGAAATTTTTTATAAATATATTTAGATCAGCACGTTCCCATTCAATGTGGGTGTTTATCACCTATATAAGAAGAGTCATTGGCGACCCGAAAAGATAAAGTTAACTATGTAGCTAGCTTAGATGACACGACCCTCAATGCGTATAAAGTGTGAGAATAGCCCACGTAGATCTCGAAAACTTCAACTTCATATCAAATGTTTTCTGGCCGCCTACGTGACACGATGCAAAAAGGGCAAGAAAGGAGAAAACCTTTGAAAGGAGAAAAGTTCAAAGAATGATTAAGTTAGTTTACTCCAAACATTTTATTCTATTTGAGTTTTTGAACTGTTGAGTACTTTACAAAAAAGAATATAGAATAGTACTTAAGAAATAATTATGCATAAATAAAGTTGATATCTAAGTAGAAAGACTTTCAGATCTTTTGAAATTGAAATCTAACTTTTTCTACTAATTAAACATTGTTTATACAATACAGGAATTTAAAATTATATTCTGTCGGATTTAATTAGGGTCCAGTCTGGCATTGATGAATATATCATTAGAATATCAAATGTGAATAAATATGGGTTGCAGACTACATAACATCACTCTTAATTAATTTGACATCTGCTAATGGGGATGGAATTTAAATAATGAAGCAGACTGCTAGCTTATGTAATAGGAAGTACATTTTCGAACACTAAATCAGTGAAATTATAGAAAATCTGAAAGCATTATATTTAAGAGAGTATAAGAGTAATTAATAGCAAAAGGAAATAGCATCACAAGTTTTTGGTAAGTTTAGATTAAATAGCAAATATTTTCTGTAATAGAAAGCCAATTCCTCGCTGACTAAAACAGTCTATCGATTTAGTCTGATGAACAATATTGCATTTTAATCTAATTTTCGTTTAATTGAATCTGCAATATGAATGATGGTCAGATATCAACCACAGAATTATTAAACTTAAAATCACAGTTTCGATAACGAACAAAATTTGGAGATAATGACTAGAACTGCTTGAGAGAGTTGGTTCATTATTATTATCGAAGTCTAATAAACTATATTACTGACCACTAAGATTATTGATTAATAAACATTAATTTAGTTTGAACCCACAATTGCATCTAAACTTTAGTTAATTATATTTCAAGATGTTAAATGGTAGTAACGATTTAATTATAATTGTATTGTTTGATTGAACGAGCATTTAGAATAAATCCGATCTGGTTGCTTTTTTCTTCTAAATAGGTACTTGGATTAACAGAACGTGATATTACGATGAAAATTTTCAATCCTCTCAAGCTCATGAATCCACGTTCAGTTTCCACGTGGCACTGCAAGAATCATATTCATAGTCATAATGACTGAGAAGTGGCAAGTGTCACAACCTTGCAGTTTTCGTCACGTTCGATGGATTTAAATGTTTACAATTTCAAGGATAATTTGCCTTTTAATTCCAGTCTGGACTTACAATTAGCAACATCAATAAATTACTATGTGCACTGAGTAAAGAAATATTAAGCATGTGTAGTTCTTTGAAATTCCTTAAGTAAATTTTTTCGGAAAAGTAAATAAAGTTCCAGCTTTACTCACACATGTCGGATATATGTTTACAAATAGTTCTTTTTAACTCTTTTATTATCTTCTTTCATGAAAAAAGGAATCATTCTACAACGTATCTTTCAAACTATTTGAAACTGAAATTAAGGTTCATAAATCAACTTCCAAGATAGGCAGATCTCTGAGTATTGGATTTTACAACTTCTTTCCACGAACCGCCAAAAAACACAGCTTTTCTAGACTTGACTTAGTATTTTGACCTTGAATCTGTAATTTTTCAGGCGATATACTATGTATTTAAAATGAATGAATATAGCATGAAAGATTAAAAATTTGGGAAACTTTTTCATCACTTTGTCCCTGACGTATTTTGCTTGACAATCAGGTTCAGTGGGAAATAACTGGGCGTGAAACTCACGTTTCTGAACACACGTGTATGTGACGTTCGAGTTTTATTACTTCGTTCAGAACGCAGAGTGCACGTAAATTGATGCATTAATAAATATTTCTGCCGCATCAGAAAAAGATGAAACGTTAAGAATAATAAGTCCCAAAAATACCTTCTAGATTATTATATATTTTCTCAATTTGAAATAAGAGAGGAGTTGCTAAATGAATGTAATGTATTTCAAATTTAGATGGGAGAAGTTTTTATCTATATTTGAATCTTCTTGGCCCTTTTCTATATTCTCAACGGTCCTCACACATTTCTTTGTTCTTGCTCGAAGAGTGAATTCGCAACATTTTCTACCTCTGCATAATTTACGGTGGCCTAATTCCAACCGAGTCACTTCATTTATATTATATTGACGTTTTAATTTATCATTACGGTCTGAAAAATATGATTACAAAGGATCTTCTCTCACTGCGAAATAACTAAAAAAAAGTACTTCTCCAAGAGAGCGGAAATTAAATGAAAACAACCTGAATTGCTGGGAATAATTAGGAGCTTCTGTCTAATGAATGTTCTAGCAAAGAGGCACTTGTATCTGATATATCTGAGAGGAAATTTCCTTTTAGAGGAACGGAATTCAAGTTATATTATCCAGATATTGCAAAAATTATATAAGAAGCAGGAACGCAATCGTAAAAAGTAAAATTTTTTTCAAGCACAGAGGTTGTATAAAGTCGTGGTGGGAACCCCAGTGTTATCGACCTTTACAGGAAGAACCCCAATGCCACAAAGCGTAGACACAAAAGGACTTTATTCTATGCTATATTTCCCATCTTAAGGAGGGAATCTCTTCATCCACTAATACTAAAAGTGGAGACTTTTTTCTCTCCAATTCCTGTTACACTTTACAGTTAAACTTTTCAAAGCACAAAGAACAAAACGCGAGAGCCATTAAAGTTAGCCCCAGGTCTTTAAAAAATTTTCACACGTGTACATGACGTGAGTGCAAGTTCCTCTCATTAGGAGAAAAAACTCCACTTTTCTCCAACCACGATAAAAAGCTATTTTTTCCCAAAATGAGTGCAGAAACGTTTTTTAATATGTATTTCTGTATTTAATGAGAGAGTTGGGGTTTAAACTAATCTAGAAGTGTATTTGAAATTTAATCTCTTGATCTGCAATTGAAAATCACAAGTATTTAGGACGAAAGCTTTTAAAGCAATGCAATTACTTATACATTTACAATTTATACACTCACGTAAAATTCATTTTAGTAAAATTTGCGTGACCTGAGTAGAAAATATGCCTCAAAATGAATTCCTCTGCTTTTAAGTTTTAAATTCCTCGCAATAATGTGTGAAATACTGTGAAGAAATATTGTGTGACAGTATTTTGTGGTTCAGTTTTGAAGGATTTCAGAAATATTTAAAATAACTCGGAATTTGTCTATTTCAAACATTAAAAATCTATATAAGTTTCATAGCATTTCTTAAAAATATCGTCAAAATATCGTCCAATTTCTTTAAATTATTTAAAATTCCTAGAAATGCCAATAAATTTCGCAAGATCCTTTTAAATTCCTTAACATTATTCAAAATTCCATGAAATCTCATAGAATCCCCAGAAATACCTGAAAATCCAAGAATATTTCGCAAAGTTCCTTTAAACTATTTCAGATTCTATAAAACCACAATAACTTGCAAAACCCCTTAAAATTTTTCAAAATCACAACAAGTTTCATAAAATCGCTTGAAATTCCGTGAAATTCTTTAGTATTTCTAAAATTTCAATAAACGTAAACTTCGTATTCTATATCTTAATATAACCTTTTTGACAGCAATATAGTTTCGACAACGAAAATATCCTGAAGATATTTCTTAAATTCAACACATTCACACAAATCATGCAAGTTCCAAAAAAAACCACTTTTTTAAAATAGGATAATGAAGGATTTTGAGTGTATATTGCTGAGATGAAGTTCCTTTAATTTATAAAGGGGCACATTATGAGTGTGTTTACAAGGGTATAAGATTCGTACTTATTCCAGAGAACAATAATTCTTTGTTCTGGAAATTTCGCCCCCAGGGAAAACCTTGAAGGCGTCGTTTAGTGGTTTAAAATTGGTTTGTTACGCACAGTCGAGCTCGAATTTCACGCATGAAAATCTGCAGGGTACTCGAGATTTGCCACATCAGTGTACAGTTCTTTTCACAAGCTGCTTGCAACCCTTGACAGGCATTCGAATTCTCTCGTTTCCAAGAGCGGCTTATGCGAATGTCAAAATTGAGATAGAATATTTGACACTAAAAGGTTGGCATTGAGGATATAAAAAGGCCGCAAACACAGAAAATCCTTTAATACTGGCTTTTCAAAGATTTGTCAGCATTTCAGAATAAAATATGAGATTTTCCCTGGAAAAATGTTGTATATGTTTTATAAATTCTCTTTTGTAAATTAAAATTTTTAGTTTTTTCAATATATGGTATATAGTAAAAATTCGAAGGTTAGAAAACACGGATATTATTATAGATTTATCTGTGTGGAACACCAGTACAAAAAGTAGTGGATTGTGAAAAAAAAACAAGAATTTCCAGAGGGTTGGCATTTCCTTGGGGTTGGCATGCTGGGCTGGATTTACAATTTTATCACCTCTGGGCTATATAAAACCTGCTGCTTATTTCTCCCTATCACAAAGGATGGATATTGGATATAATAATAGGCAATTGTTCACAGTAATACAGATTTTGTTTATCATATTCCGAATTGAAGAACCAAGTTATAATATTCAGTAAAATCACGAAATATTCTCTGTCATTACATAAAAATGTTCATTAAAATTCACCGTAACTTGCATCTTGGATTTTCTCCTCAGATGTTTATCAAGCGAGATTTAAACGACTTTTTCTGCGTTCGTTGCGAAGCCGATTGCATTTTTCTAATGCAATATCGCTCCCTAGATTATAGGAGTGTTAAACGATTTATCCGAGTACGAAATGGCTGTATAAATTCTTTTCCCGTATATATAGTGTAATTCAAGCTGTTTTCTACAAGTGACTTACAGCAACTACAACCCCTAAATTCCCCAACACATTTCCCACTTCTCAGAATAAAAATGTATCACATGGGAGTCAAAGGTTATCACACGCTCAATTTATATACAACAAACACCCCATTTTTGATTCGATTATTCGATAAAAATCGAAATTAATGGCATGATACTCGTCCCGATATCTTGTTCCATTTCGATGGCCAATTTTCGAATGTTTAATAAAAATGAAGAAAATTTGATGCTGGAAGTTATTGCAAAGTTTGCTTACCGAAATCCAAGCTGGGATCTTAAATTCCAATTTTGCTTCCTACTCTAACGTACATCATCATTTCTAAATAATGTGTATTTAATGTAAGGGAAAAGTTTATGTGGAAGTATATAGTCCTCAAATTTCGACAAACGATTATGGGAAGATTAAACAATGAGCATAGCTATAGATGATAGAAGGGGACTGGAACATGAATTTCATTTTGAGCAGTAATTCACTATCGTTCCTGCACGTGCACAGTAAAACCATGAGATACGGGAACGAGAAGGTATATCCTACCATCGCATCGTGTCGTCAAGTTGAGTTGAGAATACATGCATAAATACAGGGTCGTGCATAAATTGAACTCACATTTATAGTCAGCACCTTCATCTATGCTCGCATTTAACTCGACATGCATTCTCATAAAGATATGAGAAAATATGCGGGGCAGATATAAATTAGATTGCATTAATAATTGGAGCAGATACACAAATTGTAATATTTTGTTTCACGAGAGGATGTAAATCGTGTCGAAGATGTAAACCAATATAAATACAGATATAAATAAATAATATAATAAATTTGGATATAAAAAAGCGAAAAGTTACTCAATCGAACCCTTATACCTGAGTCAAAATATAAGTCCTTTTTGTATTCCCCATGGTGCTGAATATGAATTACAATTTTTTAAATTTAAAATAGGCACCCTCTAACGACGCATGCGCACTAGAATAAAAAAGTGGAGGATCTACGAGAATATAATAAGTACTTGATTAAGTCGGTTTTAAGATCTCAAAAACGTGCAAAAATGTAAATTTCCACATATTTTGAGGAGCTAAATGGTACTTAGATTATATTGGAACTGTTCTCATTAGATCCTTATAAAGTCTCGGATTTTAGAGAATTTAAGAGAATAAAAAGAGGATCTATATTACTACTTTTCGCTTTAATTATTATTTTGCTCGCACTTAATTAATGGAACCCGATTTAATTTAAAATGTCCATAATCGAAGTTTACGGTAGCTTGAAAATCTAAGCGAATAAGTTTATGTTAAAAAGATTGTGATTTATGTTCATTGAGATCGGATATAGTGGAATGCATGAGTGCATAAAATAGATAAGAAGAAAGAGGAAAAGAGGAAGAATAAAATTGTAATCTTAGTCGAAGCCCTATCTGTGGCACGTGCATCGACATCCAATAAATTGCCTGTTAGCATATCTGTAGTCTGGACTATGCCAAACATGTGAGAATAGATCGAAACTGACACAATACCAAAGCCCGGCTGATGTTTGCAACTCCATAAAATACCATTTATTGGATCAATGTTACACGCCTTTCGATCATAAATAATTTCGCGAACGAGGGTTTCATCAATCAGAAATAAATTCTGTCATGGTACGTAAAAGAAAGTGGAATAAGGTTGATTTTTATTTACCATGACATATTGAGTCCTTCGAAAATCTTCAGATTTCTATTTATAAAACTTTATAATTAATTAATTATGCAGCATTTCTATCTTTGGGATGGTTACATAATATTATGGAACGAAACGGGTAATTATAATCATTTTCGTTACGCCCTAAACCTTCATTATGTTTTCACTTGAGACACATTTAGAACCGCGTGAAATTGCAGCATGTGGTTAAAATTAAGTAGAATTAGGTAAGAGCACCTATTGCGAATCGTAACGATTATAAATCAGGAACTTTAGCGTGTAAGCATTTAACGTCGGCACATTAGTAACACTTAAATACAGAAGTTTCATGGGGTTACTAATGCAAATATATGTTATATATATATATAAATATATTACTTTAGTTCCCTTCTCTCTAAAATTGAATCAGTGGAAGTTTACTGATTTTTCACTGAGTTTTCATAATCTCTCATTCCTACGTTTCTCAACGTTTTCTCCATTTCTTATAAGTTTGAAATTTGGTTGCAATGACACACCTTTTCCGACACTTTATTTGTACGAGAGTATGAAATTCAGAAGCGCTTTGAAGTGAAAAATGGCACACGACTTTGATACCTTCTGTGGATAGTCTCAAGGGACTTTCGTCGGCTTGAAGTGGAACATATTTGGAACGATATGCGCTTTTCTTGACTTCTTGCTCCGTTTTGACCTGTTTATCGAATATTTGTAACCAGGCCGATGCTTCTTCGCTCGTAATCGCAAAAAGTCTTGTAGGAGAGCATATAAAGAAAGAGTCACTTTTATTATGTGAGTTTTATTACACGAATGTATATATAGATATAGTTATACCTTGATTATTAAGCTAAAAAATCCCTTTAATTTTTTATATCACGCGATCTGAGAAACTCCTCTTTTTTGCAGCTTTCTCTTAATTCCTGACGAGCTTTACCAAGTCGGAATTGGAATGTTCGGCTAGGTTAATTAATTTCTTATCCGTTCCTTTAATGTCTTTTAATTGGCATAAAGAGGGATTTAATAAGACTACAGATTTCCCTCACGGCACTAAAAGGACTCATTTTATTTTCCAACTTCGAGAGACATTTCGGAATCCTAATATGAATTTTAAAAGCATGAATAAAGCCCAACTGTTGTGAAAAGCAGAGATCAAAGATTCTGAAATGGTTAAACGAAATATGATTAATTTTCCTCACATCGTTTATTTTCGTACTATTCACAAATAAGAGAAAACTTCATAAAAACTAAGAGAGGTATTATTTTGCTCCTTGTACTTCACTAAACTTCATGTGATGTGTGTGATTTACGACAATAAACAGTTTAATAATACTTCGCGGGTGTTAATTTATTTTTGGCCCTTCTTCCTAACTAACCACGGGTTGCCGCTACATTTAAAGATTCACATTTTTATAATTATCAAGAGTAATTATGAAGGGTGCTCTACGAATGTGCATTAAAGTTGACGAGCGCCCCGTGCAAGGTTTATGAAATCCTCCTTTATTGATTTTCAGTTCAATTAATTTCTCAGAACATGCGGCAAAATAACACATAGGAATAGACCATGGCATATTTGCCCTATAGACGACAGCTCTTGTCCACGTTTAGTCAACAGTGACTCTCAACTCTGCACTATTATCAAAGGTTAGATTTAAATAAACTTTGATACCTTTGTAACCATAAAAATCATTGTTTTTTATTTATTTATTTTGAGTTTTTAATATGATTAACGATTTCCCTTTGCCATTTCCTTTTACCATTGCCTTCGGCGGAAGTATATTTACTGAGATAAACGGAAAAATCATGATTTTTATGGTTTTTTAATGGTTTCGCCATGAAAATCAAATTTCCGACAATTTTTACTACCATATTCGTAATCAATGCATCAAAATAAATAATAGGCAGTTTCAAGAAAATCGAAGCTATAATACTTCAATGTAAGAAAAAATAAATTTGATATAAAATTGCAACAAGACGAAAATAACTTTCTTTATAGTTCAAAGTAGATTTTATCTTCACACCTGTTTTTCTCGTGAGAAAAATTCGTAATGTCTTAATTTATAACGAGAAAGTATGACATAGTTCAGGGTGGCGACCTGGTTTCTTTCGCATTTCTCTGAGGTGGGAATAAATGAAGTAAATTAAGATTTACCGTGTATGATTACTATCTTTTACTCTTTTAGAGGTAGTAGCGGAAGATTCTTGGAATTTTCAGCGAGTGCATCAAGGATTTACATAACGATGAGATCAAGATACAGGAGTTTTATGCATATTAAAAAGCTCCTAAGGGAGTAGAAAACTGAGAACACAGGAGCTCAGGACTCCAGAATCACCCAGTAATGAGATCCTCAATATATTCCTCTCAATCAGTAAATCCTCCTTTTTCATTTTTCACAAAAACACGAAAAATGTTACGTGTAGTTGGAGTGAAAGAAGTAAAATCTAAAAATAACTAAAAAACAAACGTTAATCAATAAAAAAAAGTTGACTGAGAAATTCAGAAGGTTTGAAAAACGCTATGAGTATGCTGAAATGCTGATTCAACCGTTTTCACGAATCCGAAAAGGAAATTGAAAATGTAATTTACAAACATTGTTGCGACAGTTTCGAATGTCCTCTTTCTAATCGGATTATCGTAGATTTTGGATTTTAAAATTCCGTGCAGAAATTGCTCCATTTAGCCCCATTTAATATGGGATTCTGACGAGGCCTTGGTCAGGATTTCTATTTTCAATAAAATTATTTTTATATAGTTAGTGCAAATAAGAAATACCCGACATTTTTCACACAATTATTTATGCAAAGATAAAAGATAGTTATTTTTATATATATATATATATAAAATTTAACTAATATTCTGTTTTGACAAATACGGACATGTTTCTAGGAACTTTAAACAAGTTTTCATGAAAATTATTTGTACACTAGATTTTATATTTTTAAAATAAGATTACAAGAGTTTGTAAATCCTTTCACATATTTTAATAACTGCAATTTTTCGAAAATTCTTTGAAACTCTTTAATATCTTTAAAAATCTCTTAGAATATTTACGAATATTTAAAAATAATTGAAAATCCTGAAACTATTTTGAATTTTTTTTGAAATGCTATAAAAACTCTTTAAGGTCACTTGAAATCTCTTAGGAAATCTTTATACCATATATATTGGAAATTTTGCAAATCCCTTTAATTTTCCTAAGATCGCTTAAAATCGCTTTAAATTAATTAAAATCACTTGAAATCTATTTAAATCGCTTTAAATTCTCCTGAAATCCTTTTGGAAATCTTGATATCTTCGAAATCTTATAAAATTTCTTAAAATTCTATAAAAATACTTAGAATCACTTTAAATTTCTTAAAATCCCTTTAAATTCCTTAACATCGCTTTTGAAATCTTTTGAAAATCCTTCAAAATTCTCTAATATCATTAAAAATCCTTCGAAATACTTTTAAAAAAATTTTATTACTCTAAATTCTTGAATCTCTCGTGAATTATTTTCAAATTCTTCCAAAAATCCCTTAAAACCATTTGTTTCAATATAATTATAACCTCTTTTTCATAATAAGATTTTGGTTTTTAGAAAATGAACTAGTTAAGTAATGAAATATTGCAAATAATGAATCTAGAATAATTTTTTAATCTTTCCTTTCCAGTTTTCCAGATCAGGACCACACCAGCACTAGGGAAAACTGGCTAGGCCCCTATCAGGATCCCATAAACGGGATATAGTATAATGTATTCAAAAACTTTTGCAGCTTGGTGACAAAAATTGCTGCGAGAT
The DNA here is from genome assembly GCA_032275145.1 of Synergus laeviventris. Lineage (NCBI taxonomy): Eukaryota > Metazoa > Arthropoda > Insecta > Hymenoptera > Cynipidae > Synergus > Synergus laeviventris. Next base: position 13,912,715 of record JAUESI010000029.1, read on the forward strand.
AACAGTATTAAAACATTGCGAAAAAGTCTCTTTTAAGTGCGTAATTTAAATTGCCAATATATTTTCTGTAATTTAAAAGAGTGTGATTTGTACAAAAGTAATATTTTTATATTATTTATATGTTCATGGACTAAATTCAATTTAGAAGTTCGACGGAAAGTCAGTCATTGTCTGAGAAATATTGTATACGTCCAAAAGATAAGAAGGGAGAAGTTCTATATCGAGTAGGTTTTGACGGTCACTAATCTGCAGGATTTTCTTTTCCATTTTGCTAGCCTAAGACTTTGAGAGGTCCTTTTTGTGGTAGAGACTTGAATCATTTCAAGCATTCTCGATATGAACAATATATCATACTGGGATTCGAGGAAACTGAATGTCCAATATCCTCGAAATGTCGAATCAGCTAAATCGGGCGTACAAAGCTCCCTCGATAATTCTGTTGTACAGTTTGCAATCGGAGTTAGTGAGTAGTACACTGACATATACAATTGACAAGTTACCGGATCAATTGCGTATTTTCAACTTAATTTAAAAATAGGTCCATAAATTTAACATTAAATTGATAATTAATTTGGAATTTATCTCATGATTTGTAATGATTCGCGTTATTTAATACAGAACATTATTTCTACCACAATATTTAATTGAATGATAGAAGTAGATGCCACTTGCAGAAAATTGATTGAATCAAGGAGTTTTATTCTCAGTCATCAGTTTTTTGACTAACAAGATAGAGATATCTACCCAAGGAAAATCCCCTTTCAGATATATAAAAAAATGCTTAGAACATTTACGACGGTAAATCCAGCGATATTTTTCTTATTCGCGAAGCACGCTCTCTAAGTTTGGCGGGTGAAGGAATCGATCCACGACCACCGGAAAAGTGGTAAAGGGAAGGAAAAACCCGGTGAGATGTTGAGAAAAGGAAATAGGTCGCGACCTAGGATTATTTTTCATGGAGAAAGGAAACTTTTTGTACTCGATTTTTAATTTGCAGCTTCGCATCTTTAAACCAAAATTTCATATACTTTCTCAACAAACCAATTGGAGTCTGAATATAAATAATTGAAGAGTAATAGAATTATTTGTATTTATATTCGGTACTCGAAAAAAGAGATTTTTTTTCTCGAAATCATGAATCAAATATGAATGGGATGAATAAAAGACCATCTGTATAAATAAAGAAGTCATAAATACCTTTTTCATGCTTCTATTTATATTTTGATGACTGAAAATTTGCAATAATCAATATTTAAGTATTAATGTTGAAATTATGCTTCAGGAAAATCCGGAAATGTGACTAAAATGATGGGGAATTTCAGGAAAAAAGAGAAACAAATCACTACCAAAATCCAAAATATAGTGTGCAATTAAAACTAAATCTATTTGCGAATAGTTATAAAATCAATTAAAATTTTTTTGCCAGTATAGAATTTAGTTTCAAGTTGCGTATCAAAGGATGACAATGCAGATTTAAACGTACTCTAATTAATTAAGGATTCAAGAGCCTCTCAATTGATGCCATCAGTCCATCGATCGAGCTTCAGCACTTAGAAGCAAATCAACAGAAATTTCATCCCCCTGTCCTATTTTTTTTTCTACGGAAATAGAGTTTCTTCTTTTTATTTTTCATTGAAATATTTAATTATTTGTGTATCCTAAAAAAGCAAGAGAACGATATCTCCCATGGGGAAAATTTCCAATCTGAAACTTAAATATTGTGTCACACCCCTCCGACGATTCTCTAATTAAGTTTACGACTTTCAATTTGTTCTCGCAAATGTAATTTATTAGAAAAAAGAAAGTAATCATTTACCAAAATGTAATGTAATATCAAAACTATTTTAATAATAGAAATATTTGGTTCAGCAATGCAACTAGAAGCAAGTCGCAAAATAAAAAATCTAGAAGGTTGAAAATTCCACGTAAAGAATTGCAATATCTGGAGAATATTTCATCTTTCTTTGCGTTTTAAAATTGTAATTGTGATTGTAATTTCTCTTTGGTAAAGTGCTGTTCATCATATTCACTTCACTTTATTACCTCTCGTCTCTAATAGTCCAATTCTTAATTTTATTGACGAAATAAAATTTTAGTATATTATCTAATCAATCTGTGTAAAAGTTAAATTGATTTTTCATATGAATTAATTTCGCATGACTTACATAAATGTGTGTGATCGATGAATGTGTGGTTGGTGAATGTATTTGTAAAATTTACACCTATTCCAACTACAGCGTCCAGTGAACTGGATATTTGCTTATCCATCTGAATATTCGATAGCGAAATTTACACACTCTTGGGTTTTACTGAAAGCTTTGCACAAAAATCTCTTTCATATTTTAATATTTTTCTTAGAGAGTGGGTAGCGTGAAAGTTATATAAAAAAGTATAAAATAATTTTCAATATCGTGACCTTAAAAATAATTGATAAATTCAGCTTGGATTCGTGTGAATTAATTTCTATATTAAATAACATAATGTAGATTTGAAATTAAGTATTGAGGAGAGAAATAAATTTCTCATCGGTTTAATCTCTTGTCATTAGTCTAAGAATGAAGCAGAAATCCAGGACTGTTGTAGAATTGGTTTTTCGTCATTTCCGCGTTTCCGGAGGATAAACCGGCTCGAAAAATGAACAGGAAAACAATGGAACGAGATTAGCAAAAAAGAAGGCGATTAGCAGAGAAAAGAGGGAAAAATAAAAAACAGAGTTTGGTAATACCGGAAAAGAATAGAAAAAAAAGAAAATCTTGTCATGAGATTTGATTGAAAGTGAAATCGACTAATTGCTGAAATTAAAAAAAATGCATCATGGGAGCAAATTCCCTGTTCGAAATTAACACTCGACAATAAATCCTGCCTGGAGAATGAAATTTATATTCACCAACTATCTATAATTAATTTTCAGTTCCACTGAATTGCACCAGAATTAAGATGGGATAATTTTTGGAAGAATCTTTGGAACAGTAAAATCGTGGATCTTCTCTGTTCATTATTCAAGTTTAATCTTCCGCTTAACTTTTGTTATTTGTTAGTGAGCGTTCCCAAAAATAGGGTACAAGGCTTTATTGTACAATTGAATAGCGATGGATCGTTTAATGGGTAGCGCGGCTTTTCACTCAGTTTATTAACAAAAGTTCCACCTCGTTAGCATCGTATAAAATAAACTGCACAAATGTAAGTGAATTATTTTTAAACCTGGCGCGGAAAAGTGAAAAAGAGACAGATTTAAAGTTCACTGACATTACTTTCCGGTTTTTGAGATAAATTTAGAAGAAAGAAATAATATTTTGTAGTCATTGAACTCGCAGTACAGAAATTAACTCTAAGTGATCGAATTTCATATAACGCAATGAAGCTTAGTTCTCTTTTTGATTCAATCAATCTTCCAATATGATATTCTATTATTTTACAATTATTTCTCGTTCGTGGATTAAATTCCAGAGTGAAAATATAATACAAGATTGATTTATTTGCTTCGAGATCAGTTTCGATAAAGGTGAAATAACGAGAAAAACGTCAAGCTTAAAAAGAAAGATAGTGAGAAAGTTCGAGGGTGACCATAAAGAAAGAAGGGAGTGTAATTTCGTTACAGGTCAATTATTGATTTCTATGCAACTCTGGCTTTTCCTGATATCTAATTCCAGACTTTTATTTCTGAAATTTCAAAGTCAGCAAATATGGAGATTGGAGAAATATTTATTTCTCTTTATGAACAGTAACACATTTCTTCCGTTCCCATCTTGTTGACATTTTCCTTGTTTATCTTTCCAAGAACGTTCCTTATTTATATACTGAAATTAAATCCACGCGTAGAATTTTTGTAAAAATTAATTGAATGAGAAATAAAAACATCATGATGCAAGAGCTGTAATTGGATTCTATTAATTAATTATCGAGGTTATCCTTTCACACTTGGGGATTCCAATATTTCACATTTCGAATTTCGATCGATAACAATAGTTGATTATGGTATTAATCGTCGTTTGTTTGAATTATCAATTTGTATCTGTCACTAGGAGCAAATCATTACGGACATGTTTGGACTTAGAGGGAAGCGGATGGTTTGATGATATGTATAATGTATGTATATGTATATTGACAGAATGACAGCAGTGATTCTCAACATTCGTAACTTCCTTTTATAAAATTCAAATAAATCTGAACTCATCATGAGTTACTTGCTCAATAAAGTGACTTTAAAGTTTCGATACAATTCCAAAAGAAATAAAAGGGATATTCTCAGTAATAAAAAACCCTACTAAAAGTCAAGCAACCCGTATCCGCAAGTTTATCTTATCCTAAAGTGTCTTTTTTTACTCGAAGGTTTTCTTTAGATTGGTATACGATTTCCTTTCAATTTATTTCCATCATAAAATGGAATCTTATCAAATTTAATTAATATGCATGTTTAAAGTTCAAACAAACTCAAAATTAAATAATTAAAAAAAATCTTACTTGGTTTTTATAAGTGATAGATATTAGAAAAATGGATATTCAAATGGATAGTGAACTACCACCATTGGTTACTGATCAACTATCTAAGATATTCAATCTAAATACCTAGGATAATTCCGCTGAATATTTATGTTTAGGATGTATATATTTGTAATTCAATTTTTGTACTATCTAGATGTTAAGTCTGAGTATCTATATATAACAATTACGTTGTCTCTTGTGACTATTAACCTAGAACGAAGCTCGTTGAAATGATATTAGGTTGTACAACGTAAGGAGAATGTGGAGTTTCATGTTTCAAAAACGAAAAAATCTCAATTAAATGATTAGAAAGAATTTTTGTAAGTATTTCTCCTTATCTAGAGACGTAAAATGTAAGATCCAGTGGTCGAAATGGACCATAGCCATAATATTATAGTTTCTCTGAATCCATTCTAGTTAAGTTCAATTATTGATCGAAGTGTTCAGAATTTACCAAAGGTTCTTAGACTAATGTCTTTACCAGGAAAACGCAGTTAGTTTAGACATGTTGCAAAGTTATAGCTAAACCCGAGGCTAAACCTGAAAAGTAGAGGATGTTGTTAATCATCTCTGTAGAATACATTATTGTTATTTTCACTTTTAGATGTCTATTATAATAGAAATGACTAATTACGGGTTATTATATTAATGGTACCAAAGTCTTGGTAATTCTGTCAACCAGAATGACAATGGCAGCTTTTGTTTCAGTAGATTATATTCCATGGAACATTGTGCGGACAAAGGTACCAAGAAACAAGATAAAGCGGGGAAGTAAATGATGTGATGGACAATGCAAAGTCTGACACTTATGTTCGATCATCATGAGTAAGAGTTCACTGACCTTCCTCACAAGACTAATTGTCCAGTTCATTTTAATTTCGCAAACGAGGGAGTAGATATAAATTCGTCGAAAAAGTCTATTCATACCCCATGTGTCCTTGAATCAATAGGAAAAAAATGAAGTAATCTACTAATAGCCTAAATGCCTAAAAATAGCAAGCTAGAAATCTATGGCGAGCTAAAATTCAAGGAGTGTTGTCAGACATCTCAAATCAAAAGCCTCAGAGGTAGATTAAACCTTTTTGATATCACAAACTCATTTTTAACTTACTCTTTTGAGTAAAATGTATAATACTTGAAATTTGGTAAATTATGAAATTTATTCGTGAGTTTATTAGTTACTTACGGGTTCCATCGAAACGAGTTGCGATCGTGTCGAGAAAAGTGTTTTGGGGGGCGAGGAGGCCCTTCCTGGCCGGCATTGGGGCCACCCCGCCGCGCTGTAATGCGCCTCGACCTGAAAACAAATATTTTTCATTAATATACAATTTTATTAATATCTGGTTAATTATAATTCATCATAAATTAATAAAAGAACGGCGATCCAGAATTGTTATTTATTATTTGATATTATTTTCAATGATTTCTTCTTTATTCAGAATTTACGTTCACAGGAGTCAAATTTGAAATATAATTTTACGCTTAATTGCTTACAGCAACGCAGAAAGTGGTTTTAATTGATTGAATTTGATGGATGGAAAACAAAGTATTGACTGCATAGAATGTTATTGGTCAATAAGAATACCTGATTGGATTTTAATCAAATTAAGGGAAATAATAAGGTTTCCATTCTTATCATGTAATGAAAATAATTGATTACTTTAGTGTCTTAAGGGATTAAATTATTACTTTCACTTCCCTAATATTGTATCTCATCAATCAAAAAAAAAAAAAACTGATTAAACGTTAGGGCGCAACGCAAATATTTTGATTGCGTATCAACAGCTAATGATAATAATAACGACAACACAGACTTGAATTTCTAGTACCGTAAATTTTCTATACAGGATATAAATATAGATGCATGAATTATCGTGCTTTCATTTATTCGTGGATATTAATAAACAGAGATATAAATATATTCATGTTTGGAGATGTAAACGAAATAACGTAATTGTCATGTTTAAATTTATTTAATTTTTTATGCACCTTCATGAAAATAATATCTGATTTTAACTTGAGTCTTACGAAAGAGAATTTTTGTTCCACTTTGATGCTTTTTCTGAAAGAATCTAGCTTTTCTGGTAAAACAAACGTAAGTACATAAAATGGAATTCCAGAGCGGGATTACATAACTCTACGACTTGATATGATCCCTAAAAAGAAATCGATTTTATCTTGATATTTCATATTATTGTACTATTATTTCAGAGATATTCAATTAACGTTTGTAAACAATTCAATTTCCATTAAATCAAAATATTTCTCAAATTTTCTCTGAAATGATTTTTCAAAAAAAAACTTGTTATTTTATTATTAGAAACAGTTGTGAAAAGTCTCATGTGTGTTACTACAAAGTTGTAACGAACTGTGTAGAATTTAATGGAGCATCTAATCGAATGTTTTTCGTATACGTACCTAGAGATACATGACTGGAAAATTGGCTATAAGCCAAGACTTCCAATATTGTAAATTTAAATTCGGTTTGCCCCTTATAAAGCTAGGAAACAAAACAAGCATGTTTTTTCGTCTTTAAAAACAGAAACATTAAAATGCTTTTATAGTTTGAAACAGATTTTTAGAGGCGAGCGTTTCAGAAAATATAATGGAGTATGAAATAATCTTTTTCAGCAACACTCGCAAGCGATATAAAGCCCTCGCTTTTAACAGTCATCCTAGCTTTTTTTTCTTTCAACCGATTTCATTATTTTTGTCGAAAAAATAAGAATCAAGTGAGGCGAGAACTGGGCCAAGGTTATCGGTTAATGACATGGGACCATTTTAAAAATAGTTTAGCAGCTGGTCCAAAGAAACTATGTATTTCAGAATCCATAAAACTTTAGACTTTACAGATGATGAACGACGAGATTCTTTCCATCTTTTTACTCGTGAATTTTATTTCCCTATAACACTCTCACAAAAGTAATTGCGACAAATGCACGAACAAAAGTTCTTTTTTGATTGTTGGAGAGACTCTTATTCACGAAAATATGAAATGATTACATTTCCTAGTTTCTTTTAGAGATTCTTCACCATCTCTTATGCAAATCTTAATCTCTCTTTGCAGAAGATATTTTCGTCGTAAGTGTGTCATTATAATAATAATATGATGCTTCTTCATGCCCCAGAATCTTTAGTATTTCCATATTCTATATTTTAAACTGTAAACGAAAGAAGGGGTCTTTGCTTTCTCGTTAAAAGTTAATGAAAAACTGAACAAAATTTTAGAGCCCTCGATGACTTTAGATTTATTAATAATCACTATTATCAAATAAGTTAAAGGCCTCAAAATTATTATAAGCTGACTCCAGAAATTCCATTGAACTCCTTATAGAAATTATAGCTTAAAATGCCAGTTGAAAATTCAAATTTGAAAGATTAATTGGAATTTTCAACTTAAATTTCCTCGGAAAGTCTGCAGAATTTTCTATGAAATTCAAGTTGAAAATTCTAGTTGAAAACCTCCCTTGAAAATCCAATTCCAATTTCTAAATGAATCTAAAAACAATATTTTCCCATGGCTCCAGTCGAATATTTCGAACTAATTGATTATTTTGAGGATAGATATATGTTTTTAATTAATATTATTATTATTATTAAATTATTATTATTGAATATTGAATGTTAATTACACTTTTTATGCTATAAATATGTAGTTAAACTAAAAAAATCCTTTCTTAAAATAATCGATTGGTCCGAAACATTTATTTAGGCATACGTAAAAATATTCACTGAAAAGCAAGCGATATTTTTATTTTTTATTTACTGTTGTAAATTGGTATTGAAACTCCCAAGGAAACTCGAAAAAATATCTAAATTACCCCTGGAAAGTTATTGAGGTGTGAAATCTGATTTAAAAGTTTTAGTTGTAATTTTTTTTTAATTCAAAAAAACCTCCCTTGAAAATCCGATACCAACTTCTAAATGAAGTTACAAACAATATTTTCCCATGGCTCCAGCCGAATATTTTGGGACAATTTGATTATTTTGAGGAGAGATATGTTTTAAATTAACATTATTATTATGATGATTATTATTATTTTTTAATTATTATTGCAGGAGGTTTTTTTAACAACAGAATTTCTGAGGAAAGATGAAATTCTGCTGACTTTCCGAAGATATGAAAAGGGAAGTGTTGGACTTGTCAAACTGACTATGATACTTAATGTTTATTCTTAGTAACTTCTAGTTTTCTGGCCTGATGTTAGCACTAGTTTATGTGGAGACACTTATAGGCGAATAATCTCGACATGTCATATACTTATCTTATCAAATCGTACTTTAATCTTATTTTTGATGTACTCTTCTTGGAAATTTACTTTGCACAGTGTATTCGGAGTATTCCTTTCGCTTTTATACAGACTCGAAAAAAGCACGTAATTTGCATACCTGCCTTTAAGAAATACAAGTTTTTTAAATTATTTAAAAAATGCGAGTTTCAAGATGTCTCAAACTTTTATTACTTTCATCTTTGTTAAATTTTGGATTCTGTAGTGGTTACAAAATATTGGGAATTTGTGCTTTCAACGGGTACAGTCATTTTTCTATGTTTACAAAAATTTATGAAAGGTCTGGCGAAAAAAGGTCATCAAGTGGACGTTGTGAATCATTTTCCCCAGAAAGAAAATATTCAAAATTATAACATATTGAAGATGATAACAAAAAATTACCATCTGTAAGGAACATTACTTTTTAGTAATGGAATTTTCGAGGAATTGAGTGGATAAAAACTAAATTGTGATTTTGACATTGAAGGTATAATACAAGAATGGCTTTTGACGAAAGTCATCGCGGTTTCATTTATATGTCCTTCGGATCCACGATAAAGCTTGAATCAACCCCGAAGAAGATTATAAAAATATTTTATGACACATTCAAAGCTACAGCTCCAACTCGGGTCTTGATAAAAATCTCTCAGGATGAAGAATAATTGCCCCCTGGTATACCAGAAAATGTTAAAACCTCCTCGTGGCTTCCGCAAATTCAAGTTTTAAGCAAGTGTCCTCTAATAATTATTTTCTCAATCACATAAAAGTTTTTAAGAGCTACATTATAATATACGATTAATTTTCCTTCTTTCAGAACATAAAAACATTAAGGCATTCATTATCCATGGTGGAATTATGAGCACTTTTATAGGATTCATTTATTTCGGGGCACCCATGATTGGAATGCCATTTTTTGTGGACCAATTCAGTAATATTAATAATTACGTACAAAACTTTGACAACTATAAAATATAATAATATTTAGGAAAATAAATTATAGACACTTTATTGAATCGCCAGCTCTAGATTTAAAATGGTAGCAGCTCTCTTTATTATGTCATCAATTACTTTTTTCATTTATATATATATATATATACTCATCAGAAAATTGTTTAATTGTTTGCATTGCGTAATAAAAGCAGCTAGATTGATTAAAAAGCAAAAGAAAGTCTGAAAATAAAATACTGATTGTAGAGTGAAATACTAAAGAGTCTATATTCAAAATGTTTTGTATTGTAAATGTAAAATGTTTAATATTGTTAATAGACAAATATTCACCAAACTAGTGAATGCAATGAAACTAGTACAAATAAATTCACTAAAAAAGTTTTGAGTGGCAGAGTTTAATTTAAATTTTCAATAACTACCCTATGATAATATTTTATCTCTGTGTAAACAACAAAACATCTCTTTCTAGCTCTACTAATAAAAAGCGTTCCAAGCAACAAAAGCGCTTTACAAAACTTCCGGAGTTTTACTTTTCCCCTCTTCTTATTCGCATCGCTTTGTCATTTTGTTACTCCGTGAGTTTGTGTCTTTTTTAGTGTCTAGTATGTTATTTCCTTCTTTGGTGACTAATAGTTTAAGGAGGAAGAGAAAAGTAGGTTAGTTGCTAAAGCAAAAAATCAAAAGCACACGAGATAGTTAAGGTCATAATATCGTGGATGTCTTGCCTGGGCTTTAGTGCAGTAGATAGCTTATCAAATCAGGCAAGTAATTTTTTAATGAAAGCTGAAGAAAGGCATCCTTCGCACAATGAAGGCAGTCCAATGCAGAAAGCCGAAACTCACTCTTTGATACGTCCATTTCTCATGAAAGTGGAGAATCTACTAATGCTTGGATCCGAGGAGAGGAATAGCTCGATCGAATATAAAACTAGGAAAATGAAAATAGAGTGGGTTCAGAGAGTAGGGATGGTACCCAATGTTTACGTGCCTCAGTTACTGTCAGGAAAAAGACTTCACCATTCTTTACACGATAGACTAGTGGATTCCCACGTATTGTCCAGATAATAGCATGGGGATCGATTCTAATGGAGTTATCCCAAGAATGTGGCTCTCGACATTTAAGAATTCATATAAAAAATACCCTTCCAGTAGAAAAAAAAACTTATTTATGTATGTGATTAACATGAATTCCAGTTGAATTCAAAAGAGTTCAAAGGTTTTAGAATTAATCTGAGGATTAACTTTTGAATGTTTGTACTGGAGATTCTGATAGCAGCTTGCAGTGTAAATTCCATCCTTCTTTGCTTTGCGAAACATTGAGAAACTCCTGTATGTGGTTTCCAAGTTACGGTAGTAATCTGAATACTAAACCTGAGTCTGATTTCAATCCGTATTACGAAATTTCCAAGGTCAATTCTAAACAGGAATTTGTGTATATTAAGTTTTAATCCATGATGCATAAGACGGCCCTTTCTCTTTCAAAATAAGGGTGTTTTAAATTAGTGGTACACAAAAAATCAGGAAACTACTCAACTAAATTTAAAGGAAATATATGAAAATATATAAATTGTATGCAATTGCGTAATTGATTTAATTACGGAAATGTACAGAGATTATGAAGAAAACAATTGCTGACGTTTGAAAAGTAGGTTACTGCAGGGTATAATACTTTACAAAGGAAATTAAAAAAGAGTGTCTTTTCAAAAATATTATGAAATGTGAGAATGGAAAAAAAGAAAAGGTTATCTTCACTTTGAATAACTCGACAATATAGAGTAAACTTTATATCGTCAGTTATTTACAAACATTGTATATTGTTGGTATATCCTGTTTAAATATAATGACGAGAAAATGACGGAGGCTGAGAATGAATACTAAAAATTGATGTTTATATTGTCCAATAAATCGTAAAAATGTATAGCGAATCCATAGAAAATATTAGACAGTCGTCAAAGAAGAGACAGAATATCATCAAGAAATTAATAACGATTGCAGAAACGATATCTGTCACAGAATTCAACCCCTTTTTTCAACATACACCATCAAACGAAATTACCACGCCAGACGTTTTACCTTTCATGGTGGGGAAAATTGTTTCAGAGAAGCTTAGTGAAAACAGATCGTACTACTTTTTTCTATTATCAATTTGAAATAAATACGTTTTGTGTCATGGCCAAACAATCTAAAAAGTAGAACAACGTTCGATGGCAATTATATTGCTATATATCGCAGTTGATAGTAATAATTAATATGAACCTTATCGGGAAGGAAAAGCTCACTGCTGGAGCATGTTTGTTGATCCTTTCACTTGGAACATAAATAAAGCACTGAAAATGATTTAGCCCTGCATTTTTGACATCCTTAAGGGTTTGATCACTATATATCCTGGTGTCACGACACTTTTAAGGGATGAAATTAGTTGTAACTTTGTTAGCGGTTTTTTCGATGAATTAGCAGGATAATAAAACACGCGCGATCCGCGTGATGGCATTCGCGGAACTAACCAACAGGGGAGAGAATTTCCTATCCTGATGGCCCGGGCGCCCGGTGGACTTGCGCCCGGCGGACCAGGCGCAACATGTGGGAATACGTCGCGATACAGCAAACGCACATGAAGATATTCGTGTACGCAGAGGAAGCTCAAAGACACACAGATATTTTTTTTTTTTATTCGTTGCACTTATTAACATATTATCTGAATAACTTTCATATGAAGTTGCAATTCTATGAAATCTCTTAATATTGTTTAACATCCAAATTCAAAACTTCAATCTGCAAATTATGAAACGAGCATTGAAAATCTTGAACACAGAAAAACCTTTTTTCTTTTCAGATAAAAATCAATAAAAGCTTCAATGGCAGAAAAATAATGAGTTTCAAATAAAGGGATCATAAAAGAAAATAAAAACATCGTATGTCTACCTCTAATATATCCATTTCACACAGAAATATTTTTTTTTTCGATACACGATTTTCCTCTCTTTTTAAATGTTATTATTTATGATATTTTATTTTTTCTTTCCTAAAAGATATAATTACATTTTTTTTAAATTTCAATTGCGCCATTTGTTCGTAGCGCTTCGCGCTCTGGAATATTTGATCATCGAGCTTCAATGCTTCATATTATTTTTGTAACATTTTCTCATATCTCATCTCGCGTTATTTGGCTTCAAATTTGAAATTTCAATAAGTTTAATAAGCAACATTTTTTCATCTCTGCACTTTTTTTTCGTATCGTGCGTTATTTAGCATTAAATTTAAATTTTGTCTGACAATTTTTTTTGTCGAAATAATTCATAAGGATAAATTGTTCGAATTTCTAAGTACTATGAATATCCATTCATAGAATTTGTAAATTAAGAAAAAAGTGTTCTCAAAAATTTTTAAATGTGCCCAGTCTTTGAGTTTTTATTCAAAATGGCTGGCTAACGAACTTGACCTTCATTTTAGGACACTAAACGAGTATACCAAAGGACAAATCCAATCTGTCAATTCTTTTGAGAGTTATCGTGGGGAGTATGTAAACATAATATTTGTTTTTAAAATTAACTTTTAATTTACATTTATATATGTACTGTATTACTTGAAATAACCGATTAAATAATTTTTGTTTTAAATGTTACTACAAAACTGTAAATTTCGTGAATTCAGAAATTTCGTTTCACAAAAATAAAATATAATTACTAAATTCCAGGAAAAATACTCTCAGAGCACATGTTGACTATTTTAAATGTTAAATTTAGACATTTTCTTTTCTCCGTGATAGAAGATTTCAGATTTTTGTTTAGGTCATTTATTTTGTTTTAGCTCAAAAGCAGGGCTTATTGATACCTCTGCTTTGAAAAATGGATCAAATCTAAAAACTGGCTTTATCCGCACCATTTTTAATCCGTTTTCTGACAGCAATAACTCACTCCTTTATAGTGTAGGCATGTAGGATGAATCCTCACACGTGTGTCAACTGCCAAGTTTTAGCAAACTTCTGCGACACTGACGTATTGCCAAGGGAGGAACTTCCATATCCTGTGCTCTAGGTTGAACGGTTGAAGGAAGGAAGCTGAGACACGTCCGGTATTCAACTCCGGTTCGTATATGGTATATATATATATATATATATAGGATATATGTAACTTCGAAGGGTCCGGATGTAGAAATTGGTTCGTATAAGTAATGCCCTGTGTGTGTTCACCAAACGACGGAACACTCTCAAGTCGAATCTTCAACTTTCCTTAATTGGAAGATTTTCTCCTTCTCTTTTTCTCTCAAGATCCGGCGATTGAAGGGTAAATAGCAGCGTTTTCCAAAGGAAAATTTTCAAAAAGAAAGGCTTCTTCAGCCCATATCAAACATCAGTTGGTATATTTAAATAATATTTACTCAAAAATGATGAGTTTCTTTTGAGAGATTTAGAGATTTTAGAGATTTTTAGAGATTCAAGATTGCTTAAATTTATAAACAATGAAAAAGAAAATTCGCATTTTTCTACAAAAACCCTTGAAGAATTTTAAAGTATTCTCTATTTTAAAGTGATTACAAAGATTGCCCCATTTAGCGGTATTTAAAATAGGGTTCTGAGGAGGCCCTGGTTGGGAATTCTATTTTCAATAAAAATATTTTTGTATAATTAGAGATTTATCTGGCAACGATATAGTAGTAATATTTCATTAATATCAATCTTACATTGGTATTCCCACCTTAAAATAATGTCATAATACTGAGATATTGTTAATAATGAAACAGGGCATCGAAAAGTTTTCCACGTCAAATCCAAACATCGGGTAAAAATACAGAATTTACCAAATTTTTTGTTCTCAATTTACTTCAAAATCTTGCAACTTAACTTTTTTGGAATACTTTAAAATCCTTTGAAATCGCTTGAAATCCTTTCAGATATCTTGATATCTTTGAAATTTCTTGCAAATACTTATATTTTTTGGTATCCATTTAAAATTCTTTGAAATATTTAGTATCATTAAAAATCCCTTAAATTTCGATGATCTCAGCAGATTTTAAAAGATTTTTCAGATGACTTAAAAGGAATTAAAAAACATTTTAAGTTAGTTCTAATTTGAATGAAATCTCAAAAGGTTTTAAGAGATTTAACAGATTTTAAAGAATCTAAAAATATTTTTTATGTTTTCAAATTACTTGAGAATCTTGAAAGGCTTTTTAATTTTTGAAGTACCTTAAAATCACTTGAAATCTCTTGAAATTCCCAAAAATCTTTTGAAATTCTTTAAGATGTCTTGAAATTTTTAAAATCTTGTGAGAGTTCTTGAAAATTCTCTGAAGTTCTTTTGCAATACATTAGAATTCTTTAATCTCGTTTAAAATCCTTTAAAATTGTTACGTATTTATTTATAATTTTTCTAGAATTTATTTAACGATTTATAGTTATCCTCTAGACAAGCAGCATTTACTAGTCGGAGTCACTTCAATGACTTCATTACCTTATAGATAAATCCACGGGTTTAGTCATGCCTGTGTCAGGTCAGGTAAAATTCTCTAAATTGTAGCGTCAGAAGGAGAGCATACTCAATACCGATTCCACAATATTTGTAACCAATAAGGTAGTAACTAATACTACCCTCTCCAATTTCGTGTAAAGCATCCTATGGCACCACCAATGTTTTACCTAAACTAGCAAGAACTAATTATATTATATATATTATATCTTACCAGCAGTGTTAATAATTATTATAGCACACCACAAACCAAAAATACTTAACAACATTTTTCAATTACTTGAAACTAATCTTAATTCTTCTAAAATTCTTTAAAAATTCTTTAAAATCACTTGAAATCTCTAGAAATCTCTAGAAATCTCTTCAAATTCCCAAAAATCTTTTTAAATCTTTTAAGATTTCTTGAAATTTTTAAAATGTTGTGAAATCTCTTGAAAATTCTCTGAAGTTCTTTTGCAATACATTAGAATTCTTTAATCTCGTTTAAAATCCTTTAAAATACTTAACAACATTTTTAAATTACATGAAACTAATCTGAATTCTTCTAAAATTCTTTAAAAATTCTTTAAAATCACTTGAAATCTCTTGAAATCTCCTTAAATTCCTTAAAATCACTGCAAATCTTTTGATAATTCTTTAAGACTCATTAATATCGTTGAAAATTCTTTGAAATATTAAAAAAAATTGTTTTATTCCAATAAAATCTTAACATTCCCCTGAAATTTTTTGAAATTGCTTTAAATTCCTTAAAATCAATAGGCTGCTCTGAACTCGATTTTCAAGTACAAACAGCAAATAGAAATCCAACCAATGGATGAAAAGAGATTGTGGCTTCAGATTTCAGGATCGCGAGAATCTATTTTCGGTTTAATACCACCTCTTTTTTAACTTCTTATTTTTTTATAAATTAACTAGTTAAGTAATAAAATATTACAAATAATTAATGCAATAATAGTTTTATTTTGATTGGGTATCAACCAGTTTTCCCTACTTGGGGTATTTACTAAAGTGAAAGCGTGATGCGCATACTTGGGTCTTTACCAGTTTTAAAGTCAGGGCCACACTAGAACTGCGGAAAACTAGCCAGGCCCCCACCAGAATCCCATCTAAATTTCTGCACGGGGGTATATACACATATATATATATACATAAATTTAAATGTACTATAATGATACTCATATATTATGTAAGAAACTTTTTCTCCACGTGGGCAAATGTTCTAAAACTAGAAATAGTGGAAACGAGGGTTGGTATGTTTAGTACATTGCTATTTTTATGCGGGCTCTATAACACCATGCAGTCTTTCGTGTCTACTATCTGTGTTACATACTTTGCTCGATTGAAGATTAATTTTTCTCTTGGCGCTAAATTGATAGACAGCTAAAGGTAATGACCCTGACTTCCTACTTCTAAAGTCTGAAAAAAATTTGTATAACTATGTTTAAAGTGATTTTAATAGTTTACTGTTCACATTTTAATTGTGAACTTCTATTTCATGAAACAGTAGATTCTTTTTTTATATTTCAATCAAATTATAAGAAAGGTTCAGTAATGTTATGAGAAACCTTCCTTGACCAATCCAATCGGTAAGGATGCCACCAGAAATGTTTCCAGTGCGAGTCCATATACTATTGAGTTTTATATAAGGGGAAGGAAAGAAATTATCCTTGGGGATTTCGATAAGCCGAACGATCCTAAATGTTCCTGTCGATAAAAGAAAAAAAGTTTCATTGCGAACTGGGCCTACATTCGTTTCCATTAGAAATCTAATTATTGCTTAGAGAAAGGAAGGTTAAGAACACAAAGGCGGTGATTAATCGTTGCAAAATTAGCTTTTCGTATAATCACTAATCAACGATATCTTGATACGAAATCCCTTTTAGGGCTAAGAAAAAATATAAATAATATTAAAGATCCAATTTTAAGAAATATTGCAGCGTTTTTAACTATGTATGTTTCCATCTGCAATTAGAATAGAAAAAATCCTTGGAATTTCCTGCGTAAAATGATCTATGAAATGTATCAATGGCATGAGTAATATGATGATATTAATATTTTACACTGACTGAGAGAATCCAACAATACCAGCTTCAATTTATAGTCTATCAATATTCAGATCAGCGAATGCAAATGTTGAATAGATTTGCAAATATTATGTAAAATCGGATTAACTTAATGCAAATGCATAATCCAGCATATAACTTACCGGTTTTATATTAATGTATTGACATACACATTAGAGTCAAATTATCATCCAATTAAATGATTAGAGAAATAAATTTGTTTATAGAGTCACTTCCATACGATTTTCTTCTACAAATGACATTTTCTTAGCGAAGAATAATTTTGGGAGAAAACCTAATCAATAAGTGAGTAAAGATCGATGTGAGCCACGTGATTCGTTTATAGGTGATTTACTTGATAATTGGTTACCTGACAAATTGACAGAATATGCCGAGCTCAATAGTGAGGCTATACGTAAGATATAGAAAGGCGTAAGTACAACACTTAGTATAGTTGTGTATGTTGAATGAAACGTTGGTGCAGGTCAGTTTCATAGTATTGTACAACTAACGCTTGACGGGGTCGATGACTGTATTCTTGCGTGTTAAGCACTCATGAATAGCTGCACAACCTGTAGGCGTTCCAGATATAGATCGTGCCAGAGGCGACTCGGCGATTGGTCGTGATACTTCGAGAAATCGAATTTGTGACTTTTCAAATCTCTGAGCTCACTTTTTAATCCTTTTCACCTTCCATCAACCTCAATTTTTATTCTCCCGATAGCGCAGGGAACTAAATGTGGATCAGGTTTGAGACACCTCTAAATCTGAATAAGAAGTCACTGATGAAACTTTAAGGAAACAACTTGGCACTGTTTCATTAGTAATTTCTTGTTACAGAGTCGCAAGTTTCAAAATAGAGATTTCATCTGTCACAACTCTTATAGAAATCTGAATTCTTTATTAACAAGCTTCGACCTAGATTTTTACCCAGATCTACAAAATAATTTGGAAGAATAAATTAATAATTATCCTTTAATTTCTATTAAACATATTTAAATATAGATGGTGTATATATGTATAATTGTATACGCAGACTTCCAAACTTGCAGTTTGGGAAAATAAGTGGGTTTTAGAGAGAATGGAAAAATCAATAGCTACTTTATATGATAATCCTTGATGCAATAATTTCCTTGCCTTTCCCGCCAAGTAGGTCTTTAGAGCTTGAATGCTACCATAAATAAAGCATTTAAGTAGAAAGGAGAGACTAGACTGTCCTGCTGGTCGGTAATATATAATTTTATGTATCATATGTATACCAGATCAAGTTTGCTCGAAGAACTTTTTTTTAGAATTATGATCACTAAACCTGTTGTCAACTCAACCATAAAGCTTACGAGGATCGTAGGAGCTTCAAACTAGTTTATTTAGTGGCTCAAAAGCTTATGTAATGCAGAATTATATTCCTTATCTTCTATTGGGTATTAGGGAAAGATCCACTACAAAGCTTTATGGCATGGGAGAAAATTTAAGCACATGAAGTAATAAATCTCAAGCCTGGTGAAACCATCTCAGCAAACGTCGTATGTGTTCCTTGCAGCTGTACAAACAGTGCAAGAAGCTTGGAAGTCGTGGAGAATCAATCATCTTTTCAGATCCTCGAATGACATCCGAACTATTTCGACCATGTTGGTATTAATTTGATAGTGTACAGTGGATGAAAGCGCTGAAGATTATGTCAAGGTTGTCAGATGTCTTTCCTAGAAACCTTGCTAGTAATTCTTTCAACAGCTATGCTGACTGAGACAATATGTTAGTCTGGAGTTAGCATATGGTTTCCATGGTCTATAGGTGTTTTATATTGATTGAACTTGGAGGATAATGTAAGAGCAAATGCTTGTAATCTGTTATTGAAAATGGTATTTAACAGTAAGTGAGGTTGTATATCGATCATAGATATCTGCAATACCAGTGGGTCATCAGCAGTGTCAGTAGGTTACCCAGGGTATTCAGGAAAACCGGTAGCAGGCATTCACTAAGCACCAATCGATACCAGACTACTCTGTATGCATGGCTTCAAAGAGAGAAAGACATACACCCACTGCACATTTCCCCAATTTTCTCTTCTGATGGTTCCAATCGCCTATGTATCGCTTCATTATTTATGAAGCATAGGAAACTCGGAAATATTAACTATAGTCTCCTCTTAAGCTTGCTATCATTTGAAACAACACTCGTTCCTTCTCAATCGGAACTAAGAAACAGAAAAAAAACGTTATAAGTATTTTTTAGTATCAAGGTATCAGATTTTTTTCACTTATACTCAATATAAGATTTTTTTCCTATACAGAGAGTATTTTCCTTTTTATGTTTATCTGAAATATGTATCGATATTTTCACTTGAGTGCTTTCGTGCTCCATATAATTCGCTTTGGTAAGGTAAAAAAAAGTTGTGGTGAGGGGGAAGATTGAAAGTAAGATGATTTGAGTAATAAGTGAAGGGAGAATATATGGAGTATCTGGAAGATATTTCGCTGTCTACCCTCATCGTTACTATAATAGGATGAGTGAGATGATTATACTCCTTGAACTGTATTTGTATAGAATTCACAAGGCCGATAGATTGTATATGTGCCCATTATGTCTATTATCAAATGCAAGCGAATCGGGGAAATGTCAAAGATGTTAGAGGAAGTTGTTTCTAATCACTACGTAACATCATTTAGCACCAAAGTTAATAGTTCATTAAGTACTTAAGGAACAACAGATGAAATCTACATACAATTACTAAGAGAGCAATATTCTATAAATAACCATATTTATTAACTATATTATTATTTTAACACATCATGTAATAATCATGTAATAAATATTGTCGAATTTTTGTATGAATAAATAACGTAGCTGGATGAATTCTAGAATTAATGTGTGACATGGAGGCTACAATGTGCCAGTTTGATTTACATAAATAGGGAAACGTATTTTCGAGAGTCTCTCTCGTTGAAAATTCCCATCTAGAATAATACCTCTACCTCCTGACCAGACAAGGAGTGAAACGACCATCAACTTACTAGGAAACTTTCAAAAGTCCATTAAAATTTGAGATCATTGAAGTGTGAGCTATTTTTTGCGGAATGAATCCGATTGTCAAACTCTAGTCACGTGAACTTTAACTTTGTTCCTGGCAGAAGTTGACATTAGATATACGAGTTAAATTCAACCGTAATGGCATTTCCCTTTATAGTGTAAACTATGCGTGGGAAATATTCGGTTACGTTGCAAATGGATGCAGCCGTAAATTCATTCTGAGGTATTTCAGTTTATACTGAAATACGGTAATACTCTATAAACTTGAATCAGTGAAAAATCAGTGAAATTTTACTAATCCCTAGCCAAATTTCACTGATTCTTACAACTAGTGAAATTCACTGATTCAATTTTAGAAAGCATCAATTTTTTCTGCAGAATTAATATAATAATTCTTTTTCTAATATTTCAGGTATAGATGTACATTCTGTCGACTCAAACATTGACTTCTACTACTTTCCGATCCCGACTAAGGAGTTAAATAATTTTATATTTCAGGTACTATATATTTGCAAACATAACTATAGAAATAAGAATAATTGAATTTGTAAATTCATATTTAACTAAAAGTGGTTATTAATTTCCATAAAAATCAAAAACACATTACCTTTTATAAGAGACAGTATATACTTTCTCCGTGTATTTTCATGTAAGTAAGATTGGAAAACTTTCGCTCAACTGGTGTAATACTTTTCGCACACACTTTTCTTCTCCACTGTGAGGGAAAAACTTCTCTTGAGACTTGAAGTCTCTTTATACATTTTTCATTGAGTTTGATAGTAACCATATGGGAAGAAAAGTGTTATTTATCTGGGGTAAAGTCATGTGTAATATTCATACCATATAAAAGAAAACGCTTTGCTAAAAAAAGCAATGTACTTATATTTCTTAATAATATAATAATAACCATTATTATTGCGGACTTTTTTCAAGATACGAAGTTAATAATGGAATAATAAGTACCTATATAACTGTATAAATCAGAGCTTGGATCTTGATTTCATTGACTAAACCTAATTAATTTTTTACTTTCATGCAACCTTTGAATCTTTTTGACATCAAGCTAGAAACTCAGGCAATGTTTATTTTATCGTATCAGTATCTGGATTATGAATCATCAATAATAAAAGTTCATTTTAGATGCAGTCAATTACTCGAAGGTAAACGAAATCATGTCGATCGACCTACTTAATTCAATGACAGTGAATTAAATTACGAGGTCAGAATAATAATAATAATAATAATAATTTCTAAAAAAAGGTTGTTTTGAACATATTTCAAAGGGAATATATCTAATATGATGTCCTAAAAAATACTGGAGAACGCGCACAGATAAATTGATGAAATTTGGCACATTTACGTATTTTTATAATTTTAGTAAAATTAATTTTTCGTCTATAACTTCTTAAATAATCAAAATTCAAAGCAGATGGAACAAGAAAAAATATTTTTTTACTATAAGTTCTCAAATAATCAAAATTTAAAGCTGACGTAAGAAAAGTAAAAATTCCTTGTGTCAAGACGAATCGATTGACCTATATAATTAATGCATTTGATTGAAAAGTAAGAAAGTAAAGTTACGGTTCTATTTGGAAAATTTTGGTTTTCATTTAGTCTTTAAATAAATAGGGGGGATGGTAGAAGAGGGGAGTACTAAAGCCCAACCCCCTTTTCAAATCCTTTTTCTAAACTACTATTCCTATCGAGCATATAGAATTATAAGTATCTTAAGGATATTTTTCTTGTCAGTAATTTTGAGGTGGTCTTTTCGAAAGTTTACCCTAACTTTAGTATAACATATCATGACATCCTTATATTCTCCTAAAGACAATAGATACCAGCACAAAACATGAGATGCAATATATAATAACAATTTAAGCAAATTTCTGAGGTTTATGCACCAAGAGGGTAATTATACTTTGGAGACCAGCCAGACAGTGTTAAGACCGGTCAATGGATCCATTCCATTGTTCTCAAGTGATATATGGGTCTATGTATATACATGAGCTGAAGGTTTTAAGAGTCGTTATAGTAAGGGTCTCGCTTATCGCCATACATTATGCTCTGCAGAAGCTTGGTCATGTTATATGGCTTAAATCCTTAAATGCTGCCGCATTGCCGATGCCTCTCGAGTCCTGAAGTCACTGTGCCCTGAAGCTCGTCGACCCGAGAGGGGTGGACGCCTTATCGACCTGGTGCTGCTTGCCTGCCAACCACCGACCAAACTAAACCACCCTCGTCCCTCCAGATACCATTTAATTCGACATGCACCCTGGTACCTAGTTGCACAGAGTATCGCTTTTTCTCTTCACACTAATTCGCACAATGTTCTTTGAAGGATAAAGCTAAAAGCAAAAAAAAAATAAAACCCTAGCTCGCCTAAAGAGATGAAAACCAAATGACAAGGGGAAGGTCCATTCGAAGCCATCGGAGGATTCTGTATTTCCGATGGAGACGATCTACCCTACTTTTACGAACATGGGTTCATAAAAAGGAAACTACATACTGCAGAACGTCAACATTTTTTAATTATGTACATTGTTCAAGGCTGGAGTTGAATTTCAAAAAAAATGTCAGAACTGTGTTCTTCGTTCATTATTTAAACTAACGAAGTATTGCGAATTTAACGTTCTTTAAATAAATAAATCAAGGGTTTACTAGAGTGTCGCTAAAGGAGGATTAATTTGTTATACAAAGTTTCATGAAGATAAAGATGTTGAGCTTCATGGACTCTTGGGAAATCAAGAGGATAAGTATGATCACATGATTTTCCTTACTACATTGGACAACAAGTATAATCTTCATTATGCAGACGTCATTTGTTATCTGTCTTCCAAGGCCCATGGGGTCATTCAACATATTTTCGTATAAGAAAGGAGGATATTTGGTTCTGAAATATTAATTCTATTGCACAGCAGTCGTAATCGTAATATTATTGAGTGTGGCAAGACATGAAATGTAATCCCGGAGTCTCGCTTACCAGTAAAAAATGTTGATTATTTCTTAAGTTATTCGCAATTGAAGCGGAATTCAATTTTCACAAATGTATAAAATCATTTCGAATTTTACAACAAATTCCTTTATTTTCATTAAAATTACACAAAATATCGTTATATTCCTTATAAAATTATATACCTAAAATCTCTCATTAAATCATTTAAAATTACTCAAAATCTAAAATATCGTCAAATTTCTTTAAATTATTTTAAATCCCATGAAATCGTTTCTTAAAATTTCTAGAAATGCCAATAAATTTCGTAAAATCCTTTCAAAATTTCATGAAAACTCATAAAATCCCCTAAAATACCTGAAAATCCAAAGATATTTCGTAGTCGCTTTAAACTTTTTCAGATTCCATAAAATCGCAATAACTGGTAAAATCCCTTACAATTTTTAAAATGACAATAAGTTCCATAAAAAGCCTCTAGCTTAATATAACCTTTTATACAGCAATAATTTTGAAAACGAAAATAATCTCAAGATAGTTTTCAAATTCTGTACATTCACACAAATCGCGCAAATTCCAAAAAAAATCAACCAATCAGGTTTTCGTCAATTTAAGATAGGAAACAATCTTCGCCTTCTTTCCCTCCCCCCTCTTTATTTAAAGACAGATGAAAACCAAAAATCACAAAGAACTATAACTTTACATCTTACTTTTCGATCAAATGCATTAATCGTATAGGTCAATTAGCTTTGAATTTTTATTATTTGAGAACTTATAGTCGAAAAATCAATTGTACTGAAATTATATAAGAATATCAGACATGTATTCTGACGAAAATTAAAATTTTGTTTTTGTTCTTTTAACTGATAAACTGTGACAAAACCCAATCGAAATAAGGTATTATCAAAAGGTGTTAGACACTATTTAAAAAAAAATGTAATTACCTTTCGAACATTACCAAAATTGAAAATTACTGCCTGTTAATTCGAGTTTCAAAACTAGAAGGTCTATTTTTGCATAAACATTATTAAATACGTCAATTTTGAGTTTTGATCAACCCCATGTCGAAAGGTATTGTCAAAGGGTGTTAGAAACTAATTTTATTTTATTTCAATTACCTTTCAAACATTGCAAAAATTTACAATTATTAACCGAAGAATTGGGTTTCAAATATGACTATATTTGTTTTATAAATAAGTGTTTCTTTCAATTAAGTTCATAGTTTATATTTGTATTATATTTATATTTATCAGTTCACTATTATAATTTGCTTTCCATTTTTCCTCGCAGTACAAGTCAATACTCGCGAATTTTTTCAAACTCCCATGGTCTCTTCAGTTCCCTCTATACTCTGCACTCTAAATTCTATATATATACATTATACAGAGTGTAGAGTTTTCTTGAAATGCAGAGCTCGCGACAATTAATATTTTCTGGTTGCGTGCGCTCGATGGAAATTGCTGATTCGTGATTTGAAGGGGGGTGCATAAAACGTCGTGTCGTTGGGGGCTTGCAAACCTGGAAAGCAAGCATGAAGGCAGGGCAAAACAGCAAGAAGAAAGTAGGTCAATTCAGTGCCAACAGACTGCAGCTACAAGAGTGGCACAACCAGTTCGCGGATGAGGGTTTCCTACAAAGTTGGAGCTTCGAGACCATCGATCCCACTTCCACCTGCGATAAGGTCGTTACACCCTCGTTTTCCTACTGCAGAATTTCGAATAGTATCCGGCCTACTAATATTGAGTACTTCTCATATGATTTCTATCGATGTCCCTGCGGCACCGTAAACCGGGCCGTAGTCGTATTCACGAATTCACCACTCTCTAATTTCCCTCGTTGCTCCCTCGATTTCTGAATATACGTACATATGTATAGACAGGCAGTTTCGATGAGGTTGTGCCCTCATTCGAAACCACATTCGTGAAGAGCACAAAGAGATAGCGACGAGTGACTCTCGAGTTTCGAGGGAAGGTACGAAACGATCTCTAGATGCTACCTACAATCTACCATCCTAGCTGTTAACGTTCAATAAAACTCAGAATTTAACGCGGAATATTTATGCCTCTTGAGGACATCTTCCTTAAAAAATCAGTGACGGATTTACATATTGGCACATGGGGCACGTGCCTAGGTGTCTCCACAAAATGAGTATCCTCTTTTTTCCCAATCTTACCACCACTATCGAATTAGATCGTATATTTTCAGACACTTAGAAAATGTAATTACTTAATTTCA
>JAUESI010000029.1:13942242-13960768 GCA_032275145.1 Synergus laeviventris
CTCGAAAACTTCAATATAATTATTACCTCTTTTTTATAGTAGGATTTTTATTTATAGAAAATTATCTAGGACCTTATCAGGACCCCATCAAAATTTTTGCACGGGTAATAGGTAAATTGTAAAAGCCTCAAAAATAAAGATAAATGAATAAATTACATTTATCTTATCTAAAAGGCTTCTCAAAAATTGAAGATCCCACACAGAACACAGAAGTAGTATGAGAACTTTTTTATCAAGTTGTGATATTTTTTATCAGAAATATATTTATGAACCCCTGGCGCATATACTCGCGGATGATTTGAAAGGGGAATATCTCAATCATGAGTTCTTCGATACGACCAAAGGATCGTTTCTCGGTTGCATAGGTGCAAGCACCGGTTGTTTGTGGCTTTTATATTTGTTGGCTGTTGGTACGGCCTCGCGAAGCTTTGGCCATTACGCTGGCAAGAGCGTATAGCGGTCCGCGGCGCGTCAAAGAACGCTCATTAAATGCTGGCAATTAACTTCGGCCGAACTTGGGCCCTAAGTCCCAAGTGTTTCCCCCTCTCTTTCAACGTTCTTACTCCTCTCCCTCCAACGCGCTTTTATTCTCCTTTGCGCCCTCTCTTTTCGCTCTATTTCTGTTTCTCAGGCCCACGCACAACTTTAATGGGCCTTGCCAACAAGAACGATCGGCATGCGACCCATCAATGTTATCACTCCTGAAAGCTGTTATTTAATGGTTAGCGATATCTATTCCCAGATACTAAGTGTTGACTGCGCAAATTGGATTACGAAAGTTAGATATCAACTTTTTAGTTTATTAACTGTTTTTATTAATTTTTGTTCCTCATAGATGAAGCTTTGTAGTGGTGACAAAATACAGTTTCCAAAAAAAGGTTTTTTTTCAATATATGTCAAGAAGAATATATATCTAATATGATGTCCTGAAAAATTGTCCGGATATGTGTGCGTGTTTCTTGTGTTATGAAAAATCAAATAATCTAATATCACAAATTTTATACTGAAATTTATTTTTTTATTTTTTGAGGTAAATAAATATTTATTTTTAAATGAAATTATATATATCTGGATGTTATCACACAATATCTAGATATTATCGCGTAATATATCGACTTTTTAGAGATATACGTACTAATAACAGAAGATATTAACATTCTTATAATTTGAGATATTAAACTTTAGCAGATTTTTGGTTGGATAATTGATCGCATTATTGATTAGAATTTAAATTATAACCGTAGCTAGATCTCGGTATACATTAGATATATACTTAATATTGTGGTCCTCGCATATGTCCTGTGAAGCTGTAAGCATTAATTTTCCATATATATCATAAGTGTAAAATGATGTCTAATGATATGGGCAATCCTATAATAAACTAAAAAATCTAAACTTGTTATTACACTTTTCTAACATAATTTGTTATAATATACTTTTTTGCTAAGTCTGTATAATTAATAAACCTTTTATTTAATTTATAGCAGTTTGGAATTTGATATAGTAAAAGCATCGAACGAAAAATGTATACTCAAAAAAATTATGGTTATATAATCTGGTTACTTAATCAGAAAAAATAGTAAGGGCATATATATCTATAATTCTAGTTAATTTAACTAGACGTCTTTTTGAGTGATATTCTCTTTTTGTACTATTTATATAGGAAATAATGAAATTCTGTAAACATTTCTTCGCACTACAATGGTCAATTGTATTTTAGATGTTAATCAACTTTTTTTAAACTAAGAATATAATTATAAACAAATCCTGGTACAGATATTTAAGTCTATAATATCTGAAGATATTTTATCTAAATATCTAGATAATCGTCCCATGGTTAAATAGCAGATTTGTTACGATTTAATTGGATTTAATATATCTATTATTAACACTTAATCAATATCCATTGTAAATTTTACTGTCATATACTATTCCCGTACCTATACAGAAAGTCTTCAAAGAGTTAATTGTGCAAAAAAAGGTAAATTGAAAATAAAAGTAAATTCTATTTGGAAAATTCACATCGAATTTTGAGAATTCTTTGGACAACCGCAGACTGCTTGTCAGAGTTTCAAATATAAGAAAAGCAATCTTTAGAAGAAAAAATATTAATTTAGCAGAAAAAAGTAGGATCCAAAATTGTAATCCCACCGCTGTCACCAACTGACTGTTACGAATCAATACACCTCCAAAAATTAAGTAAAATATTTTGAGGCATATATTGGTTCGTAACAACAAAATTTTTAATTTTAAAAGTCCTCAATGTTTTATTCAATGCAAGTACACTTCATATGTATTTTTGAAAAGGGTGTGTATAAATAACAATTAGATTATCAGGTGCAGCAAACTTGACAATCCTGAACTGACGCCAAGATGTCTGTTACTTCCTCCACGAGAACCCGTAAGAAATTAATCATCGACCACAGAATCACGCCCATAACGCCTCAAGCAAATTGTAAAATAAGTCTGACTTTTCCTGTAGGAGGGTAAACTTCAGCTTCTGTGAATGTAAGCGAGCTGTCAAAATACGTCAATGCATGAGTAATAGTCGACGATTATGAGAGAAAGAAAAACATAGAAATACAGAAAAAAAAAGAAAATGTATGAAAGGAAGCGAGAAAACGGAAGCATTGTAGAATATTATGTTCATATCTCATAAGTTAAGATATATTTTCATTAGTTTTCAAATAAATTCTTACCATCATTATAGCTGTATATATATATGTATGAGGCATGAGCAAAAATTGGTACAACTCGTTTAGATAATTCTTATTAAAATTTTTTCATTTAGGAATTAATCATCCAATTCTTATTTTTCTAAAGAAACTTTTAATTAAAACAAAATGAATGATAAAAGAAAATGTTATCTCACTATTAAAAACTGTGATTAAAATATATAAAAAATTAGGTACATTTTTTATTCATGTTCAAAATTCAAACATCCTATTATTGAAGAACCAGTGAGAGTAAAACGGGCCTCACCTTCGCCAGAAAGAGTTGAATGGGAACAATTAGGTGTATATCAAGACCCAAGAGTATCCCCTTGAGGTCCTTCACACCCCCATAGCGATTTTACAGTCAGTTAGCGATTTAAAATCAGAAAACTCGTACGGTCCCCAGAGTCTATCCCGAATTTCGAACAAGCCCTCATTCAAAACTCTAGAACATGACAATGATGGGCAATACCATTCAATAATTGAAGAGAAAGAACCATTGGTAGTTCAGCTCCAGAAGAAATTACGTCGTGACATTATTTTCCTTTCCATTTTTCCTTGTATTAGAAGTCAATACTCGCGAATTTTGTCGACCTCCCTTGGCCTAAAATGGTCAATTGTTAAATGTTGGAAGTCAGTGTCAAGTCCCAAGACAAGTCAATTGATCACTTGGTCAGCAGGTGATCCATAGAAGGAATAGTTGCGTTTTGAAAATTTTGAACTTCGTTGCTCATGGGAGGAATCATATGTCTCAAATGGTTTTGGACAATTGGCGATTGAGATCTTCTTTAGAGGAAGGAAGGAATGATGGAACTTGCTCTTGGGAACGTCGACTGCATCGACATAGACAGCTTCTTCGAAATTATCTCTTTGACTCAATATTCTGGTCCTATGTACTTAATACAGGGAAATTGTCAATTTCTGGGTATAAGGAGGCTGTTAATTTAAAATACTTGGGAATAGAAGGGGTTGTGATTAAAACAAGAAAAATGGTACACTTATACTTTCTACTTTATTACTATATAAAAAGGAAACTAAGTAAGATACATGAATGGTCTTGAGACACGATGTTGCACGGTTTGATGCTCAATCAAGACTTCGATCTCTATAAAAGATTAGGATTATTTCCCTATCGTAAAAACTCAAACTCTTATACCCATCGATCTTTATAAATCCTGGGTTTTCCCCCAAAATACTGAGTACATTATTTATTTTCGTACAAACTTACCAGAGGCAAATGGAGAATAAAAAATACATTTGAATTCGAAACAAATAGCTCTTGCCAAAAGTGACTGGTTCTGAAGAATTACGTATACAGTATAGTACAGTATAATAAATAGTTTAGTATAATATATTTTATAATGTATATATAGTACACAATTTTATACAGGCGTTACCATATAGCACGTGTCGTGATTGTAGTTTATGGGGAGTTGATTGCAGGAGCGTGGGATGGTTTTGGCATGGTGGTTGGTGGCTGCGTTAGTTGCTCTACTGAAGCCATTCACTCCCGACTTACATATCCATTCCCGCATCACTGTTTCGTTTCGTAATCATTAAGATATGTATTATCCTCTAATGACGAGTCGAACAACGCATACCGTATCCAATCAAAAACTCAGTACACATAAAGGGAAGTTGGGACATAAATTTCGCGTAAAATAGACCCACTTTATCAAGTTTAGTTTCATCTATATAGGATATAAATTGCAGTGTGCAAAAAATCGTAGGTACAAATAATTGCACACCTTATATATGCATAAATATGTTAACATGATAGTGTAATCAGTTATAATTACCAAACTCAAGATCATGATCACTTTAAAAAACAAAAAAAGAAATTTAATAAAAAAATGGTTGTGCAGATTAAAAGATAAGAGTTTCCACACTTTTTTGCAGCCTTTTTTTACAAAATTAGTTCGAGTTGCTGATATTTTATAAATTTTAATATGATGTTTCAACTGCGAAATAATATAACCATCAAGATTATAATCGTATTATGTTATTATCAAATTTGTGATTGTGAATTCATTTGGTTCCGAAGTCAGTGCTACTCAGAATGTATTCTTGAGATAAGTAAGTTAAAGGTCTACAATTCACTAGTGCTAATTTCTTGATTTAATTAAGATAACAATGTATACTCCGTGCGTATTTTCGTTGTTTGCATTAAATTTTGTTGTAACTTCTTCTATAAGTGAAGAATATTTGGTGAGACTACCGCAAGGGCTTCTTAAAGGAATTAATTCGGAATCAAGAAATGGGAGAAATATTTCATCCTTTCTTGGCATTCCTTATGCAAAGCCTTCGACTGGAAAATTAAGGTAAATTGAAAAGTGTTTCGAATTTTCTAAATAGAGAAATTTTGTCACTACACACAGAGGGGGGATTATATATTTATATGTAACCCTTTCGCATATCGCTTTACTCTTTTTGGCGTATGGCGTAAATTTGAAAAGACGAAAAGCGAAAAGCTAAAAGTTACATAATCGAACCCCAGGTGTATAATATAAATTAATATTAAAATTTAGGTTCAAAAGTCCTGTACCAGCTGAAGATTGGGATGGAATATTTTTGGCTGACAAAGAGGGAAACGTTTGTCCCCAATTGAAAAAACAAGAATTAATTGGCGATGAAAATTGCTTGAATTTAAACGTATACACACCTATTGTAGAATTTAATTCAACTATGGTAAAAGACTCGATATTGCAATAAATAAATAAATAAAGAGGTACATATTTTAAACTAACAAAGATCATGTCATTTTTTACTATATTATGTGCAGATCAATTTCAATAGAGAGTTATTGCCAGTAATGGTATGGATTCATGGAGGAGGTTTTAGAACCGGAAGTAACGATTTTAAAGGCTATGGACCAAGTTATCTTTTGGATAAGGATGTTGTTCTCGTATCATTAAACTACCGATTAGGAGTTCTTGGATTCTTTAGTACTGGGGATTTAGTAGCACCAGGAAATTATGGATTGAAAGATCAAGTGCTTGCTCTTAAATGGATTCAGAGAAACATTGGATTTTTTGGTGGGGATCCAAATAGAGTTACTATTTTTGGACAAAGTTCCGCTGGAGTCTGCGTCAATCTTCATGCACTCTCTGATGCATCTAAAGGTAATTTTATAAATAATGCAAAATATTGTTGCTTTTACAGTTTAGATAAGCATTTAATCAAATTTTTCATTTTTTGCAGGGCTATTTCATCAATATATTATACAAAGTGGCACTGCATTTTCTGGATGGGGATATCGAAACAGAAGTTTATTTAAACCCGATGTAAATCAACTTGCTGAATATGTTGGATGCCCAGTAGAAAATTCTACAATTCTTGTGGAATGCTTACGAGCTACAAGCGTTTTTAATTTAATTAATGCAATATTTGAAGACAATTTTAATTATTTAAAATTAGTATGGCTCCCTACAGATGAAGTTGAATCAGAAGATGCTTTTTTAACAGATAGTCCAGATAATTTAATGAAAAAGAATAAAATGAAGGATTGTCCTTCCATGAGTGGGACAGTTGTTGACGATGGATTGTCATCTACCCTTAGTAAGTGAAATATTTATCACTTATATCCTTATTAATTTCTTTATTATTATTAATTCTTATGATTGTATAAAAAAAATAATTCCCTCTTTCAGGTTTATATCGCAAGAAGTCAAATTATACAATAATTGAAGAAAGTATGAATAAATATATTAATTCCACTTCCAGATTTTACATGCCATTTACAAATGTTTCTAAATTTAGAAAAATAGTTCAAGATTATTACTTTAATGAAAGCGATCTCTCAAATAAAGATCAAGTATGGATAATGTAGACATTTTATATTTCAGAACAAAGATATATATTATCCTAGTTTATCAATATTTTTTCTCTTTTCAACAGCTTTTGAAAGATTTCACCAAATTTGCAAGCGACAGTCGATTTATATACCCGGAATTTATTTTAGTAGAAAAAATGGCTAAAGTTATTAAAAGTCCTTTCTTCGTATATTCTTTTGGTTATCGTGGTAATGAAAGTTTGATTTCTCTGCAAGAAGGCTTGAAAGGAAACATTGGTGTCACCCACAGTGAAGAACTTATGTATCTTTTTCCCTTTTTGGTACCTTTGGATAAAATCAGTAAAGTGGATCAACATATGATTGATGTAATGGTTGATTTATGGACATCGTTTGCAATAAATGGGTAAATTTAATTCTATTTTTATTTTTACATATAGTAGCTCTCTTATAAAATTGAAATTAACATAATTTCTTTTTTTATTTCTTTCTCAGGGCACCCAGTTCAAATTATTTGAAAAATTCAGATCTCTGGAAACCTTATTCGTCAAACCATAGTTTTTTCGAAATCGGAGACGTTTTTGACAATAACATTCCATCTCTAAGTTTGAAACAACATTATTTTGCTGATCGTATGAACTTTTGGAAAACAAATTTTCCCTTCTGATGATCACCTATATCCTATACTGGATTATATTATTCGAAGGAGACATAACTCCAAAGTTTATCAATATTTATCTTTACTAACTTTTCTGGTTTAATAAAAAGATAATTAATCATTGCATCTTGAATGAATCCTAGCAGAAAAAATACGGGTGTCTTCTGCCTGGTAAAATCTGTGTGTCCATTGAAAGATTCTCATGCTTTAGATATCCCTCGCCCTTTTTCACGCCACATTATTGTCAAAGGACCTCACAGGACCGCCATGAAGGAAGAAAGAGAAGGACGGAAACAAGTCGTGAACAATTCGAAAAACATGGTTTGCAGATTCAGATATCATTCTCTATTTCAACTAAACGAAAATCAGATTCCTTTTGTCGAAAAATGAATTGTAAAAATATTCCAAATTTCTGTACCTTCCATATTATTGTTCTTCCATATTGGTTTTCAAACTTTATCAAGAACTCTCTCCTTTATACAGAGATTGAATGAACAAAAGGTATACAGAAAACAATCTCAGAATCAGATTGCAACATTGCGAGATAGCTTCATTGCAATCTCGAGCCATTCCTCATTACTTCAACCTAGATACGTCTTCTTCAATTATCTTCAATTTCCCACACCTGACTAGAAAAAAAATTGCATTCTTGCTATCAATACCTCGATAAATCTAAACCTAATTCACCCTTGCTCATCTTCTAACCAAATCCAATCTCAATTTACACACTCCAAATCCTATTTCCACACCCTGAAATCCCAACATCTCACCATCGTTATCTCGAATCTCAAAGGCGTGTTCTCCAGAGTCATCATCAACCGCTAATTAGAACGTGAAGTCTAAGTAGCCAAGGTTCTTCGATACTGGTTACGTGGGTGGAGGAACTGACTCGGGCGGAGCCACATGTGGTACCACCTTCTGCAGGAGAAGAACCTGTAGAACCAATAAGAACATCACGCAAGAATAATGTTCTCAATGGTACCAGGTCTTTTCTTCAGAAATACCCTTGGAAGAAGGCGGAGCCTTTCCTTTCCCTTGGTTTCAGCCTCTCAACAAGCTCCTGGCTCTTCGGTCACGCAGATCTGGAGCCTCAAAGAACACTCTTGGGGACTTAGTTCGAGCCGAGACCCCGAAGCTAGAACAGGTCCGCTCGTCCGCGTTCAAAAAACATTTTCTATCGCATCTCGTGACCGTCGATCATCGACTCTTAAACACCCACGTTTTCGTGTTTGCAAACAACCTGTGTTTTTCTTTCCTCACTGAGGTGAAAATAAGCAAAATTCCGTTAAGTGTTCCGGACTTTGACTTCTGATTCCAAGAGGACTACACAAAAAGGATTGAGTGCCCTTCTTTGGCACTTTCCTAAGTTCTAAATGGCTGTTAGCACACTCAACATGGCACCATACTTCACTGGATACCCTTTTCAAGGTCAGATATTTGATTAGAAATTTTATTTGAAAAATTATTGTTCTGTCTTCATTCCTCGGCAATATGCAATTTCATTGTTGAATTTCTATTTCTTCTGTTTGACTTATTTTCTTTCTTCAGTATTTCACTTTTTCTCTCCACATTATTTATTATTTTTCTCTTTCATAATATAATAAGTCTCAATAAGATTAATCAAAAGATGCCCATTTTTAAAAATTTCATTTGAATAATCAGGAAATAATTTTTCCTATTTAAGTATGCCGAAGAAACTGAACAATTATAAAAATTGAAGATATGTTCTCTTTTATAGTCGCAGGAAGAATTATGAACATTCTTTCCATTCAAACAATATTTCTTCATTTGAATTCTTTAGAAATACACGTGCTCTTAAAAATTTGAAATTCAAATCGTTGAATTATTTCTTCACGTATTTCTTTCCTTTGTTCTATCTCTTTCTTTCTTCTATATCATTTTTCTCTTATAAAAACAACAATTTCAAATTTTATTATTGCAAACCTTCAGTCCGTCCTAAAAATTCTTTTCTTTAAAAACTCACTATTACACTAATAACTCGAAATATTCTTAGTACCTTTATCCTTTAACCATATTTATAGGTCCTTTAATATCATCTGATTTTTAAAAAAATTCTTCAATCGGGTCTCGGGGCAGATTTACAACCCGTGTTAATGGTTTTACGATGCTTTTCTACTGAACGATCCGACGGATCTCAAATAATTTACTAACACTACCTTCGGAACATAAATCACTTGCGAAGGTGGCTTTAATTGTGTTTCAATAAAACGCCGATTATTACACAATTCTCAACATCCTTCTCGCCACAGTATCATTTTCATTCACAATATTGTGTATTTTTTATCCAGCTTATTCCAACAGAATTTACAAAATTTACCTTAAGTCGATGACAGTCAAGGAAAGTTTCGATAAGTAATTGTTTCCGTGATATTAATTATTCTCCCATCCAACAGATCTCTTCCCCAATTTATAGTAATTTCCCAAAAAGCTTGATTGATTGATTTCTCGTTCCCATAGGCTTATAGGCCAATCTGAAAAAGGTGATTAATAGACCCGAGAAATAGAATCCACTCTTCTTATTCTTTTACATGCCTTTATCTCCTTGGGATATATTTCAATAGGGCGGAAAATGACTAACAATAGAGAATGGGTAAAAATTGGTGCATTTGAGAGCATTTGAGAGTGAAACGACCCAATTTGACTTTCGAGGTTCGGTTAGGTGAGGTGTTAGGTGTTGAACGGGTCTTCCGCACTTTGGTTGTACCCGTGCGGTGGGACCTTTAATCTTTTCGGCATTCTTTAATGGAATCTGAGGGGACGTTCTCGAGAGATGCACAGGTAGGTAATATAATAGGTATAGTATAGGTGCAGGTCACGATGGTGGGCGTTAGAGACGAGTGAGAGAGAGAAAGAGAGAGAGAGAGAACTTCGGACGTGGGTCTGAAACCTAATGTCTGATATCGGATCGGCCGCGGGCGACGGCGCGTTGATTGAAGCCCTCGCAACTCGGTACTCACACCGTACTCTAAGTACATGTATCCACTGTTCAATGTGTACTCCCACAACTTCGATATTCATTTTTTATAGTCTTATATCCATTTTCAATCATTTTACATTCATTCTGTTCCCTTTTGTGTCCATTTAAATGAAATATAATGTCTCAAATTTAAGGGCGCGACAATTTGATATCATATATAAATATACCCATACAAAATATTGATCCTTTCTTTTTCTTCCCCCAATATCTGAAAAGCAGACCACCCTGCAAGCATAAGTAAACGTGCACAAACTGCGGGGAAATAATTTGGACCATGAATTATTGATAGGGGCAATTGATTTCGAGCGATCATGTTAATACCCATGATTGGCGGAGCGATGTGACGCGATAGGTAGTGGAGATTCTGATTTGAATGCGATGAGCGCTCGCCCGTCATTAGGGAGTCCCCTAAGGGCCAGGGCTGCGACGAAGGCCCTCGGTAAAATATTGGAAAGTGACGAAATGGACGTTTTCTCAGTTTGTGGAGTAAACTGTTTGCACGCTCCTTGGCAATCTTCCTTAAATGAATTACCCCGCTTTAATTATATTTATATGAATATTTCTATAGGAAGAATACAGTCGAGGGTTATTTCTTATTATCCTCTTGTGTCATCTATATTCTTAATCACTTACGCGCAATTTATTCAGAGGAATTAAGCTTTTCATAAAATTCATGATGTCATAAATCTGGCGGTATTAATGGCCAAGATAGCGATTGATAATCTCTGAAGCGAAAACGATAATGGCAAAAAAAGATTCTAGATAGTCGTATAATATACAGTCCAAGCTGAAGAATTGTTAATTTCTATATAGAACACTTGTCTCAAAGTTTCGATTTCGTGGGAAAACAGTCAAGTGGAAGACGTGCGGCCTTAGTGGGCGTAGCGTTTGAGTATTTTGGGTCCTTTGGGGATTTTTGAGAAGGACTTTGGGTGGCGAACGAAAATCTTTGGGGTCGATCGAAAATATGTGGATATTCCGCCTAAAGGTTACTCTTCGGAGGAGAAGAGGCTATTTCGCTTTGGGTCGAGTGCGCGCGCACCAAGTGTGCGGCAGGCGGCGCCTTTTGATCTTGCCTGTAATCCCGTCGGGCCCCGCGGCCTAACTGACGTCATTCCCGAGGTGTCCGCCATCTATATGAGTATTTGCGTCCCCTTTTATACACATACGAGTATTTCTTATGCACCAACGAGTCCACCCCCTCTGCTTATTGATGGACTCGTTTATGTGTGTATATTTATGCATGACTCAAAGAAGTACGGGCTTATACCAAATGAAAGAAAAGTATATACCTTCGCATCAATCGGGGAGTATCAATTTTTCAAGAAGGTCGTTGTGCATTGCATTTTAAGCAAATAAAGAATTTGCACGACCTTCGCGTGTAGAGAAATGATAAAGGAGATTTGAGAGCTTTCTGTGAAGTCGTTCAACATTTCCGTCGCAAATTGATTTATGCTGGAGAGAAAAGGTTTTTGGGAAAAAAAAGCGAGAAATCAGATAATGACCATTCTTTTCTATTCCATTTTCTATTTTGTTGAGAGAGATACTAATCTTAAGTGGAAAAAAGGGAGTAGAGCCAATCAGGTATAATTGAGCTTAACGTTTAAAGAGCTGATAACGCCTGTAAAGTCAAATTCTTTTAGCAGGGGTGTGTCTTTATTCTTCCATTATGAAGAATTTGGCTCACCTTTTGTTTTGGAAAAGTATCATTTCCAAAGGCATTGGAATCGCACAGAAATCTTGAATTCTTGATAGAAATTCGTGTAGAAGTATTTGAAAGTATATATTATATGTAATTATGTATATTGTATATGCAGTTGCAGAATGACGTGGGTTGCCATTTATCGGAGAGTGAGACTAATCGGCTTCGATTGATCGATTATCCTCGATAATTCCCTCGAATGATATCCGAACTTCCTTCAGCCGACGTTCTTTCACCTTTAATAGGCTGTTAACATTTCATTATATTATTAAAATGATGTGCAAGGATTGCTATTCAATCTAACAATAAAAAACGTTTGCGTGTAATTGTCATTTTTTGGAATGATGATGATTTTGAAGCTGGAAAGGCTACCTGCGTCGGTTTAAGAAGCTAAAGCTTTTATGTAAGATTAACTCTTGAATAATGTAAAATTTATTCATTTTTTTAACAATATCTTAATAACATCTGTTTCTATTATCATCAATATAATCTATAACAAAATAACTTCCTGCCATTCGCATCCTTCATAATATGTAAAAACATCTGGATATTCAGTCTAAATATGAAGGTAAAAAATATTTTAACCGAATTATCGTTACAGCTATAAATCGAACTGTTTTGAACTATTTGTATTGATAATTAAAATCTATAAAAAAATGGTTTGCTCTTTAAATTTGAAGAATTCGTTTTTATTTATCCTTAGACGATGCAGAGGCCGAAGAATTTATTGTTATGCAACTTTAGGGGAGTCTTTTTGACTCTCCATAGTAAGTTTTCATTGCTATTAGAACTTTGGTTATTGACCATCTGTTTAAGATATTCAATCTAATTAGGCAGAATATTTATATATTTAGGATGAATATATTTGTAATTCAATTTTTTGACTATCTAGATGTTAAGTTCGAGTAAGTTCGAGTTGTTTTTCCTGTAAAGTTTGAAGGATCCTAAGAATAAGAAGCGAAGGGCTTTCAAGTATGGAGAAGCCGAGTTCTGAAGAAGTGAAGAAGAAGCGAGTTTACTGCTGGCAGCAAAACCACGGCCGTAACTTCTGTCGGATGGACGAAAGGTCTGTCCGTCTGTCTGTTTGTCCGTGGCCGCATTATAATATCGTGCGAAGCTATGGGGTTGTCGGCCCTGCACGCGAGCCGCATCTCATTCGCTTCTTTGCCGCGTGGCCCAGCGCATAATATTTGTTTGACTTCGTAATTATAATTAAGTTAATTAAGAGAGGCCCTAATTACCCATAATTAGGTGTGCTTTTGAGCGGCACCTTGCGTGTCTCTATCTCTTTTGTCCTGTCTACTTTTGCCTTTAACGACCTATGGACCTTTACCTTATTTCGCGAAAATCCTCCTCTCGACACGAGAAAGCAAAGAGAGAGGCGCATCATTAAGAATTACACGATTTATTTTTAATACCCGTGACATTAATTAATTCTTTCCGTCGGCTTGATTCACTCATATGAGATTTGAGTATTCTCAATATATGTACATGATGACAGTCAGATGAATGTTTGTCCTCGGATATTTTGATTTATAATTCAACTTTTGCTTTTGTTTGTTACAGGTCAAGGAAGAGTGAATCAACTCGGTGGAGTCTTTATTAATGGACGTCCACTGCCGAATCATATTCGTCTAAAAATAGTCGAAATGGCAGCCGCTGGTGTTAGGCCGTGTGTCATTTCGAGACAACTTCGAGTTTCTCATGGTTGTGTTTCAAAAATTTTAAACCGTTATCAAGAAACGGGATCAATTAGGCCCGGAGTTATTGGAGGCAGCAAACCTCGAGTTGCTACACCAGAAGTTGAAGCTAAAATCGAAGATATGAAGAGACAAAATCCAGGAATGTTCAGCTGGGAAATTCGGGAAAAATTGATAAAGGTCAGTTGATGTGTAAAGCCTATATAGACCTTTCAAATAAAAATATTCTTCTTATAAATTAATAGTATTTTTTTCAATTAAAATAATACTAATTATTCCGTTATGGTATTGCCAGCAGGACGGTGCTTGTGACAAGACATCGGCACCTTCGGTGTCTAGCATTTCAAGGCTACTCCGTGGTCCATCAAGTCAACTCAAACCCGGTGATGACCCTCGCAGAAATCATTCAATTGACGGCATTCTTGGTAAGTCTTAACATTTTTTTTTGTTTTAATAAATTAGAAGCAAGCGATTTATTATAAAAATTGAAACTCAGTGTGCTTTATGACTTGCATTAATACTCTCTTTGACATAATGACAAGCAATTTGTGCAACTTACATGCTATCAAATATGTAATTAAATAATGATATTAAATTCACTTTATACCAACAAATTTTCCACGATGATAAACATTTCGTTATTTTTATCGAGCAGAAAATCGCCATACGAGGTTGTTTCGAAACATGAAAGCCCGGGTTGAGTTTCTTGATTCTTCCGCATGTATGATCGAGAGTTAAGCGTAATTATAGTCCGGCCGAAATTAAGTTAATTAAGTTAAGGTAGCCAGAACGATAACTCGCATGTTCGACGCCTTCATACACCTCAACTCTAGAAACATTATGCAAACTGTGCGTGTTTACGCGCAGCATGAAAATGAAAATAAATCTCTTATAATAGAGTTAATTTAGAAACAGAAATAAAAAAAAAAGAAGAATGGTGTCATACATTATGTGAAAGAGTTTCCTGACACTATCGAGCCTTTTTTCAAATACTTTCGATGAAGGATAGCAAAAATATATAGATCCAGTCGGCACTCTTAAAGGAACTCGCTTCTATCTTTTTTCTCCGCCACGAAAAGAACATCGCGAGAAATATTAGGCGTCCTGCGGCGCATGGATGTGTCGAGTTTATTATCTTGTCTGGTAGATTCTGCTTTGATTAGATTAGTGGGACTAAAAAATAAAAAGGTGCACTGCAGTTCAATTTTACTAAAAAAAAAGGAAAAAATTTTACTATAACTCTTCGAGAATTTCTATGAACCAGGTAAAGTGATATTTATGTTTATAAAAAAGTGTAGTGGAAGGTAATTTCCCGGCTATAGAAAATCTGAAAAGTTTCTCGCTCGAGCGGTTTGCGTAACGATCAGTAGGACCATAAAGAAATCGAGTACTTAATTTCCAAAGCAAGCTAAATCATCACTGTCCCGGAAACCGCGGTAGGAGGGGGTGGAGCTACGCAATTACGGGCATTCCAATCTAATTCGGGGTGTCGTAAGCGACGCTGAATTTCTGCGAATTAAGAATCGTCCAGGACTGGTCCTAGAGAAACGATACCAGGTATAAGAGATGAGGCCGATGAAGAAGGGCACGAAACGACCGAGAAAGATGATAGACTGCGGTGGGAGATATATAGAACGTGCGGAAGAGCGAAAGAGAAGCAAAAAAGAATAGAAGAAAATCGCTGCGTGTGGTCCATACAGAAGAAACACGTCTTTGATTATTTCGTAACCCGATTTTGCAAAAAATCATCAAGATATTCCAGAATTCCGGATGCTGCCAATCGGTTCAGATTGTTTTGTCATTCTGATATAGTGTTTCGAAATCACCATCATTCCAAAAGAGGTCTTAGAGTCAAACTTGATTAGTAACACCTCCTCAAATCTTAAAGAGATGGCCTTACCAATTATAACCGGACGAAAATTGAAAGTTGATGAAGTGGGTGATGCATTGATTTAAGGACTGCGGTTAGGTTAATAAAGCGAGGAATCGTCGGCGGAGTTTGCGGTTCGGGGGATTGAGATGTGCAACCTCCCTCCCTTTAGGGCCGCGGGAAGTTTATTATTCCTGGACGGTAGCTTGTAGATGAAGGGGCGGTAAAGATGCGGCTAAAGGGACGTGGTGTTTGCTGGTCTTCTGGTGCTGAAGGGTTGCAGAAAGCGTCGTAACGTTTCGAGAAATCGTTAGGTATGCTTCGCGAAGCGTCGCAAGGATTTACGACCTCGTGCAGTCTTTAATCATACCAGCATACCGCCAACTCGAGGCTTTTGATCTGCGCTAATACCTGGTAGACTTAGACCTAATTTGCTATTGATTTAGATGCACCCTTTGTAGTTCACTTCCTTCCAATAGAGCAACACATCCGATGATGGGTTCTAGAAATGTACTAACGATCCTTCGACCCATCCCTTAAATATGGTCAATCAGTTTCGCTTTCTAAAGCGATGACACTACTTTTCCAGCATCTTAAGCAGAATTCATCCCCTGAAGTAGATTTCTGGACCTCGTTTAATTCGTCACGAGTGAATTCGTTAACGACGATGTCCTGGACTAACGGAGTATTTGTATTTGAATTATCGCGTGGCTCGTTCGGTTCCGTTCCGCATCGTCCTTTGTTTTGGCCCGGGAAGGATGGGACATGTCAAAGAACTTAATTCCTGTAGCGGCCCCTAATTTCTCCGGTGTTTTAGTTTAGTATAGGTTAGGCTGGCACGGCTGTAATCAGGAGGGATTTAATGGTGGGTTGCGAGGCCTGGCGTGTGAACTGTGGGCGGGCACCACTCGCTTCCTATCTTCAGTATCTGACGT
The DNA here is from genome assembly GCA_032275145.1 of Synergus laeviventris. Lineage (NCBI taxonomy): Eukaryota > Metazoa > Arthropoda > Insecta > Hymenoptera > Cynipidae > Synergus > Synergus laeviventris. The sequence goes on from JAUESI010000029.1 coordinate 13,958,610, forward strand.
CTAGCACGTGCTGGACTGAAACACTTATGTCGATATGCACTCGCCATTACAACCAGTACATTACAACCAGGAACTCCCTTTACTGTAACCACTCCCCTTCAGAAAGAAATATTCCCCGCAGAGGATATCCAAGGAAACTCTTTTCTTCGTTATCTAATCATTTGGTATGGTATTCTTTGTTATAGGTGGTAGTAGTGGTGACGATTCCGAGACGGAAAGTGAGCCAGGGATCGCTCTGAAGAGAAAGCAACGCAGGAGCAGAACAACATTTACAGGAGAGCAGCTTGAGCAACTCGAGGCAGCTTTCCACCGAACCCAATATCCAGATGTCTATACAAGAGAGGAGCTTGCTCAAAAGTAAGTAGAAAACAGTGATAAAGATTGTTTTGGGAAGACAAGATTTTGAAGGGAGGAACATTGTCTATAAGGTTTGTTTGGTTACTTGTTTCAGGACTAAGTTGACAGAAGCGAGAGTTCAGGTCTGGTTCAGCAACAGAAGAGCAAGATTGCGAAAGCAAATTAACAGTCAGCAAATCAATGCCTTCAACACGATGAGCCTCCAGAGTTTTCAGACCCAGCATTATGGCAGTAGTGCCGAAAGCTACCAGGGTTATGGTCAAACCTCTGTCGCTGCTGCAGCCGCCACCACTACTGGATACCCTCAACATTATAATTACAGTGATAATTACTACACTACCCAACAGCAGTGGCCCAGATCGAGTGCTGATAATTATGGGTGAGTCTTCTTTGCAAGTTCTCATCATATCTCCATTTTTCCCGGTTCGCTCGATAGAGATTAACAACTTTCTATGGTTCTATATGGTTCGTTCTTTTTGTTCGGGTTGTAAGAAACGTGAACGCTGCACGTGTCGGCGGAAATGGGACTAGGGACCCCCCATAGAGAGAATGAGGCCCGCATCGGGTGGATGGCTTTAAAACATAAAATCGCGCGATCTGCGACGTTTCTTAGTGCAGGATGAGGCACCGGGGCGCTGGAAACAATTAATTCAGCCATTGTGGAGTAATAACAGGTTGAGGTCGGCAAGGGGCCTCGACTACAGCATCCCAAGTGAGCAGATTCAGTCAAGTTGGGTACAGTGTGATCGCTTGTGGTCGGGCCTCTCGCCGCGCCGGTGTGGTCCGCAATTATGTTGCTGGCCCCGTAATGAAACGCTACCGGCTAATAATCCACTCGAGTCCGGGTCTACCCGCTATTCCAGTACAGGTCGACTAACAATAAGTTAAAGGCCGTGTCAAAGATTCCGATTGAACAAGACCATTTTTGATCTAACTAACTCTTGCCAACTAATTTCTATCAATTCTTTCTATCGTAACATAATGTTGTTCATTTATTTGCTTCATTCAAACAAAACTCTCATGGAATTTGTTTTATGGAATGGACTGTACCATTCAATCGAATACACCTGCTGGGAAACACCTACCAATTGGAATTACGTCTTTTGCCCTATCACGTTCTTGCCACTGAGGTGTACTTACTACTCAACACACGCACACCTTAACTTCTGTTTCGATAATTCAATTCCCGACAATCAAGCGTAATAGTCCCCCGAGGCGAAAATTAATTCTTCTATCATTAGCAAACAATTTCCTTTACATCATCATCTTTTGAATTATTTCTCAAATCTTTTTAGAATGCCTTAGAAATTTTTTGTAGTTGCTGAAATTATTGATAAATAAATAAAAGGGAGCTTTAAGCTTTAACGGTCTTGCTACACCGATATCAAAGTGCCGCTCGGTGTTTGACACGCCCTAGTCGATTTATTTTACAACTGCTGCATTGGATATCGGTTTGCGACCAACACTCTTTGATTAGAGACCGAAATGTCCCCTCTGAAAATGGTCGGCAGGTCACTTTCAAAAGTGTCATATCCTTTTTTTCTTCTCAAAGATAAATAAATTCTGCATTAAAAAAAGATTAACAGAGGATTCAAATTGTTTAAGAATAGCGATATAGGTAAAAAAGTTATTACCCGAGTGCTATTAAGGCTTTAATGAAAATGAATTATGCATTTCAAGTTATTGCCATTTAACTCTGCATCGGAAATTATGTTAATATTATACCCTCTGATGTTCCTTTCTCTTTCAATTTTTCTCGGATCTTTGAATCAACAATTGGATTTTTTTACCCTTTGTCTTTC
>JAUESI010000029.1:13967976-13987848 GCA_032275145.1 Synergus laeviventris
TTTTTTAGTAGTTGTCTCTGGCTCTTCTGTCGTTGTAGGTTTTTTAGTCGTTGTGTAAGGCTTTTCTGTCGTTGTAGCTTTTTTAGTAGTTGTCTCTGGCTCTTCTGTCGTTGTAGGTTTTTTAGTCGTTGTCTTTGGCTTTTCTGTCGTTGTAGGTTTTTTAGTCGTTGTCTTTGGCTTTTCTGTCGTTGTAGCTTTTATAGTAGTTGTCTCTGGCTCTTCTGTCGTTGTAGGTTTTTTAGTCGTTGTGTAAGGCTTTTCTGTCGTTGTAGGTTTTTTAGTAGTTGTCTCTGGCTCTTCTGTCGTTGTAGGTTTTTTAGTCGTTGTGTAAGGCTTTTCTGTCGTTGTAGCTTTTTTAGTAGTTGTCTCTGGCTCTTCTGTCGTTGTAGGTTTTTTAGTCGTTGTCTTTGGCTTTTCTGTCGTTGTAGGTTTTTTAGTCGTTGTCTTTGGCTTTTCTGTCGTTGTAGCTTTTATAGTAGTTGTCTCTGGCTCTTCTGTCGTTGTAGGTTTTTTAGTCGTTGTGTAAGGCTTTTCTGTCGTTGTAGGTTTTTTAGTAGTTGTCTCTGGCTCTTCTGTCGTTGTAGGTTTTTTAGTCGTTGTGTAAGGCTTTTCTGTCGTTGTAGGTTTTTTAGTAGTTGTCTCTGGCTCTTCTGTCGTTGTAGGTTTTTTAGTCGTTGTGTAAGGCTTTTCTGTCGTTGTAGCTTTTTTAGTAGTTGTCTCTGGCTTTTCTGTCGTTGTAGGTTTTTTAGTCGTTGTGTAAGGCTTTTGAGTCGTTGTAGGTTTTTTAGTTGTTGTTGGTGGTGGTGTTTCAGTAGTACCACCCTCGCTAGTACAACCAGCGTTCTCAGGCCAGTCACAAACTTGCAACAACGGATTGAAATGTAATCGATTTCCTTCCAGATCGCTGATTGCACACATTCTTAAAATTTTGCGGCCTCCTTGACACATATAAAACAAACTGCAATTGGACTCGTGGGCTAAATGAACCGTAAAATTAAGTGAGTCTATCTTTGGACATTTTGTTGGAATGGGAGTTATCGGCGTATCATCGCCCGCTACTATGACGATTATCGCCACTGCAAAAGCAGCAGCATACAGGAATACTTCTGCAAAAAAAATTATCATTAATAAAAATCATAAATTTTAACATTTTCTACTGATACTAAAAAACACTGAATTCTCGCTTATGACTTTATCTTTTATTTAGATTCATCTTTGCTTTCCACTAAACATAAATAAGAATTTAATTTGAATTTGTGATCAATGCAGTTATATGACCTGGATACAAGGATGTAAAAGTGTATTAAGATTACACGGTGGTAAATTTGGTCACATTAGAAAAACATTTGACAACAAATTTCTACTAATTGGTTTATGGAATCATAAATAATTTGGAATTTGAATTGCAAATTTTTCAATCCCTGCAAATTGATTATTTATGCTCGGGGTAGAAACATATATGACGAATTCATACAAGAGTTATGAATTGTAAAATATTTGCCCATTTAATATGTAAATTATTTCATTTGCGAATATTGATTTTCTATAATTTATCAAATAGGTATCAAAATGTATATCAAATGTTAAAAATCTAGAATATTTTTAAAAGTCATTGATTAGTAAAATTGACGTGGAAGGTTCCGCGATTATAAATATTTCAACTATAACAGTTCCTGGATCAATATAAAGAAGACGTATTTGTCTAAAGTCAAATTTATAAGACGAAATATCACAGGTGATTGTAACACTTTTAAAAAATGATTATTAATTAAAAATTTAAATAGAATTATGCTTTTAGTTGAGAAAGAAGTAATTTTATAGTATCAATAGTCAAACTCATAAATAATACTCATTACTCACCCTTCATAATAAGTATCCTTCGTAAATTATCACCATCAAATTGTTATTACAACCTAAAGGTAACTAATCGAAATCGTCGATGAAGCATCTCTTTTATAAGTTAGACTTTGTTATCGCAAATAGCAGAATCATTATCATATCTCCTTTGCAAAACGGACTTTCGCATGAAGTGGTATGCGTTGGGGTACAATAATTATTCTTAGAATTATTTATTGATGCACAATTGAAACAAATTTTTGACCTTTCTTTTTACAACTCATATTCTCGTACTGGTACATTTATTTTCATGTCAACTGTTTCCTATGATTGAATTCATGCATACGTATCTACAGGAAACTCACATAAGAATAATTGTATTTCTCAATATTTTCCTCCAACGGTTTTAGTCTTCTCTAAATGATAGGTCGGTTTATTATTGATAAGAAATTTTTTATAAAAATAACAAATGTTTTTTGCATCCAAATTATTGAAGGTTTTACAGTCTTTTGTTTTATTTTAATTTTATGATTTGTTTACCAGATGCTGATTTATTTGATAAGGCAATAATATCTTGAGTTTTTTAATGATGATGATGAGATTTTTTATGATTCGCACGATGAATTCGGTCATTGTGACTCACTCCAAACTTCATTAATCTATAATGAAATATTACTTATATTCCGCAATTTTCACTGATGAATCATAATGATACTTTCTGATTATTTGATTTTGGGAAACATATTTTATATTTTCTAAAATTCTTGTACCAGCTTGTACTGATCAATGATTAAATTCCTAGTACGCAAATCTGTGAAAACGATTTGACTTTATCGTTCTAGACATAGTAAACTATTAATATCATTTGGAAGACACTTATAACTGCCAATCATGATAAAGACTAGAAACCACTATTATCAAACAAAAAGACACAACTTTTTCGGAATACATAGAATTTTTGTTCTTTATTTTAACACCACAAACTTTTGGAAAATATATGTATTTTTCAGGGAATCTCTTGAAATGAACAGAATAATGATAACAATATTGAGACATGCATATAGACTTCCACACAAAAAGATAATACTTACGAAATTATATCGCATTTGAAATCTAAATTAACATTCATTTGTGGTTTTTCGTCATTTATTTATTTCGATTAATAGATATAGCCAGTTGCGAATAATAAAACCATGACATAGTTGCAAAAAATATACCTTTATCGAATGCAAATAATAGGAAAAGGTACATTCAATTAAATCATATCATGAAATATACTGATTTCAAATTAAAGTGGTATAATTTAATTCAATTAAAAATAAATACTCCTAAAAGTTTCCTAAACTTATAAAATTAAATAATTTTGAATACATTAATCTGCAGTTATTATAACAACTGTTCGGTAAGTAGAAGGATTACTAAATTAATTAATTAATTTCAAATCAGAAACAACTTTTTATTACAATATTTAGATTCACAAACTTTTCAAATGTAAAATTGATAAAAATGAGAATAAAAAAATTTGAACGTATTCTGTAGTGATTTATTGTATTACATATGTACGTGTTCATCACTGAAACTTAAAAAATATTACTTACCTCTCATAATAAATATTGACAGATGCAATGAAACTAGTCTAAACTGTCGATGTAGGGTCTATTCTATATGTAGTTGGACCCCATTATCGAGAATAAATGATTAAATGATTTATTATTATCAAATTCACACAATCTAAAATGTTTTCGTGTGAACTTAAGTATAATGTAGTAGGAAACATTGTTTCAAGAATTATCTATTAGTCGTCAATAATTTCGATTAATTTCGTTTATGCGTGAAACTGTTTTTGAAGAGGAGCGAAGTTGTTAATTTTCATAGAGAATTTATAACGTACAATGGGTCTAGGATAGGTCGTTAAAGGATTAAGAACAAACAATCTTGCTATGCCGAAAATATCTAAATTGCAAGTATACAATAAATAGTCTTAAAACTAAGCTGAAAATAAATAAATAAGTAATGAAGTCGAAAGATTTTATCTTCCTACTTACATCCTGCTGCGGCAGGAAAATCGCAAACGTAAGGCTTTTCATTACTACACTTGCAAAATTTAGAATTTTCCCATGCTAGGGTTAGTTTAGGTGTTTCAGATCCACCAGTTCCAGGTGGCTGGGATGGTTTAGGTTTTTCAGTTGCAGGTTGCTGGGATGGTTTAGGTTTCTTAGTTCCAAGTTTGACGCTAAAGCCTTTGTCTTTGGGACATTTCCTCAGAATTTTTTCTCCATTCCTGCATTGGTAGTATTTTTCACAGACGCATTCATGAGGTAAAAGGACAGGGTCTTCGGAGTCAACGTCCAGACATGAATCCTAGTGGAGGTTTGATATGTGCAATTGGATTCGTGGGTTAAATGAACCGTAAAATTAAATGAATCTATCTTTGGACATTTTATTGCAATTGAAGTTATCATCAATAAAATCATAAATAGCGGGTATTTTTTAACATTTGCTACTGTTACTAAAAAACACTGCATTTTAGCTTATGACTTTATCTTTTATTTAGATTCATCTTTGCTTTCCACTAAACATAAATAAGATCCTAATTTCGATTTGTGATCAATCAAATCGACTATTTATATAAAATATTAAAAATTCATAGATTGATTTAAAGTCCAATTTATAAGACGCAATATCACTGGTGATTGTAACACTTTTGAAAAATGATTCTTAATTAAAAGTTTAAATAGAATTATGCTTTTATTTGAGAAAGAAGTAATTTTATAGTATCAATAGTCACACTCATAAACAATACTCATATGTAGGTCCGATTATTATTGATTAGCAATTTTTTATAAAAATTACTTATGTTTTTGAATCCAATTATTGAAGGATTTACAAACTTTTGTGCGGTTTTATTTTAATTTAATTTGGTGATTTGTGTTCTTTATTTTGACACCACAAACTTTTGGAAAATATCATTTTCGGAGAATCCTTGGAAATGAAGAGAATAATGATAAAAATATTGAGATATGTATAGAACTCTACCTAAAAGATAACACTTACGAAATTATATCATTTGAAATCTAAATTAACATCCATTTGTGGTTTTACGTCATTTATTAACTTTTATCTACATTGTTCAAAATCTTACTAAAGATACGTATTAAGTTGAAACTCACTTGATAAAAAATTTCAAGGTATTCATTGTAAATAACAAAGCTATGATGACATATTTGCAAAAAATTTACCTTTATGGAATGCAAATAATAGTAATAGGTATAATATTCAATTAAGTCAATATCATGCAATATACCTACTGATTTGTAATTAAAGTGGTATAATTTTTAAAATTTGAACACATTATTTATTTGATTATAAGTCCAAAACCTAAAAGTCCTAAGACTTCTAGCTGTTGTGTTGAAAAGTTTTTAGAAAGTACCCTGCTATAACAACGCTCCTGGGGTTAAGGATTAAATAAATTATGAATTAGGACTTTTATTATAGTCAAATTAGTCGGTAGGTTTGGCTGAGGGTCAATTGTAAACAGGTACACAGTCGAACAACTGTTCGGTAGGTAGGAGGATTACTTGCTCAGTGCGAATTCCTCTTTGAAGTTAAATACACTGAACCAAACTCGCTCTGGAGAAACATTCAAAATATTCTAAAGCGTAGCCAAATTTTATTTCTAAATTTGGTTCTAAAATTAGTTTAAAAATCGCTTATGTGAGACTTAATTAACTGTGTAAAGTTTCTGCCGCAGTGTATACTCTAAAAAGTGAATGAAAATTTTATGAGCAGTGACAATGCGTCTTTTGAGACTTTTACTCACGTTCCTGATTATCCGTCTGACGTCTCTAATACTCTGCCAAAAAAACAGCGGAGTCTACGTCGATAATGGATCTAATCAAACTACGGTCCACGAAGTCCTAACGCAAAATCAGATGTTTGAACTCGAAGAAGAAATGTTGAGCCTCCTGGATATTGATGAAAAGCCGAAGCACGTCAGTCGAAAAATGAATGTGGTGAAAAGATCCGCTCCCATGTTCTTGATGGATGTCTACAAAATTATGGACAAAGAAAATGGTGAAATACCTAAACTAACAAATTTCAATGACTCGCATCTTGACATTTTCGACATAAGAGGTCAGAATCTACGAACCATAAAGGACAGTAATTTCATCATATCTCTGAGTGCTCAAAACCTTAAATTTCCCGGCACGGTTAAAACCGAAAAAGTGAAAAGACTCTGGTTCAACGTTTCATACGTTTCTCGTAATGATGAAATTCTCAACGCAGAATTAAAACTCTTTCGCAGCATAGAATATAATTCAACTAAAAGAAATCATGGTGCAATCACAATTACAGTTTATCGAGTTGCAAGTGCGAGGAATGCGAAGGGTGAGCGAGACTTGGTTCTAGTAGATTCTGTGAACACTACAGAAAGAAATGGATGGGTGACTTTGAACGTCACTGAATCGCTTCAATACTGGGTTTATAATTCAGATCGAAACAGAGGTCTTTACCTAAGAGCAAATCCTGTTGATAGTCCAGATCATAATGTAAAGCTCGAAAATGCTGGAATCGTAGGATTTGGAGATGATCCTACAAAACACCCCTTCTTGGTAGGATATTTTAAAAGATCTGAGAAGGTAAAAAAAAGAAAAGTTGTAACGCCGTATGAAGATTCTGACAGTTTTTTTGAGGAATTGAGATTTCAAAGAAAACCAGCGCCATGCAAGAGGCAAAATCTGTATGTGAACTTCGAAGATTTAAATTGGCAGGACATTATTCTCGCTCCGCAAGGATATGATGCATATTTTTGTTATGGACAGTGCAATTTTCCTCCTATACCTAGTAATATATTTGCCACTAATCATGCGATTATTCAGTCATTGGTTAATCTTAGAAATGCTTCGATTCCAAAACCCTGTTGTGCACCTACTGTGATGAAGAAAATGAAGCTGATTTACCAAATAGATGATGATGTCTTTGCTTATCGAAATAAAGATAATATGATAGTTGATGCTTGTGGTTGTCAATAAATATTGTCAAATATTTATTTTTAAATGTAAGATAAGTGTATAATATCCTTTAAGTTGTTTATGCCTATTTAATGTTTTTGTTTGACACGAATATGCAAATATTCCAAATTAACAGGTAACTTTATGGACTTTATTATAAGTGTGTGATTTACCTAAATGTTACCCAATAAATACAATGCATTCACACTACATTCATATTACTATATGAATTCAACATGCAATGACATTTTCATATATAGAATATATATTAGTTTACAATAAATATTTCTCATTTAAATAATTCTTTGACCTCATATATAAAGTATAAAATAAATTGTAAATATATATTTATTAATTTTAATAAACATTTTTCTGAGTGTAAATCATCTATATAAAAATTTAATGATTGTATAAGTTAGACCGATTTTTAATTTGTATACATTTCTACATCATTAGTATAGTAAGACTTTTGACTGAAAATTGTAATCAAGCTCGATAATAAAATTATAAAACACAATTCCTGCATTACTCATGTTATTACAATTAATTCAGTAATTACATTCCTATTAGCTTGAACTTTTTTTTTCAATTATAAGATATCATTTACATTTTAATACTGAAGAGAAGGAAGTTGAAAGAAAAATGAATTTGTTTGACGTGTGGTAAACACGTTTATTTTGGCAGTATAATTATCGTGCGACGCTTTATTACATTAGGAAAAAAATATTTTGGGAGAACGGTCCCATACATAATTTTTCTGAACTGAAAATTGGAGAAATAATTCTAAGTTTGAACAAAATAGCAAAAATCCGAGAAAAAATTTCCTAATTTTCTATAAGATTACTGTGGATTGTACAATTAATTTAAATTAAAATTTAAAACAGACCTCATCGCTTTGTTTGTCCAAATTTTCTATAATTCTATGGTGTACAAAGACATATTTTCGCTGGCTAATGGCTTAGTGTCATCGGTGCTCAATTTTGATATGCATACAAATATGTACAAAAAATTAAATTTTTATAATTAGTAGAGATTTTGGTTTATATATAATAATATACAATTCAGATTTGTCATTCATGTGTTTTCTGACAAACAGTGCATAAAGCTATGTAGTTATAAAGTAAAATCGATTCGCGATTATCGCAATTAAAATTTCATTTCAATCCAACCGGTCCCCTCCTTGTCGTAAGTTGAAAGATGATGGTCTAATTACTATAAAAGAGAAATTTCTCAAATATGAGAAAGGTATAAAATATAATAGTCTCTGTATCAAATACAAAAGTAACATCATCAAACTATTTAATTTTTTTTTAAACAGGTAATAAGTACGAAGAAGGCGAATATTAATTAAAATTTTCAAAAGCCCTTGAAAATTCTAAGCTCTTCTTTTCTCCCCTGAGTAATTTTCTTAATCTCCTGATTTCAATTATTTTAAATCTCTAATTAATGAACACGAACATTTTCGTGAAAAACGGCCAAAAAACAGGGTTCATATATACGATATCAACAATGATCTGTTTAGATTTAACCGGTTGTATAATATAACATTTTTACGTCCAATGTGGGCTATGATACATAGAATTTCAATTAATCCGTTAACAATTTTGTTAATCTTATTTGAACGAATCGATACGCGAGCAGCCGACGCACCTATACATCAAAATAAATTATCATTAATTTTATAATTTTCGTGTTATATGCTTTTCTCTACATGATTAACTTTCAACAATCTAAAGCAATATGGTCTTGGCGAAACAAGTAATAAAAAGAATTTTATATTTGATAATGCAGTTTTGGAAGCGGACGTACTTCTTTCTTAGATATTTGAACTTCGAAAGCATTGACGTCAGATTCTGCAGTTTTCTTAATCTAGAGATTTTTTTTATTTTAGCGACTAAACAGCATGCAAAATGTTTAGAAATCAAAATCAATTTTTCAGTCTATGGAAAATGCATTGTTGGTACATTTTCAATGCAGAAAGAATCCAGTTTCTATTATGGTTACATGTATATCTATTCAGACGAGAAAAAGGAAAACCCTAAGCAAAGTGTACCTATAACCAGGTTTTTGCGCCTATTTAAATTTGTGAGAAGAATTCAATAGTACAAATTATTGTCCTTCATTATTTACGCGAATTTAAGTTAATTGGGAGACGTAAAAACTTGGCTTCTTAAACTACAGATACCAATGATTATAAAAGAAGTCGAAAATTTAACGCTCGCATCCCCAAGAAACATATGATTTAACTATAAGTATTTAGATTATACATGAATTTTAATCCAGCAGAAGGCGAAAAAACTACTCAATAAAACTAGAAATGCTATCACATATGTATAAGATACCTGGGGTTATCGTATGAACTCTCTATATGTCCAGATCGAAAATCAAATCATTCTTAAATTCCGCGTGAACTTCATCTCCACTCTCAGTCTCTTTACCATCTTTTACCACAATGTCGTTTCGCTTTTGCTTGTTACATTTACGTTTATGTGAAGGATTTGTACTGTTGTTCCGCGAAATCTCAATCTCGATAGAGTCAGTTTTCTGATTGTCTGGTTGTTTGTTGACATTCAGTATAGGTCTTACTGTATCGGACTGATCCGAGTCTGGTCCACCTTTCGACGCGACTTTGTACTTATCACGTTCTTCAGTTTCAGAGTTTTCACTCTCACTCATTCTGCGATCGTGGGCACGTTTCTTGTTTTTCAGCTTTCGTTGGTTCTTCTTCCGCTGACCTAAAATACTGGAATTTGATCTGAAAAATTTTAATGTTAGTTGTTTTTGTACGTTGGTATCAAAAAGCATCTGGTAAAGAACACAATTTAATACCTGTAGAGTTGTCGAGAAACGACATCGTTGAATCTGACTGTCTTCTTCAAACTAGAACTTTCAGACTCAGAGTTCATTTCCTGAACAGAATCGTACTGAAAATTGACTGAAGATGTCAAGGCACCACTGTCATCGATACTCGATTCAGAAACTGAGCGTGAAAATTGGCTTCTTCGCGATTTTAAAATTCCTTTCGACCTGTAAGTACTCCCATTACTACTCGGCAGTTCATCGCCACTGCTTTCCGAAATGGATCTGCTCTGATCTAAACTGCGTTTCCTTTCGAGAGAAAAATTCTGAGACTCGTGTTCTTCTTCATCTTCTGTATCAATTTGATTCGAATGAATCTTCACGGAGATTTCCTCCCCATCCCTAACAATATCGATATTTTTATCAGTCTCATGCTCGAGTTCCTCCTGAAAAAGAAAAATAACATGAAAAACATGTAATAAATTACAAATTGAAATTTCCTACCAAAGCCATTCTCCAAATAAATTCTTACCATAAGTTCCTGAAGTTTGTTCTGAACAGAGTTCGCCCAAGAGAATTCCTTTGCCTCCATGAACTCCTCATTAATTCCAACATAGTAGTGTCTGAAATCCATACTTTTCAAAGCAACGGTAATAACAACGTTGTTATCCCACGGTTCAACCGTGAGGGAATTCGGATCAACCGAATCATCACTTATCTTAATACAAATGGAATAGTAAACTGGAAAGAAACCCGCGCCCACAGATGTTAACAAAACGTGAATTCCGGAATTCCCATCTAAGGACTTGTGATAAATCGATTCCGGATCCACGTTCTTAACATGAATCGTAATCGCGAGAATGTTTTCGTACACATTGCAAGTAAATGCTGGAATAGAATATTTGATATTCGGTTTCATGAACTGATTCGGTAACTCCGCACTTGGTCTAGTCCGTAAAGCCGTATCTGCGTATTCGTTAATTTGCACTTCACTCTCATTATTCAATTCGACAATCAAAGGCCTCGAATCGGAATCTTTAGACGAATTGATTTCAGTACTTATAGGTTCAATATGATCGAAATTATTCACTGTATCTTCTGAATCCCTGAGAGGACTACCGTGATCAGTATCAACTCCACTGTCTTCTCTTTGGTCTCCCAAAGTTAAATTTCGACGAATCACAGGCAATGTAATAGTTAGTTTTTTGTACTTCGAGTCAAACTTGGCGTTTCCGTTGTCACCATCGACGGAATAAGGAAGAGGCAATTCCAGAAGATACTTCGCAGGCTTCTCGCTTTTCAGGGTTAGAGAGCGTTCGAGAACATCCAGAGTAGCATCATTAGCAGATTTTAGTAAAGGCAAGTCTACTACGACAACTAGCCGTTTTGGAATCGCGGAATGTATCTTCGCGTCTTTGCTATACCTGAATTCTTCCAATTCTAGATCGCTTTGATGGGTTATCACGTACTTTGGAGTCGCGTATTTTGACTCCGAAGCTTCTGGCACTTCGCTGTTACAATAATAAGTAGACTTCGGTACAGGTCGTTTCGGTTTCTCTTCAAACCTCTTCGAATGCTGCTCACGACAATTGTCGTAACTAGACATTATTTTCTGGTAAATCTCTGGCTCGATTTCCAGTGGCTCCTCAACTGGCTTCTCACTCGGTTTCCGGATCACTGTGGCTTGAGATGAACCCTTGAAACTCATCTTTGGGAACTTGAGGTTCTTTCGATCAAGCTTCACCTAAAATTTAATTCGCTTGAGTTAGATTAAAAGTATAATATATATATATATATATATATAATATATGTATAATATATATAAATATATAACTCAACTGATTAAAGAAAATATAAAGTTAATCAAAAATGAAGAAGCGGAAGATAAAAGCATATCGTTGACCCACTTTTTACTGTAGGGCAGTTTCAAATGAGGTCATAGAGATAAATAAAGTGTTTCGAAATCCGCATATAAATAATTGATTACACGAATGTTAAATATTTCTTATTTGTTCGGTAATATTAATATATAATAAGTTTGGTATTGATACTTTAATTAGCTAAAAGACAGTAAATGTTTAAAGACATAAATGTCCAAAAATGATCGAAAATCGCTTCAGTAGTATTTACGTAAAAGTGGATTAAATTGAAAAAATTTAAGTGATTCATAAACTGTAGACTTCCACCTATAAGATGGTAAGTTTCTATGTCATAAAAAAAGTATATTTATTTTGCAATCTAAAAATGGTGTGTAGATACCCAGAAGGTTAATTAAATGCTTTTGATTCAAATAACTGCAGACTAGTTAAGGTTTTATGCCTGACAAGTGGGCTATTTTTTCCCCTTAATTTACAGACCCCTAGCAGTGCTACCTCCTTCGTACCTTTTCCACTTTCATACTACCTCTGGGTGGCTGCTCACCCCAGGGCGCCATCAGAGGATTACTCTAACTCTGGCTTTCATAAAGGATTATAATTCGGGTTAAGGGACTGGAATCTACCCTCGAATATTTCCCATTCACTTGCAGTGGATCCTGTAGAAATCTTGAATTTATATTATCATTTGGAAAACGTTTCTAGTCACGAAGAACATAAAATAGAATTCAAGTTTTAAAAGAGGGTTGCTTCCTACGCCATGTAGGGATATTAACACTTAAACGATATTCTTGTTTTTCTAGGGGTATAATTTCAAAACAGATGATCGGAATTGAACGGCTCCAAAAAATATTTTTGACAGTTCAAGATTTTCCAGCATCCAGTGACTTAGGTTACAATTTCACAAAAGATGCGAAAATTCTTCGATGCCTTTACATTAAAGATACTGTTACTGTTTATAGACAAAAATCTAGACCCACAAAACCTATTTAATTTTGAGGTTAGGATCCTCACCTTCGTTCGGGTTCACTCACCTTGAAATTATTTTCCACGCCATCGATAGCCGTGTTGTTTAAAATTTCCCTGAATCTTGGATTCTTAGATGCCAGGTAAAGTGTGTCGGGGTGGAAAACGACGTCAAAAACAACACAGCGGACATTTTTTTTATCGAAGTCGTCTCTAGGTGGTGTAAGGGTGAACGGAATCGACCATTGTAATCCTCGATGTCCTTTATCTTGGGTTGGTTGACTACTAGGTTTATTGACGATATTGCTTTGACTAATATTCAGGAAACATTTTTTTTCGCCATCAACGCTCGTTTTTATGACATAACCGGGTTCGGGGTTAACGAACGTAACGTCGACGCCCCGTTCCTTCTCTAACTGCGTGATCTCTTCCTGGTACAGTTTCTTATTTGCTGGGTCGCTCACCTCTTCGGCATATTCAATTAATAACTTGCGGAATTCCTCTTTTTTCAAGCATTCTGTTAGATCTTTCAATTCCCCCCTGGTCACTTCTAAATCATCCCAATCGTTTTTCCTTTGCTCATACGCGTCCATCTTCTATAAAGTTGAATGGAAACTGAAGGAAACTACTTCTTGACTTCTTGTAGTACTTGTGTTTACAAATAAAACTCAGGCTAGTGTCGTCGTAGTAGTTGTATAGAAAGATCGCGAACCCGAGCTACACGTGGACCAACTGCGCCAGTCCTGGTCTCAGGAAGACTGCACCGGCGCCGGCCGGCCGGTTTGCGGCGGACAGCCCAACTAAATTCAAATAGATCCCTCGAAAGTTTCAGATTGTTTATCCCGAACAAATCCGAAATTTTCCGAATCATTCCGGAATTTGTATCCGAACCAAACAATTTCATTCCATTGATTTTGAATTTTTTATTGATTTTGAATGGGCCTCGGATTGAAAACGTTCTTCGGATTAGATCCGAATGAAACTATTTGGTTCAGATACAAATTCTGGAAATAACTTTAATCCAAAACATTTGCCGCACTATCTTACATATTTTTTATCGACTACATTTTTTCTGGAATTTGTGATTATAAAATAAAAACGTCGACTCTTTTCAAACGAAGAATATTCATTATTATGAAAAAGGAAACATTACCAAACTACATTAAATATAATATTTTGTTATTTTTTTAAAAATTACAACCTATTGTAAATTTTTTGACGCCATATAATTTCGCAAAAGATTTTCAAAAGGATCAAACTTGAGTTAAACCATTTTTACTAATAATCTGTTTTTCCCTTATATCTGAATAATTCGTACAATAAACCCGTATTTAAAAAAAAAATTGACTTCATCTTTCGTTCATATTTGCGTTCAACATTTAAAAATACCTAATTTCGCAATTTACAAACATTTGACATTTTTTATTGCTTCATACCGTAGGTTCTATATCCCATTTTTATCAAGATCTTTTGTTTATATATTTCATTTTACGATTATCATGTACTTTTTTAAAGACTGTAAATATTTTCAATTTCAATTTTATCGCTAAAATAAAACTATAAATCAGTCACGATAGATCCACTAAAAACCAATAAAATAAATATTTGATTTATCTTTATAGGATAATAAACGAAATTCCTTTCCAGTTTAAAACTACGTAAATATGATTATTCAGTCAGTAAATATTTTGTGACGAAACTTTACAGTCACATAATAAATAATTCTACATCTAGACCAATTTCGCGGAGGGGAAAAAATAAGATAATTTGTTCAACGATAAGAACTTGGCTTTTATAAAGGATAATTAATTATTTCCACCTCAGTTACAAGAAAGTATATTTAAATACCAAAAAGTGTCTTCAGTGAAACAAGTGGAATCATGAAGAGTAAGATTTTTCACATTATTATATTTTCACAAATATTATTATAAATTCTTAATTAATTGAGAAAAAGTTGCAATCGTTTTCAATTCTTGAAAGAAAAATAAGATTTGCTGATGTGTATAATAATTTAAGAATGAAATTCATTTTTTCTCATTTACAGATCTCTTCGTTCTCTCTGCCGGTTTACTGGCAATGCTGGTAGTGGTAGCAAATGGTAAACCTACTAAGTCAATCACAGGAGGCCCAGATGACTGTCCAAAAAATGACCGAATTGGTCACATTGATAATGTAGCTGACCCGGAAAATTGCTCCCGTTATTACTCGTGCATAGACGGAACAAGTTTTCTCACGTCCTGTGCAGAAATAGATCATAAAGGTAACAGATATTACTTCAACCCTCATCTTAAAAGATGCGATTTGCCAAAGAATGTGAAATGTGCACACAAACCCAGTCCAAATGACCCAGAAGTAGGAATTATTCACCTGGATGATCCATATTTGCAACACGGTGAGAGACGGCGTTCCAATATTCATATGTACGAGTAGTAAACAAATTATTCAACATGTATTTGAATATCAAAAGACGTATTAAATTGTTCTAATAAAGAAATAACTTTTGAATCGTTCTTATCATTTCACTTGAAGGCCTTATCATATATTTTGTGCGAGGCACTTTTGTATTTATTCATCCTGCAATCCAAATTTATCGCAATAAAATTAAGTATACATACAGACCCAAAAATATCTAATTATCATATTTATGAAGTAAAATGAAGAAATCGAATTTGAAGACTATACAAATGATTAAAAATCTAAGAAGAACTGAAGAAATGATTTTGAAAATTTAAATCGTCTCATAGATAAAAAACGTACTTTGCATATGATTGACGATTTAACGAGGTACATACCATATATTGCATCATAACTGAACTATTCAGGGCACACCTTAAAGGAGATGATTATTGTTGTTGAGTGCATGAGTAATATAATTCGTGAATAATGGAAGAGTGCAAAGAACTACTTTCACAAAATACTCTCCAGTCCAGTTCAGCTAACTATATTGCAAGTCATGCAAATACACTTTCACGTTTTCATCTTTTGTACACTATTCTTTCTTTTTTTTTATTTTTCATTGAATAGTTTCCCTCAACTTTTATTTACTACAAATATCATTCGCGCCATAATCCAGCCTTGAAGGTTTATCAACCTTTGTCAAGAAGTGTCGATTTTGATTTCTTCAGAATTTCTTCAGACCTCTTTTATTTATTTCGACTCTTCTTTAGGTATTATTCAATTTTTTCCCATTAATAGTAATATAATGACAATTAGATATTTTCTTTTGTTTGAAAGTCAAATCCTGTCATTCTGATCAGGTGATGGGTGGGGGACACCATGTGCAGACTGCAGAAGATGTGGGGAACCACAGGTCTGAAGCCTCTGACCCACTGACATTCTCTTCAGTTTGATTCAGTCACGCCGTGAACGCCGATAATCAAAATCGTGGAAGGTTCAGTGTCTGTAAACCCTAAAGTTTCTTGAATGTGTATAATGAAAACTAAAATAAAATTTAAAACAAATTATTCGAATTCTGCATAAAACAAAAATGATAATAAATATAATAAATTAATTAGCGAATGACGAACTCACGATGCGTCGATGTCGAGGAGTTCTCACCGGGTTGATAGGTTGCTTAGCAGTAGCCTTCATTGTCTTCAGCACTCGATCTGCGATTGATGATGAGGACCTTTTTGATAAGGAAAGAACACATTTCACGGAAGATGATGCAAATCAACCCTCTGAAATGTCATCTAATAAAATTCAGGTCTGCACTGAATTTAACATCTATTATATCAGTTATAGTCAGCCACTTTTTTAAGATATAGAAAAACTATTATTTAAAATTATTAATTATGAATTAAGAAATGTATGATGCCTGACTTTGATTACAAAATATTTATGAATAAATTGAATACAAAGAACATATAAAATGGGAAAAATATATAAATTAAAATGCACATATATAGAATACAAAAAAAAAGGTTCTTGTTCTGAACAGGAAGGAAACGCGTTCACATGGTGAAAGCGATTTTCCTGCACGAAATTCACATTAAATTGCGCAGCTGTATATAATGTTCATGCGGAATCAGAGAGAAATTTCCCAGCATGTAGAATGTACATACATGCCAATTATGAGTCTCTAATATATACAGAGTTAAACGATTTGAGCCATTAAGAGTTCATCATTCTGAGGACCTTGCGGTTGAAGAATTTTCATTATAGTTGAGCATCCTAAATAACGAGAGTCAATTTATGTAATGAACGTTAATTAAACCTTATCCTTCACGTAATTTCTCTCTCAGAAATGCATTTCATTTTAATTCTTCATTTTCAGGAAAAATTTCCTTTCTTTTTGTAGTTCGCTCAGCTGAGGGATGAAAACTATTATTATTAGTAATCTATAACTAATGAAGTTTGTATTGCAATGGAATAGTAATATGTAAATTATTATGAATTTGTATTACAGAGACAAAGACATGTTACACAATCGCTTGCAGAATTAGGTGGGCGAGGAAGTTTGCCGGAAACGAATGACCATGTACTGATGGTGACACGAATACCTGGTGCAGGATCTGAGTTACTGGTTCTCATTCTGCAACGCCTTCAGGGATACAATGCATTCAAGCACATTCGTTTGCCTCCAGGAGACGATGGCATTCTCACTAATCTTCAGCAGGTAAATGCAAATTGTTCCTGTAAAGTCAGAATTTTATTCTTTTGTAATAAGGTTTTGAATTTGGACAAAATCTAGTTGAACGCTTCAGAGGAAAGTGCAAATAAGGCAGACCTCATTCTTGGAATTCCAATCAGATTACAGATACCGATCGCAATTACGCATGTTTTTGCACAGCCTCACTGAGTTGTGAAATGCTTCCGAATCTCGTCAATCATAAGTCAGATTGTTAAACAAATTGCACTTGCCGTATAAAATTATTTATTTTATATTGAAAGCAAATTGGCAATTGATTCAAGATTTGATGTAGAAGATGAAGCGTAAAGATCGAAAGATTCTTGCAAAAGAAGATTTATCAGGATTTCTAGAATTTTATGTTCTGAGTGAGAAGAAACAATAAATTGTACAACTCCTTCTATGTTCATTTAACAGCTTCTAACAGCATTCTTCATGTTCCGACCGACCTCCCAAGAATTTGAGGAATCTCCTTTCTGAATTTTAAAAGGTGCGGATTAAACGTTGTTTTGACATTAAATCCAGAAATAAACTCTCATCAAACTAGATACGTAAATCACACATTTCTGGGGAAATATAGCTCCTTCGAAATGTAAGGCGTGCTTTTAGCTCGAATTCCAGAACAGCAAAAAATAAACTGGCGTCTCGCAATATTTTTATCTTAATGTTTTCAGGAAAAAAGTCTGAAATGAAAGAAAAGGAAATTAAATTAGAAATAAAATATGATAATGAATGGAAAAAAAGTAGACTCAGTTAAAAATAATTTAAATTAGTCACGAATGTAAAAAGGTGCTGAAAATCCGGTCAAGTAGTTAGTGTTCTGTACTTTTACGGAGGAATCCAGTTGCCAATGTTGCAATATGACTTCTAGACTTCTTAGGAGACCTGCGCAATGTGCATTTGTACTTACAAGATAATGTAAATTACACTATATTATGATACATGGCTTCATTAAAAAGTGAACGCATTATGAAATAAAAATTAAATTCTACTCAACGAAAAAAAGATTTCTTAATTTTCTAATCTGACAAAGCATGCACATTATTATAATTCACATTATCAAACATTCAAATCAATTTAAAATTTGAATGAAATTGGAGGCTAAATGAATAACATATTTGTGATCTTTAATTAGAAAAGATTAGGTGAAATCTGGTTCACATTTGAAAGACATTTAATTTAGAAACATTGTAGTCAGACCATCTTTGAAATTAGAAAGGTTTCATCCGAGTCGTGTCCAGCGTGACATTTCGTTAAAGATGTCTGCAAAAAAGATTGTGGTTTATCGATCACGATGAGCATTGAGCACTCAAGTCTCGAGTAAATGTTCCAGAGCCTCAGTACTATTTATTGTATGCCTCACTGGAAAATAAATATTATAAATGTCATAGAAATTAATTTATAAATTACAGTGATTATCATTATAAATTGCACTTTTCAAGCAATTTATCATGAAAAGATTTTTAACTTATAACAATTACCACATGTCATCTTTATTCATATAATTCGAATTTTACAGGAATTGCTTGTTGAAGAAATAACAAGTATCATCAGACAAGAGGCAATTCCTCTGACTTTTGATGGGGACGTTCGATTTCTGAATTTTTCAGCCTTTGATAGGCAAGCACCGACTTTTATTTCTTTGGTCAGAGACCCTTTGGACCTCAAGACTTTGGACAGGTAAATCTTTTTCATTAATTATATTTATGCAAACATCCCTAAATTATTTTTAGAATTTTTTATTCTCAAAAAGATGAATTAAAGATATTTTAATTTTATTTGCAGATTCAAGAATGGAGATTCATCAATCATATACAGTGGATCAATATCACACTTTTGTGGTCAAGATACCCGATGCACGTGAGTTGACACTTATTACATAAAACAGATATCGTTGTATTGCAGAATTAATGAGCCGAGTCCGAGGTCTAGGACAAGTTTCTGGAATCTATTACACTCAATTAATTGAATACGATTAAAATGACCATAATAGTAAAAGGGGGAATTAATCATGGATTGGGCTTATATGCAAAACATCTGAAAAAATTTTATAAAAATAGAACCATCTCAGACGAAATGAAAAAGAAATACTTTTTCATAAAAGACGTAATACTGCAATTAAAATATTAATCATGAGAATTGATATACTATAAGAGAAACATTCTATGGGACTCTAATGTGACTCGTTACATCAGTGGTTTACCATAGCGAGAAATCAAGATCAACGATCCATTCTTGGACCCAAGGGAACGTGAGCGAGTACAGAAAGTATCTCTAGAGAATTGCGCAACTAGGCGGAACACATACCTACACTCTTCGAAAATTATTCATTGTGCAATACATTTTAAGAAAATTATATATCCCGATCCATTGAGCTAAATTATTAAGTTATTAACTTTCTTGCTTCTATCGCTAAATTATTCAACCTTATAAGAAATTGAGATAAAAAATACTTTGTTTAGATTAATAATAAAATCAGATTTTCACATTTATATTATGCAAGGCTACATTAAGAATCTTTTAGCTCAGATTTCCTAAACTTTTATTTTTATTAAAATTAATTAAATGAAAATAGAGTAATTCAATTAAAAATTCTGTATTTATATAATATACATTGTAACTCAAACTTATGCTCTTACGTAAGAATGTATTCTTGCAAAGACTTTCCTTTCAACTTAATTTTTTTTGTAACCTGATGATTACTAATGATCATAATTTTTCTTATTATTGTCCTGAAGAAAGAAATTCTCTTATG
>JAUESI010000029.1:13987948-14011495 GCA_032275145.1 Synergus laeviventris
ATTTTTTTTGTAACCTGATGATTACTAATGATCATAATTTTTCTTATTATTGTCCTGAAGAAAGAAATTCTCTTATGCAATAATTCTTTAACAATTAATGACGTTGAAGTTGTTCGTAAGTAATTAATGGTTAGAAAATATAGAATAATTAAAAACTGAAAAATCTTTTTAAATAAATTATTTTCTTATGGAATCATGTAATAATAATTATAAGTTCCTTGTGTTTAGAGCTAATAATTTATTAAACATTTTTATTTTCAGCCAAAGAAACAGTAAATGGGCATTAGAACGTGCCAAAGTCAACGTGAATAGATGGTATCCTGTTATTGGAATCTTAGATCAAATGGATGAGACACTAGATGTTCTGGAAAACTCCTATCCAGAATTTTTTGAGGGTGCAAAACTAGTCTACGAAAAGCTGAGTAAGCCTAATTAAGTAATAACGAAGTAATCTTGTTAAGAAATCAAAAGATTTAATTTAATTATAGTAATAAAAATTCAGTCCTTTGTCAGTTTTCAAGAAAATCTGACAAATGGTAAGTAAATCTGGATAAATCGTCTTTGATTTTGCAGAACCAAAAAATATTACACATGAAGCTAGACCATTAAAGCAATCGATAAAAAAACGACTAGGCCAGGTGTTGGCGAAAGAAGTGGAATTTTATCAATGGCTGAGGACACGCCTTTTAAACCAAACAACCTCTAATGAATGACAGAATAGTTTCCCAAAGGAATCAAGAAATTAGCAAATCAATCGACACCGAAAAGATAACGTGCTCGAAGACAGCATTCCATAAAAATTTGACTGAGAAATGAATATACTCATGACGATACCTATTTTTAAGAAAAAGGAGAATTTGATTGTTTATTTATTATATAACTCTAATATATATATATTGTATTAATAATTGTAGCTTTTGTACCATTTGAGGCATTTAAAAAATTTATTGTTGAAATTGAATTAGGAGTAATAGAGAAAAGAAATTTAGATCCTTTCTATTTATGTGTAGGATAAATAATGAAACTGTGCCATATATATTAAAATCACTTTCAGAGAAAGTTGATAATGTTACCCATTATTTATGTACAAAATAAGTCGAGATATTCTGGTAAAATAGTTGTATTGGATAAATGAACGGATTTTAGTAAATATATTCATAATTGAGAAAAATATTTTCATAAAAACCAGTCAAATTTTACTCAATTTAATATTTGTTGTAAAATGTTTTAATACATATATGAATTTCAGAAAAATAGTATTTTTAATACAGAATAAATTACGTATAACGATATAACCGAATAAAACAATCGAATTTCTATGACATATCATTGAATAAAACGATAAAAAATAATGGACATGATATGTAAATTGAATTATGATTTTTTACAAATTAAATGTAATTATATTACAGTTTTAATTACTTATAAAAAAATAATTTTTACAGTTTAAATAGAAGAATACTTTTGTAAAATTTATAGTAAATTTTCAAAATTGAATCAGAATAGCAGAAAAACTTACCAGTAATGCAATCTAGCGGTGAAAGTTGTTTGCACCTGGCTACGAAGTTCACAACAGATCCGTACATTGGCGACTCTATCAGTCACACTCACTGAAAATTTATCGACATTTGAAAAGAATTAAAAATAATCTAAATATTCAGAAAAGTTTTTTTGAATATTGAAAAAAGATAATGTTTTAAATTAGAAGAAGATTCTTTTCTTTGAAATCGTATAAAACTCTTAACACCTGATTCTTAATTCAAACAGAAATAGTCAAATGGATTTATTTATCACCGGATTTATTTCTTCAGTAAATCTATATATTCAACATATTATAAAATAAATATATAATAGAAGATTATAAAAAATGCATTGGGTTCTGAATACAGAAATCCAACCCTCTTTCCTCTCTCTTTCTCTACCTGCCTCATTCAAATTATACATTCTTGACAGTAAGCATTGTATTGAAATATAAAAAGGACCGCAGATAATATTAATTTTTAATTATTTATGTACACTCGCGAAAGCCTGATATATCAAAGGTATATCAATTTTTTGATGATTTAATAGTCACGATTTTACTGAAAATGAAAAGTCCGCTTCATCGAGTGAGGATCGAGTTACCATGAGTTTTCGATATTTGTACGAGTACAGCAGGAGAGTAAGATCATGTTGACATACAAATAAACCAGTAATGGCACAAGATACGCGTGTCATCACTTCTTTTTTGGGTCTTTCAAACCGGCACCAGCGTTGAATTTGAAGAAAATGATGTCGCCATCTTCTACTACATGATTTCGACCTTGTTGCCTGTATTTTCCAGCAGCCTGTTTTATAATTGAAGAAATATTATAGATTGTTTTATAAAGAATTGAAACTATTCAAAATTCAAAAAATAAAATTTTAAATACCTTTACAGCAGATTCTGAGCCTTCGCTTTTAAAGTCATCAAATTTCATGATTTCTGCCATAATGAAACCTTTCTCAAAGTCAGTGTGAATTTTACCAGCAGCTTGAGGTGCTTTAGTTCCTTTCTGTAAAATATATTAAGTTTCAGTTACAGTTAATTTCCAAAAGCTATTTAGAGATTTTTTTAGTTAAAAATACCTGAATCGTCCACGCTTTGACTTCGTCATGACCTGCTGTGAAGAAGTATTGCAACTGCAGTGCCTTGTATCCTTGGACTATAATTTTATCTAGTGCACTGAAATAAAAAATGATTATTAACAACAGAGTAAATTTGATTTCTTGGAAATTATCGAATAATTCAATGTTTTGCTGCAAATATTTTACATAATTACATATTTGAAAGAAAGATTCAATATCTTCGAAAGATGAATTTACAACTCTAAAAATAGTTCAACATTCCTGATTTGTATCAAATAAACTTCCGCCCTTTTTATCCTTTTTCTCCTAATTATTAGAACCCAATGCCGTAATGTGGTCAGATTGCGTATGCATTACTCGGTTTACGAGTCGTCTCTCTAGACTCACGACCTTAAATGGGACCATTAAAGACACGCCAGAACGAAAGAAGAGTGCGACAAAACTTGAATTCGAAGATGATGGAAACTGGAAATTTTCGGACAAAACGAGCGCAGCTTGTGGACCATGGACCATGGAATATGATTGTCTCGGACCAAATATCGTCTAATGACAGGGTGGGACCAAAGGAGTCATCCGACTCCGACGGTAAAGTCTGGACTGGATTTTGAGACTTCAGAGAATACACATAAAGCGAACGACTTAATACCGCAATTTTATCATTCCTCGAGTCCGAGGCACCCACTTTGTGCATCCGCCGATCTGCGGTCTCGAAATAAAATCACGGCAGTCCTCTGATTACCGGTTGACCCCTTTGTCCAACCTTTTCTCTCTCTTTCACGAGCTCCCACCCCATGCAAAATTATTTTTATCGTCAATGGGGTACAATCGAGCTTCGATTTTCATGCTTTTAGGCTGCTGTTTTAGATCAAATTAATAGCTGCTCTGCAAATTCTGAAATTGCAGTCCGAAATCGAGAACAGAAACGAATTTCAAATATTCCTAGGCGTTTCTTAATTCTAGGGTCTTCCTAAACTTGAAATATTCCAAAAAGAAAAGGAACGGGATTATTTTTAAATTGCCACAGTCGTAATGATAAGGCTATAAATAATTTAGTTTAAAGATTGGTTATTACAATTAAAAGTTTCCAAGCAGTATTCATTGAACGAAGTCACTTTGTAAATTTGTAAAGAAGAAATTACATAAAACCGTCACATCTCAATATTTTATAAAAGATATCAATAATTTTTGAAATAATAAACATTTTTTTTTTATTTCTCGCGCTCATTTTAAGCAGAATTTGATGTCTTTTAATTTACTTATAAGAAAAAATGTAATCTTTGATGTAATTAAATTTAGGAGAAGTAGAACGATCAGCGAAAAACAGGTGAACTCATAATTTTGAACGATAGGGTATGTTGCTCCACCTTGCACGAGACTGACTCATGCTTGCGTCTTGCATTTGAATTTTAGAAAGTAATTTAGAATGACCTCCGGCGAAAGATCAACATTATTACCTAAAGTCTATATTTTTCGGGTTTTAGTGTAGTACATGTGCACTTCCTGAGTGCGGATGACCCACTGGCCGACTGGCGTCGTTATCTGAGATTATACCCTGGGCCGATAAGCGTGTAGGGTTTTCTGTGCAATTTTGCAAGAATTTGAATAGCTCTGCGTAAAAAATATAATGTTTCGCGACCGCCTGTTTTAAAGTTGTTCAACTATAAAAGAGGGATGTACACGCGTCTAGACGCCGAGGGACCCCAAACTTGCAACCCACTATTACTGTTACCATAGCTAAGAAACCTGTGGGAACCAATTCTTCTCGAGTCTACGAAGTCTGGATTTGAAGAAGATTTTACATAATTGGAAAAGATTTCCAATAATTCTTAAAAATTGTAAAATTTGACATACCTGGTCACTTTACTTTCCTCGAAATATTTTGCACGTTCAGCATCATCCATGTCAAAAACTTTATTCTCGAAGACTCCGCTGAAGGGAATCAAAATTGCACCAGGATCATTTTTGTCGACCCATTCCTTGATCTTGATAAGCCTTTAAAAAATTTTATAGTAGAGAATAAATAAAATACATATTAATCTAAATAAACACAAATGACATATAACTGTAACAAATCTAATCTTTGAAAATTGTCCAACAAATTGACGCATCATTGTTTTCAATTTTTTATTGAACGTGAAAAAATGGTATTGCGCACGCAAAGAAAATCACTGTCATCGCAAAGTGTATTAACTCGGATCGAATGACAATCGTGTGCTAATCACAGGTTGATTTGTATTTGATAAACATGAAGAGTTTAACACTCCAAAGGGCAAATCGCTGGCATACTTTTCAAATGTATTCTTGCCAATTCCACTTGAATAATTGAATTGATAATCACTCGCAGTCCGTGCGATGAGAATATCAATTCGCATTTTGCATTCTGTCGCAAGAGTTTATGAGGTTTTATTATTATTTCTGTATTATTATTTTATTTTGTAACATACCATTTGTTCTTCTTTCGAATGTAGTCTTTCTCCGAGAGGTTTACTAAATAAATTACCGGCTTCGATGTCAGGAAAAGGTATTTATTCAGGACCTCAATCTGAAAATGTGTTTAGAATAAAAAATTATAGGATTGAAAAAAGTCGCGAGTCCTGGTTTAAACTATTTTTTTTATGAGAAAATTCACCTCATTCAAACTCCAGTCAGCAAATCGAATGTGTTTCTGATCGTCAACGAGAACTGTTTTCACTTTGAGAAGTGTCTCCTGAAACAAAAAACGAAGGTAGACATTAATAAATTGATATATTCAATAAGGAAGCATTTCAAAGTCAATCTGAAGACCACTAGTTTTCGCGAAAGTGTAAGAAGTAAATTAAAGAAACAGATTTAAGTACTGGAGGGGCAGAAAAAGTAGAATCGCGGGGTCTCAAAATCTTTTTCGCAAATTGCTACGAATAATAGCTCTGGAAAATTGTAAAGAGGCGATCCACGGGAGGAGGTATAATCCTTCAGCGATTGATTCGTTCCAGGAAGTGCTTGCGTTCTTTCCCACCCGCACTCTTAATTTTCTTCAGTAATTTTGCGAGACTGGCAATATTCTCAGTGAATTTGTGCGAATTCTACTTACTTTTGGCGTGCAGCTTGGTACCGAAACCACCACTTCTCGTGACAAGGAACACTTACGTGAAATTTTTCGATCACGGCGGTCCCCCAGTTTAAACGGAAAAATACAGATATGCACCTCAGGCGTATTGCACGTGTGACTGCTATCATTTTGGTAATTTCAATAGGTCATTAAAGGGCCAAGAAACAATTTTTTAAACTGGAAATTCTTAAAACCTGCTTTCAGCAAGTTTCGTTTTGAATACTTCTCATTATACCAGAAGATATTACATTTTTGTAAAATACCCCTGCTCCTTATCTGCTGCTTTATCAAAATTATTAAGAGCAAAACCAGGTAAGCTCTATAATCTCGACGGTAGTGCGCGCATAACATTAAAGTCTATTTTTAATATAAGGTAAAAGGTTTACAAGAGTAAGGTTATAGACTAAATTGATAATAGTCGTAGACAAGCGCTTTAGTTTTGCTCTATAAATAACATGAATTTCCTTAAGAGGTTTGTACAGTGTTTATATGATGATGATGATGATCTTAAGTCGTAAACGCATGACCTGTTCCTTGTGAACCTCGCGGTGAAATCAAGGATCTCGTGATCGCGTACTATTTGCATTGGCCCCAAGTGCATAACGGAGCGACATTTCGATCGATTTTGCCAACGAGGCGCGGTCTACACCCACACGTAATTGTAAAACATAGATATAACCGGTCTTCCAAACCGATTACATTCAATTTCCTGGCGCGAAGCCCTCTCGTTATTGTAAAGGCCGGATCACCCACTTGGATTTGTCGGATACGATCTTCGCTATTGTAGTGGCCATCCTGTCCTGATACATCGTCGATGTAATAATAATGGTAATAAGTCGGACGGAAGAGATCCAAGCTTTTTTTTACTAGAGGGCTTATAGTTTTTTTAAATCAAGGATTCATGAACCAAGATAATAAGTGAAATTCTCTAAGTCTACAATTCTGATGCTGATGATTACTGATAAAATTAACATAGTCTTCAATTTAGAATATTTCCTTTTAATTCGAACTAGATTTCACTTAATTGATGTGTATTTTACTAATTAAAAATCTAGAAAGTTTGGATGTGTAAAATATTAAACTCTATTAAATTAGAAGTTGCAATTTGAAATGTTTCTAACCAATTTTGTGATGTACACTGTGATGGTACTTGTCCAGAAATAAACACGATAAGATAATTGTTCGGACGGCCATTCAAAACATTGTTCACACAATTGGCACCTATGTCTGCTTCGAACTTATCTTTTACAACGAGGTTTTCGTCAAGTCACGCATCCCATGACGCGACACCATGGACTTCATTGAGGCAAACGAGATGGTTTGTCGGCAGATTGCAATTTAAGGATCATAAAAAATCGTTTAATATGCTGGACCGGAACCCAGGATTTAAAGTTCCATATGGAAAGGTAGATCTGATCGATAGAAATGTAATTATTTAATATTGTACGCTTCAAATTTAAAAATAGTTTATTTTAAATGATCAGAAACTAAAAGTGGAAAAGGTTTCACTGAAGAGTATTCGAATGACCTGTTATGAAGAAGATGAATCGACGATTTGATACTCATCTTCAAATCCCTTTTCGTGTTCCTCATGTCAGAATATAGACTCCATCATTCATAAACTCATGAATGAAATTATTATCATTGAAGTACATAACTTGATACTTGTACTCACGTATTCAGGCTTCAATTTCTTGTCATTGCCTCGCACAACCAATTTTTCCAATTTATCTAAGTGGGCATTGAGGAACTCAATGTCCTTCAATCGCAACTCGTCACTGATTATGTCGAGGTCTCTCACAGGATTAACGTCGCCCTCAATGTGAGTTACGTCATCGTCCTCAAAAGCTCCTGTAAAAAATGGAACTTTATTACATTTCTTTCTTAAATTGCTTCTTTTAATTAAAAAAATTTAATTCTCAAGAACAACCTCTACATAACACTTCTACTCATTTAAGGTAATTGTAAAGATATCCAACTATATACTTAAAACTTAAAAAATTTCAATGAAGCATTAGAACTTCCTTGCTACGGAAAGTGTAAGAAACTATTGGATTCCACTTTTCCGCTCTTCTTTAGAGAAATGCAGGGGCACTTTGCGATATGACCGCAAGAAATGTTCTCGTCCATTATTTAAGAGAGTGGTGCCCTCAGCGCGAAAATTACAGGTCGGTTTAATTACAAAAATTACCACCTGCCACGATGCAATGCCGTTAAACGCCACAACTACTTGGAATGTTATCTGATGCGGAATCTAGTACCGGGTTCTTTCTAGTGGGCTTTCCAGCTTCGATCTTCATGTAATACAACGGACAAGTTCTTCGTCGAATCATTCCTTCTTACGTCGGTAGGCGAGAAACACGCCAAGTATCGAAAGTATCAATAATCGACTTGGCGAAGTGTAGAGAAGTTGATAAATGAAAAAGCAGGAGGATAACGAGGCATTTTCAGTTTCCTGTTGCCTTAAACCCTTTCTGCTGTACTGCCGCGAATCACGCACTATTTATGCCGCGAGCCTCTCTTCATATTTTACGAGCTGTGTGTCGGAAGCTCAAAGAAATTTTAATGCTATTCTTATTCGAGGAAATAGATTTTTACGAGAAATGCTTCAGATTTTCGCTATTGACTTCAAATTAATTAATTTTTTTAAAGTTTCACAGTCTTTCCTACATTCTATTTTTTACTCTCTTTTCCTGATCACTAAGAAGTCTCATTTTACCCCAAAAAATGGTCATTCAGGGGGAAGAATTACAAAATTTAATTTCAATAAGAAATTGACCTTGTAATTACTTCATCGTGGAGAAAAAATCAATTCCTTCTCAAAACGTTTACTTTGGTAGGTGTTGCCCTCAAAGGAGAAGAGACAGCAGTCCATCGCCATAGAAGTATATGAATTACAATGAAATTATCGAGTACCGAGGATCCACTGTTATTGCCGACAATCTGTTATACAGGCATCATTTAAATAATAATAAACGATAAGTGGATGCGTCGAAAGAGATATTCTTATGGTTAGCATTGTATTTATAAGTCTTTAAGTATATACCAGGGACCAGTTACAAGTGCCTGCCCACTCTCTTGCGGGTTGCACGGAGTCAGCAAATAATCATCCTAAAGTCGTATAAGCAATTTAACAGCAAGTGAGACGATGCGCAACATCCCTGTCATTATCAATATTCCGTACGCGTACTTAGGGTAAAGTAACTAGCACCGCCTCGTGATGATTAGTGCTTTACTTTTACTGGTCGCTAATGTGCACCAATGCCTTAGTTTCGATGTCTCTGCGAAAGACTTAAAGAGAGTTAACGAGGATTATATTTTAGAGAAGCATTATCTATTTCATTATCTCGCATTTCGTATTTTGTATTTTGTATTTCATTCGCAGAACATTCATCGTATACAACTTCTAACAAAAGTTGAAGACCTAGGAGTAAACTAGTCGAGGGATAACAAAAGACCCTGCAATGTTTGATGTTCACAGAAGGTGGTCTGCAGTCGTAATTACGCGGACGAAAATTGAACGAAAGGAGAAATCGTAAACGTAGGTAAGCTCGATTGTACGAATTAAATATGAAACTTGGAGAGCACATTCGACGAACGAATAAATTCCTAAACAAAATAAATAATACTTACGACATAAATGGAAGATTGCATCGCAGGCACTAATATGCGAAAGGAAAGCGTTTCCCAAACCCTGTCCTTCAGCAGCACCTTTGACTAATCCAGCGATATCCACCACATTCAAAAAGGCAGGCACTTTACTAAAACATTAAACAAGAAGCGATTCAGATACTTTTTAATTCGTAGATATAAATTATAAGATCTCTTTTAAATACTTTTGAATCTCTTCTCACTTTTAAGAGCTTCAAAATATTATTCTGATTCTATTATTGATTTTGTTCCTATTTAGAAGCAGAACAAAAATCAAAGGTCAGGAGTTACAATGCAAAAAAAGTGGCATTTGATGACAATAATGATTGGCATTTAAATGCTAATGCCGGCCTCATTGATCAATTAGCCTTTATAGCGATGCGTCGAGGGTGGAGGTGTGAGGATGAACACATTCACAAATGCGTCAGTTGGTTTTCATCAAAGACTGTTCTCTGCATTGTCACGTGCCACAGGGCAGGATTCGGTTAATGCTCCATGGCAAATGTGATTGCTGATCGGGGTATGAAATGTAAAGGATAGAAAGCTGAACTTTTACTCTTTGATCCAGGATCACCTCTCTAATTTGCATTTTCAATCATACCAAATTACGATCAGGATCAGCAATGACATGTCCTTTGTATCAACTAAGTCTATTTTTATATTCGTAGAAGAAATATCGTAAACAGAATTTTATCGAATCTTCAAGTGTAAGAGCATTTTTATTTTTATAAATTGAAAGTATTTTGACAATAATTTTTTAAATTGAAATAGAAATGAATAGCATAAAATCCTTCGAGTTCGAGAGGCTCGAGGCTCTTTCGGGAAACATCTTGGACCAAATGCAAATAGGAAGATCTGCGAGCAAAGCGAAATTTTCACGATCTTCCTGAGCGCCCTGAGAAAAGTCTATACGGGGTCGAAGATAGATATTGGGTACCGTAAAGCAGAATTTACGAAGCTAGTCAGTGTTTGGTGTGCCAGTATATTTCAGAGGCGAGTGCAAAACTGATCTGCATTGCAGATCACGTCCCTGGGTACGTGCCTCACCCCGGGCTCTGGCAGGAATAAAGGAGAAGACGTATGGAAATGTCGCCAGTTATTCCGAACCGTTTCCCTCGTTAGAGTTTATCGCGGTGGCCATAACATATTCTCAAAGCATTCACATCCCACTGTTCGCCAATATTTGGAATTGGGAGGAATGCTTACCTCGCAGGCTTGAAGTACTCGCACAGGTAGTCAAATCTCGAATCCGGTACTGGTACTCGACGTGCTAGAACAAAAAAGAGAAATATTTGGTTAGAGCGATTTAGCGAAAATAAGGTCATGCTTCTGCCTTTTAATTATAATTTTCTGGCGAACCTACAAAATTCATTTCGAACTGATAGAACTACTGAAGCTTCCCTTATCCGTTAATAACTGGCTGGGGGAAGTTCTTCTAAACTTAACAGCACTGTTCTGCTTTGAAACACTAGACATCAATTCTTCCAAATTTTCTTCTTCTAAGCTTTCAGTTTCAGTCATTGTTTCCTTCTTGATACAATTTTCCTTTATGAGAGTTATAAAAGGATTTATTTTGTTCTTCATATTTTTTATGACAAGTCGGAAAAATTTCGTTCGATCTTCCATTCGTTTAATGACATCTTCATAAATAGCAACTTCATTCAGCTCGCATGTTAAATTATGAGTTTTGAGATAAGCTCCTAAATATATTGCTGCTGTTGCTGATGCTGAGAGACCTATTAACTTAGGTCTTAAAATTCCAAGATAATTAACTCCCTTGATGATTAAAGATGCTACCGTTTGTTCCAAAAATCCCAAGTTAGGCAGATTTTTTACTTGGATTGGTGGCAAGTTCTTTGGAAAGTGAATTTCAATTTCGGAGTAGTCGGAACTTCGTGCCATGAATTTATCCCGACATTCTAATGTGCAGAAAAGGTATAAACGATTTTTAAACAGAAGAGCAATCTCTGGTTTTCCAGCTACAATTTTTCTATAAGGGAGACTTTCAACGTAAGTGACGAGACAATATCCACTGGATTTTAATCTCTTTGCCCAACAGAAGTGTTCAACGTCGACTACCTCTTTTAAAATTTGCGGACGATCTTTTGGCATCTCTTTCTTCAGATTTTCAAGCGGATTATTAACAAAAATGTCCACATGTTTTGAACAAACCCAGTAAAAGTGGTTTTTAAACTGTAAAACTCCTTTACGATCCAGTGGAGTAGAAGATGATTTCAAAATGTCGTCCAAATGAATACAAACTGGACAGAAAGTTTCGTAAACACTTTCTCGTTTTCTAAATTCATAAGGCGAGACACATAGATCTTCGAGATGATGAACCTTATCGTAATCAGCTTCCCGAAAATATTTTTTGATGGCTGAAAATCGGGAACGAACCGCTTCATCTGCTCGAGTCCAAACTCCCCATTTGCTTCTGGTTGCATCAATCTTGACAATATTTCCAGCGAATCTAGAAAGCCAGTCGCGGAATTGCTTTTCATCAAGTTGCCAGATCTGATATTGATGAGACAAAAACTCAGGAGAAAAAATCGACGGCTTTTGAATTTCCTCTGCATCATATCCTAGACATTCTAGACAGAATTCTATATCTGCTTTTAAATCAATGACGACCATGGGTTTAATCCCTAGAAGAGCTAATTCTTCTGTTTCTAATTGGCTAACTGGAAAGCCATCAAGGATATAACCTAAACATTCAGATTGAGGATCAAATGAATAGAGGTCAACTGCACGAGCCATTTGCTCATCAGTTACAACATTTCCTTCTCGGAGATTTTTTTCAATCGAATGTGATAAATCAGTCCAAGTAAATTTCTCTAAAGTGTGTCGTAGTGATTCTCCACGAGTTATAATTTTTAAACCGTAGGTTCTTGCGAATCTTTGCGCTAGAGTTGTTTTTCCACACTTTGGAGGACCTATAATAGATATTTTTACTGGTATTAAAGGTAATGAGGAATCCTGATTCAAATACTTCAATGAGTCTTTTTTGAAATATTCGACAGCTTCTTTTCCTGAGAGGAAGTAAACATATTGACGATGTAGTAGAGGAAAAATCTGACCCTGAGCTTGCATGGGTAAGAACATATGAAACGGTATTTTCCTTTCATAGATCTGCACTGGACAGTTTCGACCAAAAGAACTCAAGAAGTAATAACCAGAATTCAGAAGTTCCTCGGCAATTTCAATACTAACTTCGTAAGTTCTTTCAAAAACTGATGAAGTTCTATGAAGGAAAGGATCAAGAATTGTTAAGAGATTGTAAAAAATATGTACTGGTTCTTTTTCAGTATTAATTTCAACCCAGGGTATTGATTCCTTTTTCATTCGATCACGAATTCTTTCTAAATTTTGATTGCTAATTTCGTAAGCTTCATTTATTTTTCTGGATATTCTTTCTCTGGCTACATCCTCGTCCTCCCAGTCAGAAAAAGGTTTCGGTTCTGAATACATTTGAAGGTAAAGTTCTTCTAATTCTAGTCTCTTAGATTTTTCTTGTGGGCTAAGATTCAGCTCTTCAGAAGAAAATTTCTGTAATTCGAATTCTCTATCTTTCTCAGCTGCTGAAATTTCTGATTCATTTTGGGAAACTGGAGGAGGAGAGGGTATGTGAAAATCAGTATCAGATTCATAAAAGTCTTCTTCCAACAAATCTTTCCCTCTTCTTCTTTCTCTTAATATCTGTTTTATCCACTTTTCTTTTGCAAGCCTGAACTCCTCGAGTTCTTCTTCAAATCTTATTTTCTCTTCGAGCTTCTTTTGATCTTCCTTTGCTTTCCAAGAATCTAGTAAAGATGGAAATAGTCTCTCCTCTGCTGACTTTAAACTGCACCGGAGCTCGACTATTATTTCCGGAACTGCATAGTTTTTCAACATTACCTCAATATCTTCAGTGTAATTTGGAAAAGAATCGAAGATGATACCAAATTCTTCAAACAGAGGTTTAAAGTACTTGAATAAAGTTTCTTTTAAAATAGGATCAGGAAGACTTTGACCACTTTTTATGTAATTTCTAACAATGGATTGTGTGGAATCTTCATCACCACCATTTGATCCTAAATTTTCTAAACTTTCTTCATCTTCAGACATTTCATTCTCTTTGATATCAAAAGAATCTTCATATTTCCAACTGCTCACTTCAATGCCTAACTCTCTCACATAATCATCAAGTTTTTCAAAAAAGTCTATATGAAACAAGCCATATTCCTTTGAAATCGCCCTAGCCATTGTACTTTTACCACTTCCGGGAGGTCCAACAATACAAATTCTAAGTGGAGGAAATTTGCAAAGTGGTTCTCTCCAAGGGAGACAAAAGTCATTTGAATTTTCAACAAATTCATCAAGAGCCTTTTCGTTTGAGAAAAGGTAAATTCTCTTTTCAAAAAGGGCACTCAAATCTTCTTTTCCTTTCCACAAAACTCCGTGACGAATAAGAGCTACTGGACAATAGATACTAGTGTCTCCTAAACGTCGATTATCTGTTGCAACTTCTGTAAATTTTAAAGTTTCTTCTTCATCTTTTTCAATGCTACCATCGTAATCATCATACTCGTTTTCTTCCTCTAAGTTTTCAGGTTCTTTTAAAATAGAATCTCCGGGATCTGTGTTTTCTTCCGCCCTCTCTTCTTCACTCATTTTACTCGCAACCAACTGGAACTCCTTATAAAGATGCTCAGAAACAGATTCAAAAACATTATTTTTTACATTGCAGAAGAAAACCTCCTGTTCCGAACCCTTTAGATTCTCTCGAAAGATTTTCAAATCTTTTTCAAATTCTTTAATAGATTTGATATATTCGGACAGGGTCCTCAATTCTGAAGTTCCAGTAGAATTATCTACATTCTCAGTATCTTCAACATCGTATTCTTCATAATCTTCACAATCATTTATCCGACACCAGTTCTTAATCAAACAATTATAAGGTGCTTCTTCAAATAAAACAATCACATTTTCGATTTTTAAACCAGATTCAATAAGTGCGACCCAAACTGCTGGATCCAAGGACATGTTATCGAGAATCCATCCACCATCTCTTATAATTTCTTTAACCAAACCAGAAGACACCATTTCAATATTTCGGATGATAATTTTCACTTTATCTTCAGGAGTAATATTGATTAGTTTTTCTCTTAAGAATTGTAATCTGTCTTCTAACATTATCACAACTTCTGGATCACGTTCAGTTAGTTCTGGAACAGGTTTTTCCTCTATTTTTAGATAATCAGGGGCGTAAGCTTCAATCACAGATTCATTTTCACTGACAATTTTTAGATCATCTTCAAGAAATTTAATATTATATTCACCAAGTGTTTGTTGTATTTTTTCAATTTCTTCAGAGCTATCTTCAGAATTCTTCAAACTGTTTAAATGATCTAAGAGCTGTTTTACTTTTAAAGACCAGGTTTTCAAATCATCAAGCCTCTTTCTTTCTCTTACATCTCGTTCTTTTTCAAGAATCTCAGTTGCATCTTTGATCACGTTGTCGAGATTTTTACGCACCGCGGTTGCAATTTGCTCCTGAATTTGTTCCTCGATAAATTCATCTACAAGTCTTTGAATATCAATTACAGTTCCTTCTAAATCTGCTGCTAATTTGTTACTCAAGTTTGTTTTTCCGGAGAATCGAGGACCAATGATTGCAATTTTGCAAGTTGGTCTGGGATTTGGAGGAAGAAGATAATTTCGTGGATTTTCGATAAAAGAATCTTCTGCTTCTTGGGATGATAGGAAATAAAGAGAATTCATGAAATGAATCGCATGTTTGAAATTTCCAACGATTTTTCGACCTTTGGCAAGTTCAACTGGACAGAAGAATTTCCAATTTGATAATTGCCATCGAAATCTGGGAGAGACTGTATTTTTCTTAGATAATTCTTTAAAAATTTCTTCATTTGTTTTCTCTTCCATATTTTTATTAGAATCTATTATTGATTCATCCTCGTAGTCTTCTTCGCTAATTTCAAAACTCACTAATTCTGATAATTTCTTCGGAACTATCACCCTGGACAGAGGTAGCATTCGTAATTTTAAACTAACTATCTGAAACATTTTTTCTGGTAAAGCTCTTCCATCAATTCGGATTACATTCTGAGGGTTGTGTTTAAGAATTATTTTATCAATAACAGGAAGGACAAAGCGTTGATAAATTTCGGTTTGAAAAATAATATTAGGATTCAAATCAACAATTCGTTTAACAAAATGCTTTTCATTACTTTCGTTGATTGTTTCTTCTTCTGAAATCCGTTTGTAAACTTCTTCCACATTGAATTCATTATCTTCATTTCCTTCAATCATTTCATCAATTTTATTAATAGTATTTCCACTATGAGGATCCCAAAAAGAATAATTTCTTTTCTGAAGAAGATCAAGATCAGAACATACCGCGTATATAATTATTTGTGGTTTCAAAGGCCAGAGACTAAATATATCTTCTATTTGTCTCGGGATATCACATTCAAAACATTCACGAATTTTTTTTTTTGTGTTAAATAAATCATCAAAATAATCTTGTGAAATGTTTCTTTCCTTAAATTCAATAAAATCTAAAGAATCACTTGAAGCGAAAGATTTTGAAATACAAGTTGTAAATTTCTCTTTATTATCTGACTCTGCTGAAATATCAACATACTCAGGATAAGAAGAATAATCTAAGTTGGAATCATTTGGAATCAAGGGCAACCCTTCGATAACATAACCACGATGCATCACATCTCGCCGACTTATTCTTTCCTCTATCAAATTTAATATAACTTCCTGTCCAATACTTTCACCAGATTTTAAAATATTAGCGATATACTGACCCTTCTCAGAATTTTTCTCAATTTCTTCACTGATTTGTATTTCGGGGGATATCAAGACACAATTCCAGGAGGTTGCTATCATTTTTGCTAACTTATTAGTATTTAATCCAGGTTTTCCAAAAATCACAAAGCAGACGGGCTGAGTTTGTAAATACTTATTCTTTGCTTCATTTTCAAAATAAGGATCTCGAGTTATAAACGGATTTTCAGGTGGTGGGAAGTGAGGTTCCAAAACACCATTTTCGGACGAATTAGACATTAATTTTTCAAATTCTTTAAGCCTAGTAAAAGGTTTTGTGTCTTCTGCAAAAGGATAATAAATATTTGCTCGTGGGTACCACTTGGAATGAAGAGGAGACCTCAACTGGGTACATTTCTTGGGATAACCTTTAATAAATGGTAGAAAATTCCTTTTTGTGATGATCGAGGTGCTTACAAAATAAATTTCATCTTCTTGAGAAGTAGGTGTTTTAGATTTTGATAACCTATCGCACATGTTTTAATAGTTCTGTTGAATAAAACTCTTAGTTAATAATGCTCATAACCTGAGGTAATTCAATTTGACAGAATGGTACCAAATCGTAACAAGCAGTAATAGATATTGAAAACAATGGAACGGTATTTTGTTCACTTCGTTTGGAAGGATTGAAAACATTTGAAACATAATCTACCTATTAATTCACTATACCTAATAAATAATAAAAGAAATATTTTAAATACTTATTTTCATTAGGATCGATGGTGCAGAAAGGGAAGTTTTCTGCAGCAGCTTGACTCTTTGTAAGTACATTGAAGAAAGTTGACTTTCCGACGTTTGGAATACCCACAATTCCAACCTTGAGGTTGGTCCCTACTCGACCAATTAGTGGCTTCCGTTCTGGTTCCTCTACCTTCTTAGGCGGCATTCTGAAAGCATATTTAAAAAAAAGGATTTAATTTACTTACAATAAATGAAAACAACTCTTCCTTTCATTCGTTTCTAATTAACTGAAAAGACATCATCCTTAAATCATTAAGCTCCTTTTGTCCGACTGTTGATGTCCACTCTCTCAATACTAATTTCTAAATCATCCAAACTTAACAACATCATAAACCTCATTCCAAAATTGTCTGACAATTTCCTAATTGTTACAACACATGAGAAACGGATCATCAGTTTTAAGATCAGGTCCCAGAGGATGAGTAATGATGGTATGACTTGATGGTTTGTGTATCGAATTTAGGGTATCTTCACATCATGAATCTGGAACAGAACCTGCACTCTGAAATCATCATCATCAGAGTCTGCTCTTCTGAATAAAGGCCGTGAATTGGTGGTTAGTTAATTGCAGATGGTATTTCGGCTAGCTTTCGTCCCCCGGCCGCTACTTCGTAACCGTGGCAGAAGGGACGGATAAGCCGCGTTCCTTTATCATTACAGCCAATTGACGGAATCGTTTCCGCGGCTCGTCGCCTTTAAGGCTGCATAGCTGGAGGGCGCGAAGGAAGACATAGACAGTGGCGGCTGGGTGTACTTGTTTTCACGAACATCTCTATACACACTCAAGTTTAAGTCGGGGTGGTTTGTATGGATGGAAATGAAAATGATCCCCGTTCACTGCCACGCCCTCATCCCTCCTACCCATAATGTTTAAGTCGTGTTCACCATATAGGTAAAGTGCCCCCGGCTGCGTCCTCATCGTTTCGGTCCTCGACGATGACCACTCGTTCGCCCGAGTGCTCGCGGTGACTAATTATATTAATGCGAACCGCATCAAGCAATTGCTGTGTTTACCACGAGATTGCCAAGTAGTGGTACCAACCGCGCACGGCTGGAGCCGCCGCTTGTATCA
The DNA here is from genome assembly GCA_032275145.1 of Synergus laeviventris. Taxonomy (NCBI): domain Eukaryota; kingdom Metazoa; phylum Arthropoda; class Insecta; order Hymenoptera; family Cynipidae; genus Synergus; species Synergus laeviventris. The sequence continues at coordinate 14,005,942 of JAUESI010000029.1, forward strand.
AACGATGAAACCGTGCGGCGGCGGCGACGACGGGTCCGGCTTCAAAGGAGAGAAGGACAATCTCTGGTGGAGGAGGCTAAGGACAGCAGAAGGCAGAATATGGCGGTTTAGGACCCGATTACTGGGTACTACGACCGCGAATCACCGGCATCACGCCGAGAATCCGCAACCAAGCCCGAGGCCGCCAATCCGCCACCGGTTCAGCTTTCCTCTGGTTCTTCTCTTTTTCATTCATTCCACCTCCTCTTCGAGAGATAACCCTGTCGCTTTTGCCTCCTTTAGCCCCAGCTATTTCTCGCCGACTTCTCGATCCTTAAACGATTCGCTGTGAATAAGAGGAGCTCTTTGCTTTTTCCGTGATCCAGAGGAAATTCGCAAATTACTGTAATGAAGGATGCACATCAGGGTCTGAGAGCGAACTACTCGTAGATGTTAGCCGGATTCGGAATACAAAGTTTGATGCGCCATGGCGCCATGAAGGTCTGCGAGGGAGAAGATAATGCGTAAGAATGAGTGTATCGAATATGTAAATCCTCCGGGAATTGAAGACAATTTTCGAGGCTTTTCATTACGAGGGCTTTTTTGAAAATTCTCTTGTTAGGATATGGGTTGAGGGTCATTCAAGCCCTTTGGGGATTGAATATGGAAGATGATAGTGAAGAAAATTATGATGGAGGATGTAATGTGAGATATTGGTTTGAAGTGTTTGAAATTATCAGTAACTTACAAGGAACACTAGGTAGGTGTCCCCCTTCAATTTTGTTCGTTCTCATATATGTTATAATAAACAAAAAATTAAGTGATACTTGTTTAATATTCGTTTTTAAGGGGGTGAAAACTACCTACGAAGTCCTTACATGTAACATGCACTCTTCACGCATACGTAGAGAAAAATGAATAATTTTTATTGTTCAAAACGGAAATCATTATCAGTAATAAAATTCATCACATGAATAGCGTTTTTTGTGTTAGTATTGCGTTAAAACAAAGTCATTAATTGTTTTTTTACAGTTTTCAAATCCAGTATAAAGTCAAACTAGAAAAATATAATGAATTTATCAACTTGTTATGTCTTTTTTTTTTAATTAAAAATCTTTTTGGCACGCACAAATTTGTTTACTCATTGTCAAATTGTTGTAAAGCTATTTTAAAATTAATAGTAGTATAAATTAAAAATCTGAGCATCTCTGCAAGTTGGCATGCGAGTCTCAAAAAGTTTAATAATTATTACATTTATATACGGGCATTATACTGAACCCATAAAACTTAATTAAAATTATATTTGGTGTTAAGAAAGAAGAACTGAGTGTGTTTCAACAAATGTATTGTGATTTCCTCATTTTACTCAACAAATATTATAATTAGATATTTTTTCGCTCTGTAGCTGTACTTATACTTTTTAAAAATAATTTCGGGCAGAGCGAAAAAATGCCTAGTTTAAATATTTTTTTGTAATATTACGATATTGAATTTTAGGGACAGATTTCGAATTATTCGTTTTGTACAAAAAGTATTAAAACAAAATATTTGTTTGCTCTATAGACAAATTTCTATTTCCAAAAAGAGTATGCCACAGTATATATATAGTATCCATATACATTGCTATAGTATATATAGTATATATGTACATTGTAACACACATTGCTATATTGCATTCACATCGAAAAATAGAAAGGAAAAAATTAGTTACGGAGCAAATTACTATAAGCTTAATTTTTTTTTACAGCTGCCATAATACAAAGAGTAACAGCCAAACAAGCTTTTCGTAATAAAAATTAAACAATTAACTCAATTTTTTCACTTTTCGACACTGTATTCATAAATACATAACCTCACTGATCCAGTTTTTCAAAAGCCACTGAGCCACATTAACCATCTCTGCTCTATTGATTCCTCTACTCTAACTCCTTAATAATAATTAAGATATTAAATACCTGACAAATAATTCCGTAAATAAATCCTAGTGGAAGGAATCGATGATAATATTGGATAATATCGCACACAACGTGTTGAAGGTATATTCAACAAGACAGTTCTGTGACGTCACGTAGCCGGTTACCATCTGGAAACGGGAACCTGAATTATCAACCATTGAAAGCGCGGGATTCATAAGGATTTTGAAATTTTGAAATTTTCTTCTTTCATTTTTTCTTTCATTTTGAGATAGTAAAACTCGTTTTTATAAACAATTTATAATATAAATCTGTTAGGTTCAAATAATTTCATTGAATAATGAAAAGTATAGTAAAAAATATGCATTACCCCATTGTTCATTTTCCTCTTATCAATAATATTTCCCCTAACTTCAACCCTTATTAATACTATATCACGGTAATAAAGTATTAAGATTTTAGATTTTTTATTTTTCACTTTGTTCAGGTTTTTGTCCGAATTTTTCAAGTCATCAATTTTTATTTCTTATTTAACTTTCGGACCTTTTTAACTCAATACAAAATTTTTGAAAATTCTTTTTTTTATTTAATCCTTTGTATTCTACTAAGCCTTACTTTTTCCTATTTTCCAACTATTTTTAAAAAATTCTGTCTATACCTTGTCCTCTTTTTTAATATTTTCTGCCCGACTTCGGATTGAAATTCATTTCGAACATATCCGAAATTTTTCGAATTATACCAGAATTTGTATCCGAGCCAAAATTTCATTCTGATCTAATCCGAAGGAAGTTTTCAATCCAAATCAACTCGAGGCCCATTCAAAATCAATCCAAACTTGTAATCCTAATTAATCAGAATTAATCCCAAGTTTCAATCCAAATAAACCCAATCAATCCGAATCCGTCCGAATGATTACGAAAAATTTGGATTCCTTCGGATGATTCTGATTAATTTCGCATTGTTCGGAGTGATTCGGATTAAAAGTTTGACTCGATTACAAATTCCGGAACTCTCTAACCAACTTGAATCAGTGAAATTTAACTGATTGCGCTGAATTTTGTTGACTGAACATTTGACAATCGAAATTTGGTAAACAAATATTTTATTGTCCCTATATTAAACTGTTTTATTAGTGGCATTATATTATACCTATGTATACAAATTATATCAATGTCGTGACCAAAGTGTCATGATCAATGTTTTCCCTGTTTTCCCTCATACTTTTTCTATCGCGATAAGAAAGTGACTACAGAAAGATTTAAAAGAAGGGTCACCCTGATCGTGTATAGCGTGTAGAGACCGTATCGCTTTTGCGTTTGGCTTGTACCTATACACTATGTCCTGTGGGATGACGAGAGGATATGTTTATGAAGTGTTGCTGAGCGTCGCATGACTACAAGTTATATCGCAGCGAACTGTCATTACAAGCTACAACATGATACCTCCCGCAATATATGAATACATTATACCTATACATTCAAATACAGCGTTTCGTCACGCCCGTGTCAATTTACAATTTTTGCTGTTTATCATTTACATAAGGTTCATATGTAATCGAAAATTCAATTATCACACGTGAAATCAAGTCAGAGATTGACTTGATACCTGTTTTATTCATGGCAGTCTGGCTCGTTAATCTGGTGATGAAAGAATTAATAAAGGACATTTTTATCATTAAAATTTGTGTCCTGATCAATGATCATTTATCACTTCTTTGGCTATATACATTTTTATGACAGTTGTTTGTTTGGTTTTGTAAATTGCAATACAAAATCCTTGATTCTTACAGTAAGGGATTTACATATTTATTAAAAATAAACACTTTTTTATCGATTATTCAATCATTAATAAATAATTTAATTTAAAAATTTATAATACCACCAATTTAATAAAATTATACTTTATTACTATTGTAATTTTATACTTTAAAAGAAATGTTTATTTCTATTTTAATATCAATATACAGTTTTAATATTTTATTAAATCTCTCATTGTCTCCAATTAAAAGATATATTGTGCAATTGTTAAAAATTTTTTAATTCATTGAATAGATTACACTTTTTATTAATCATACTAAAAAGTCATGATTTTTTTAAATAGGTAAATAGTTTAATTTGCTAAATTTATTAATTAAATATTTTATAATTTTAATTCTAATCTTTATTAGAAATTTTTTAAAATTATTCATTATAAATTATAACTGTAAAATTAAAAATACAAATTTTAACCCACAATCAAATAATTTCAAAATATTTAATTTTATAAGATATGTTTTTTTATATTTTATTTAGGAAGAATAAACAATGAATTGTTATTTTATTTAAGGGTTTCATAAGTATAAATCTAATTATTATGTTTCGAGGAAGGTCTTCTCATTATCGTTATTATAAATTAATTATCGAATTAGATCGTATATTTTTAGACCCTCAAAAAATGAAGTTACTAAATTTCAAACCTGATTTATTATGTGAAACACTATGTGAAATCAAAATGTCGTTTATGTTACTCCCTGCTGGAAGTAAAGAGATAAATATCCCCTTCTATCTGTAAAACAGAAAGGATAAGAAGATTGTTTATTGCTTTCTATTTCTCGCGTATCCCTGTCTATCCCTTTCTATCTCTTGTCTATCCCCACCTATCTCCTTATTCTATCTTCTCGTAAATCCACCCTGTTGGAAGTAAAAAGACAGGAAGTCTATCCATTTGAATCTTTTTCAATCTTCAGGATTGAAATGGAAAGTAAAAATTTATCCAAATGTATCTGTTTATCTTCTCCAATCATTTCCTATCCTCCACCTATACCCACGCCAATTTTTCCTTATCTTCGCCTATCCAAATCAATATATTTCTATCCCTTTTGCAATCAACTTTCCTATCCATATTTATCCCTTTTACAATATATTAAAAAGCCAATCTTTTTCAGTCAATACCTCTTTTACAATCTAATACCACGCTTATCCTTTCCAATCTTTACAATTCTATCTGAATCTACTCTTGTATAATCATTTCAATCTTTTTCTATTTATCTTGAAGTATACAACCAAGTCTATCCATTTTAATCTTTACCTTTCTATCTATGTGTATCCTTAATGAATCATTTCAATCCTTTTATATCTCTCTTGAAGGGCATTACCAAGTCTATCCTTTTCAACCATATCTATCCTTAATCTAATTATCTCAATCTTTTTCTATCCTCTTTACAATCGATTAGGAAGCCTATCCTTTTCAATTCTTACCTTTCTATTCACATCTATCCTTGTATAATAATTTCAATCCTTTTCTATCTCTCTTGAACTAAATTGCCAAATCTATTCATTTCAATCTTTACCTTTCTGTCCATATCTATCCTTAATCTAATCATCTCTATCCTTTTCTATCCTTCTTAAAATCTACTTGAGAGCCTATCTTTTTCAATCCATTCCTTTCTATGCACGTCTATATAGTTGGATAATAATTTCAATCCTTTTCTATCTCTCTTGAAGTGTATGCTACTAAGTCTATTTATTACATTCTTCACCTTTCTATCCCTGTGAATCCTTATTCAATCAATTCAATCTTTTTCTATCCTTTTTACAATTTACTAGTAAGTCTATCCTTTTCAATTCCTACCATTCTATCCTAACTTAACCTTATACGGATAGGCCAACTTTTTATATTATATA
>JAUESI010000029.1:14011595-14022324 GCA_032275145.1 Synergus laeviventris
ACACGTCAGTTTGGAAATTTCCAATACTTTCGTGTATGAAAGTGCTTGAAATTTCCAAACATTTCTTACAGTGTATACTTGGGGGGGGATAGAAAATCTGTATCCTTTTTTATCAAAAAATATCTATCCTTTTCTATCTTTTTACTTCCAACAGGGCAGATTCACGCATATCTCTTTCAATTCCCACTTCTCAATCTCTTTCTATCTTTAGTATACACTATCTTGTAAAATATGAAAATTAATAAGTTATAATAAGGGAGAGATAGCATTAGAGATAGAAAGAGATATAAATTAAATTTCTAGCGAGAGAGATAGATTTAGGTATGGAAAGGAATTCATTTTCTATTATAGAAACAGGGATAGGAAGAGATAGATATCACCTGACTCGGGGATACAATGATGGATAGAAAGAGATAGCGTTTTGGGGATGCAAAATGGATACTTGGAATAGATAAAAAAGTTCTATATCTTTCTATCCCCAAATTTCGACCAAATAGAGCCATGCAGCTCTAATTTCAGAACAAAAAATAAGTTGAGTCTCAAAAAATGTCCCACTGCTAAGAATTAAGCCAGTAGGTTTGAGAAATTTCAAAAATATACAATAAATTTTGTGTAATTTGTAATTTTAAATCCCTTACAAGGTGGGTCCCTACACTATAATTAGTGCCCAGGGGCTCATTAAATTTAAATTCACCGCTGGATCCTTAAACAAATTTCTCGCATATAATAATGATAATCCCCTAATATGATAAATATGCTAAAAAATTGCATGAATTATACGTACATGCAAAATGAGGAAATCATACAAAAGGTAAAATTTGCATTAAACCAATGATGCGATGAATTGTGAGCGATCGAAAGCAGGAGATCAATTTGCCAGTGCGGCGGATCGAGGGTAGAAGTGTCTGCAGATTCGCTAAAGGTGATTTTGAATTCAGCTCAGGACTCGCGTAGACGTAATGCGAACTGCGGAGAAAGTGTTTCGCTCTGAATTCGGGTCGCGATTATCTAATTTGAAATGATTTGTGTGTGTATTCACACATATATTTCAGTATAAATGAGAATAGAGTTGGCCGAACCCCATTCAGTTCCCAGTCCAAAATAATTCGTTGGGATAATGTTAAAATTGCCATGGAATGAAATAAAAAAGAAAAATCAACTTGCATGTGAGAGAAGAATGTCTTGAATGCACAGCCTGGCGCCACTACAATTTTTACATTTCAGGCTATTTTTTTCCTTCAGCATATTTGTTTTTATAATCTAAATATAATCTCCAGCTTAAAAGAAATGTAATTAATTTCGTTATAAAATTCAGTATGGTAATATCCTATGTGCACTAATTTGGATTTAGAGAGTAAAAATAAAAAATTTGGAACAAAGGAATGCAGAGGGGGGATATAATTACTTTAAGAAAGCACATACAACATTCTTACATACCTACCTTTTTTCGCTTACACATGAAATATGATGGAAAACGAGGGCTGAAATGTTTCTCGCACACGGATAGGCCAGTGGGAAATAAAAGTATGCGAAACCGTGCGTCGAGTTCTTTCGAGAGCGGGATGAGTGGAGTGTATCATAAAATATTCGTTTTATGGGCAATTGCTATTTTATTGGGTGTTTTCTTGACCGCTTATAAAGGCACTGACTTTAACTGCGCAGATAAGGACTTTATGGAACCTGGCGCCTAGCTAATTATTATTCACCTGATATACTTTGTCCGCGTTATTCACGGAGCTATAAGAATAAAATAAATTAAAGAACGAGGTCATTTGTAATTTTACGATTTTGCAAACATCTACATTCTCAGTATCAAGCTTATTTATATATCATCTGAAATAACGAACATTATTTGATGTGTGCCTTGTCTAGCATAAAGTCAGGTTTACATCAGTTCAAAAAAATTACACAATCTTCCATAATGCACATTTATGAAAAATAACAATAATGTAAAGACCATTGACGAAATATCGCAGAAAATTACTAGGTAGAGCTAACATCAACATAAGTGGCTCACTTCTTATACAAAAGTTTCTAAATTTCCTCACAGTATATATATATGTGTTTTAGAGTCTGAGAAAAAAATACATTTTAGATTTAGAACTAAAGGTTGAAGCAAAGGTCCCTGAATTCAGCGAATGCCCAATATGTGTCGAAATAATGCCTATAATTCGCGACCCTTAATATCCTTTTGATCCAACGATAGCCACAGTATATAACCAATGACGTCGTAGGCTTGTGGTCTCCAAAATTACACTATCGTTATGACTCGAAGGAAATTAATATATATATATATATCTGGGTGTGCATATATGTACTTGAATACATATACAATAGATTTATGATTATACACTTTAAACGAACCAAGATTGGTACTGAGTGTAATAAAATAATTAGGATAACCACACACTGCAAGGACGACTCGCGTGCCATTAGTTGCATATATGATACTGATGATGACGACAGATTGATTATCGCAGGTCCGAATTTCTTCATAATCAAGTTTTAAATTACGAAGAAACAGCTGAGATAAAAAAAACATGATTTTTATGCTTTTATTCTTTCGCTATTCAATTCGCTTTTTTATGTTTTGTTATTTTCAGATAGTAACCTTTTACAGGATGAATGGAACATATATTTATTTCCAGGAGCATCTTCAATTCTTAATATTGTACTCGTAAATAAGTTACTCAACATTCAATTTGCAACTCGAGTAATGCTATGCTTTAAACTTGGTTAATTTTTAGTATTAGTAGAGGCTTTATCCTTTTGAGGAATAGAGAAATAGTAAAAATGATTTTAAACCTAATTTTATCATGAATCGATTTAACGATGTCGTAATAGCTTCCCAGCAACACGGATGCTAGTAAAGGTCCATCGAGTATATTACCCGCTCATAAACTGCAAATGCGCAGCCCCTTCACTCTACGTACGTCTACCCCCTTCAAACGTATTTTTTTCCCTCGTTTCCTGGCGACTCGAGTGATTATTATACAAGAACGTTCGCATACTGGTTACTCTTTAGGCCCCCGGCGTCTTCGTTCGCACATATTCGCATTCAAGCTTGCGTTTTCACATCCAATACAATTCCAAATGCACATGCATAACCATATTTAGATTAGTCCATTCCTCATAGGGAATTATGCGTCTGGCGTCTTGAGCAGAACATTGAGTTCAATTCTCAAGTACTCAGTTCATTTCTTATGATAATTTTAATTTTATTTGCAAAAAAAGATGACACATGTGCAAAATACCGTAAATTTAAGAATCAGGAGAGTGAAATAAATAAATAAATACTGAAATATGATATAATATTTATATTTTAAATATTTATTTTTTTGTTTCTCTAACACAAAATTTGTGTGCACTACTTGCTTCAACGGAAAAATGTTACACAGATTTGAGATATTTTTCTGGTAGAATCATAATTTTTTAAATTTCTAAATCGTGAAGGAATTAGAACGAACAAATCTTCAAATTTTCCTTTTGTGGGAGCATTCTGCAGAGTAGCAGAAGCAGTCCATGTTCTTTCCCTGTTTTTGGCGTCATTCGATTTTTGAATATCTGCTGAAATGCTCTCGCCCATGAATACATTGTCAGAAAATCTGGATTGTCCACGACTGACGTCTGCTTTAACAAAATTAAAACGGACGAACTGTTTAATTGAAAAACAATAGAAAGTAAAACTTTTACCTACATTCTGAGTTTCCACAGGAGCTTCTTCATAGTTTCTTTTCCCTCCTCGAGGACAGTTCGTAATGAGGCAAGCACTACCGACAGAGATGATAACAAAAAGGACAGTATACTTTCGAATCATTCTGATTTAAAAATTTTGGTAGAAGTTAAAGAAATGATGTGTTCAAAGTAGCACGAAACGAAAGACTGCAGGAGAAACTTCCTTTTCCACCCTTATATTTGTCGAACTCAATATGTTTAAATTCATCCACTGCTCTGGATTATTTCCAACAGAGAATTTTCACTATGAAGATTATGTTAAAAAGTCAGAGTCTAGCATACAAGATGTCATATTATTATCGTTTCGTATTCCAGAGCAGGTATCTCAAAGCTCGACAAAGAAAGGGAAATTTTTTCCTCTGTAAAACCGAGGCAGTGGGTGATGCAAATGTCACTCCACGTGTCAACTGAATCCTTGAATGGAAGGAAAGCCTTTCGTAAAATTGAATACCCAGAATACCTTTTGAAATATAAATAAAGTGAATAACTGCAAATGGTTAGCACGATAATAAAATGAACAGATAATGAAAAGGTAATGTTAACGCCATTTTTTGTGGGAGATAGGAAAATTACATGTAATTAGAAAGACGTTTTAAAACAATGTGCAAAAACGTGACTTCTGTAGTCCGATTCTCTGAATGACGACGCGCCTCCTTAGTGACCACGTATGGAAGCAAGAAATCCTTGATAATTCTTCGAGCATGTATCCAGGCAATTAAGGTATAACATTTCAAAAGTTCTGGTCGTAAACAACGCGGGCAAGGCAGCAGAACCTTCGAGCAAGGTTCCGCCCGTCAATTGTTACCAATTGTTACCAATCAGAGTAATACATGTCATTACAGTAAAAAAGGCTGGCAATGTTCTGATGTGTACTATCTGTTTCATTACAACGCTTTATTAATTTACTCTTAATTGATAAGATCTTCATATCTTCTTTCCATTTACTTTTAAAGTTGAACCATCGACTTTTGAAGCATTTAGAGGCATGGTTGGTTCATTTGCATATTTGGTTCACTTTAATTGAGCTGTACTTATGTTTAGAGAGATGGTGCTACGAAGCTTCTTCAATCCTGAGCATCTGGACTGGACAGCAATGCAATGGAAGGATGCTGTCCAGTTGATTTGCATATTTGGCGAACCGGTAAAGCGGCAGTTCGCAAGAAAGGGAAAACCTGATTCGACCTGTTGGTATGAAGCTGCATTGCTTTTGTGGCAGCAAGAAGAAAACCAATGCTTTCGTGCATCGCGTGGCTCAACGTGAACCAACGGTTAGCCACGCCTCCATAGACAGCCGCCAGCCAACAATTAAGATTTGATCGGCAAAAATGGTCGAGGCAAAATGGCGTTGGCCACTGAATACGTAATTCCCTGACCGAAGGATCCTATCCTGGTAACCGAACAGCTAAATTCGCATACCAACCATCTATTACTTTAACGCATACTTTGAAATTGGACGGAATTCCCATATATAAACCATCCAAAACATTTGTAAATTATAGCTTTTAAAAATATGCCAAAAGTCAGTTTTAGTATTAGTACCACTTGGTACCATTTCAGAAAGTAGTTTATGTTACTGGTACCAATTGGTATCGCTTCAAAAATTAGTTTTTGTCACTGGTACCAGTGACTAAAATATCTACAAGTAGATTACATGGCTGGTACCACATGGAACCAGTCTTTAAAGAGGGAATTTTTGGATCACTTTCACATTTTTAGAGCAGTATTTTATCTGGGAATAATTTCCAATCGTTTGGCATTTTTTTAGGAACAATCAAGATCCCTTCTCCGTGCCGTTACACCCGAATGGACGTAAGTCTTATAAGGAATAAGCACGAAGGTTCGTGCTTGATGCACTTAGTGATCTAACTATTTAGAAATGTAGGTGTACGCCCACTGAAGTAACTAGTAGAGATAGGATTTACTTTTCTTGTTTTGTACTGAAAGTGAGACTATGTTGAGGTATATAACGAGGTATCTATAGGTCTGTGGATTTTTTGCAGATTTATCAAATGAAGGCTCTGGTTGGATGGGTCGGAGAGTCCAAAATTAAGATTAACATTGAAATAGCGTTTGTAGCAGCGGCTCACGATATCGCGAGACTCTAATCATGCTATAGGCGTACTTATGCGGCTACCACTTTTACCCCTTAGCAGACCAATCATTACGCTAATGTCCCCCAATCACGGCCCTCCATCAATGCTACACCCCCTTCTTCTCCAATCACTCCAATCAGAATCATGCAAACTGATGCAAAAATCGGATCCGGCCTTCCAGACACTCGCAAAGTGGCAGGAAGTCGTTTTCAGAGTCCGAAGAACCGCTAGCTTGTCAGAAAATTCTAGAGAAAAGGAGAGGAAATTGTGATGCTTTATTTTCATTTATAATTAAAAAGGGAAGATAAGAGATTTAACAGAAAAAAAGACATTTAAAATCTTGTCTTCGAGATTTTAGAATTAGGTTGTTTACGAATATTATCTCACATTGAAGAAAGTTGTCTCGAAGCAAAATGAACAGTAGAATTTAGAACGCACTTTTACCTATAAGCATATCGTTCCTTTTAACGGTTGTCAGTTTACTGTAATTGGTTGTATGCTTCAATATATCCAACGGAATGTTTAAATTATACATACGCACTTTCTCAGTATCTACTTATTTTCCTCTATTTATTAAGTTATTTAGAACTCTTCACTTCAAATTCTTGTTTTTTTTGAAATCATATTTTTAATTTTAAAATGTTCGAATTCTCTCAAAATGCATCAAGGTTAATAAAAAATCATAAAATAGCTTATATAACAACCCGGACAGAAATTTATCCATTTAGCCCTAGCATATAGGATTATGAGGAGGCCCTGTTTGGGATTTCTCGTATTTCCAATAAAAATATTTTTATATAATTAGGCATTTATGGGAAAATGATATAATAGTAATTTATCATTAGTACCAATATTGTTGAGAATTAAACAGGGCATTGCAAGGTTTTCCACGTCAAAATCTAACATCGGGAAAAATAGGAAATTCCCAACATTTTCCACACTTCAGAATTTATGAAAATATATAACAGATGGCTATATTTATATGTACATTGGAAAAATAACTAATATGCATATTATTGCCAAAGAAAATTATTATCAAACTGCATTTTATGATTGTATACTTAAATAATTTTTATTAGCTAGAGATTTAAAGAGATTGCAAAAAATTACAAAACTTGTTAAATGATCTCAAAGTTCTTGAAATTTTTTTGAATTGTTTGAAATTCTCTAAAATCACTTAAAATATCTTGAACTCCTTTTACATTCTTTGATAACTCTGAAACTTCTTGAAAATTCATTTTTTACCGTTTTTTAAAAATCTTTTGAATTTTTGAAATATTATTAAATACCCTTTAAAATATTTACAAATATTTTAAAATAATTTAAAATCCTTACATGATTTGAAGCTGTTTTAAGAGCCTTTAAAATTCTTTAATATCATTTAAAATCCCTTTCGAATACTTTCGAAATTCTTTCAAATCATTTGATCTGACAAAAAGTTTTAATTACTGTAAAATCTTGAAATTCCCCTGAATTCTTGTGAAATCCTTAAAAAATTCTTTTAATCAACTGAACTCTATTTAAATCGCTTTAACTTCATTTTAATCTTTAAATTCTGTTTAATCTCTTTCTTAAAATCCTTTTAAATTATATAGTCACTTGAAATTTCTTAATATCACTTGAAATCTTTGAAAAATCATTTAAAATTCTGCGATATTATTTAAAAACCCCTAAGAATATTAAACACTTTTAAATAATTGAAAAATTTGAAACTATTTTCCACTTTCTTTTAAAGCCCTTAAAAATCTCTTGAAATCCTTTAGCAAATCTTGATATATTTAAAATCTTGTAAAATCTCATGAAATCCCTTAAGGTGTCTTGAAATTTTTCAAATCGTGTGAAAGCTCTTGAAAATCCTTAAATTCTAACATTTTTAAAATCATTTAACATCCTTTAAAATTCTCTTAATCTTTAAAATCACTTGAAATCTTTTAAAACTCCTTTAAAATTCTTAAATGTCATTTAATATCCCTTGAAATACTTAAAAAAATTTTAAACCTCTCTAAAATTTTGAAACACCATTGAATTATTGTAAGTTAAAAATTTCCGTAAAACTATTTGATTCGATGTAATAGCTACCTCTTTTTTCATAATCAGATTTTTTTTCAGAAAATTAACTAAGAGTAACTATAATAAAATATTGAAAATAATGAATCTAGAATAGTTTTTTAATCTTGATGGGGTATGGACCAATTTTCCCTAGGTAGTGTGTTTACCAGTGAGAGCGTGTCGCGCCTTGTGAGGTCCTTTCTAGTTTTCCATATCAGGACCACATTAGAACAAGACAAAACTGGCCATGAGGGCTCCATTAAAACCCCATCAAAATTTCTGCACGGTATAATGACGCGAATTTATGAATTTTTCAAATGGAAAAGTGGATTAGGAAAAAATACTCTTTTTTGCTTGGCAAAGATCATGGTATTCGCAGAGCATTTATAACTGCCGTTTTTCACGCTCCCCCGTAAACTTAACGATCGTCTCAACGGCTAACCCTGCCGGCATGCTAAAGAGCGTCTCTTCAGCTTTTTCGTGAAGTACCCGATCCCTCATTTTGCTTTCAGTGGATGCAAAATCTGCATCTCCTTGCCGTAGAAGAAGCGGAAGACATATATATATAGGTATCATACGTACCTTGCAGGTGAAACCCCCTTCGGCGCTCTGCCACAATTTTCAAGTAATTTTAAAGCGCAGGTATTTAACAAATTATATACGCCGACATGGCGGCGGGAATTTTGGCTTCTCTGTGCATAGCTCGCGGCGCAATCGTGAGCAAACAAATGGTCCATTCAGGGTGGCAAATGTAAAACTTGCTCATGGGTATTTAAAAAATTAAAAAGACGTTTAACTGTAACGATGAAAGGATACGCAACTGTTTCTTAGATTATTTTATATAAAACTATCTCTGTACACTTTTTCCTATATAATCTTCATCCTTAAAAATTATCATCATTTCAATTCTTTATGCAAATATAAATTATAATATCCGTAATTTAAAACATTCTCTGCCAAGAAAATTGTGGAAGCTAGTGCTTGATGAAAGCTTCCTGAATCTGATGATCTAAATGACTGAAACCATTATGATTGTCTATCTTACTTGTTAATCACCCTGCTCATTAAATAAGCATTATTTAGACTTTAGATCCACTTAGAAAACGTAATGCATAATTGTATTAAAAAATGTTTCATTGTATTAAAAGCATTACCTGGAAATAAATTAATTAATGCACGCGAAGAAATGCAGGATTGAGACAAGTTTTGCATTATGGTACATCGCTGTTGATGGATACAATACTCTTATTGTTGTATTTCGCACTGAATGGTGTGAACTTAATCTTAATTCCACATAAATCCCCGTTCTGCGATATCATCAGAGATCATTATCATCTTTTTCTATAGTGCTAGTTTTATACGCGCGTCCAATTATGATATACTTTACTAGAGATTGAAATTTACAATTATAATTTATTTATTAGCAGATTTGAATCTAATTATCTGCATGTACAGCGATCTATTATAATCGGCGTAACAAATTGTAAATTATGTTGTCATGCAGTACTTAATTTTTAAATTCTTATATAGCAGCGATTTATAATATATTTTTGTACAATTTTTAATAAAAATTTGAACAAAATAAACCGGCTCACTGCGGATTATTTATAGTTCAGATTAACAGAACACACAATTTTATTTCCTTACACAATTCCTAGTATTCCAGCAAAGAAATTAGCCTTCAGTCTCAGCCAATTCTTGCCACTGCTGCCCATCCCTAATATACTTATTTCTTCTCCGAACCACAATAATTTTCTCATTTAAATGGAATTGTTTCATGCCTGAAAAACACACCTTGAACCACTTAAGCATCATTTCCATTCCTGCTTCTTCACACATTTTCTATTTCAATTATTCCGGTTGAAACCGGAATAATTGAAGAAGAAACCGCTCCCGCTTTGCAATAAGAAGGCTGATTTTTCTGAGGTGTTAAATCAATAAAGGAACTAAATAAATTAAAAATATATTCTGTTGACGGAGGAAGAAATGTTGCTCTAGAAACTCTGTTATTCTTGATGATAAACTCAGTGAAGCTTGATGGAAAAATCAGGTTTTAAACAAGACAGAAAAAAAATTTTACTTTTACGATGAACTCGAAAAGTCTTAATTCATCTGTATTCAAGCCTTCTTACCGAGCTTGCTTTCCACGAGCCTAGCGAAACCATGGTAGCAAACTCGATGTAAGTAAACAATATTGCTCTCATAAATCGGTTATTATAGATTCATCGAAGGACTAACAAGGAAGAGACAAAAAGTACAGCATCAGAGGATGAATTTCAAAGAGAAAAGAGAGAGAGGGGGGGGAGGAAGAAGACCAAGAACGTCGGCCATGATGGTTAGTAGCCTCGAGGAATATAAAACGAGCTGAGATATCATCGCCAGCCGCGAGTCGGAATAAAACTATAAAATCGGAGGAAACAATTACCCCGACTGGCTTGGCTGAAGATGCGGCTTAATGATAACTGGTTGTTGCTCGATCCTTCCTTATGCTCGCTCTCTGGCCCCTTGGCCCCTTTGATACCGAACTCCCTTTTTCAACGGACCCCTCTTTACCTTTCCTGCTTTCCTCTTTGAATGCTCGTAATCGTTGCACAAGATCGCGTAAACTGTGCGCTCGATCGGTTTACACCAAACGCGTTCTACTGAATGGTTTAAAATTCGAGAATTTTGATTGGCTGATTTTGAATTTCGCGCAATTATTCTTATGCTATTACTTATAATAAAGAAGAAAAATAATATTTTTTTGCATTTTAAACTGCGCGCCAATAGCAACCAATCAGATGCCGAGCGCAACGCATGCGCAGTTGAGTAAGGGGCACGAATTGGAAGCACTATTAGGTTATGGACCTACA